>JAAIXJ010000160.1:10280-190218 GCA_013403705.1 Heliconius hermathena
GGCAGGCGAGTTCTTGGCCTTTCTAGGGGAGGACGTGTCATCGACAGGGAGACATGGTGGTGGAATGACAAGGTGCAGGAGGTGACTCGTGAAAAGAAGGATGCCTTTAAGAAGTGGCAGCAATCCAACTCTCCTGAAGACAGACTGGAGTACATTGCAGCTAAATGTGCCAGTAAAAGAGCTGTAGCCAGAGCCCGCAGTGAGAGTTTGTCACCACTGTATGACAAACTTGAAACTGTGGAGGGGCAGAAGTTCATTTACAAACTGGCACGTTCCCGGGATAAAGCGACGCAAGATATCGCAAAATGTCTTTGCGTCAGAGATTCCCAGGGCACGCTGCTCTGTAGTCATGCCTTTGTGAAGGAGAGATGGAGAAGCTACTTCCAGGAGTTGCTGAATACTCAGCACCCATGCTGCCTTCATCACGATCCACCACCTAACCTCGGACTTATTGCCCCAATAACCCTTGACGAAACTCGTAATTGCCTTCGACGCATGAGCGGATGGACCTGACGACATTCCGATCGAAGCGTGGAAATCGTTAGGCTCTCTTGGTGTGCTCATGCTTACTGTCCTTTTTAACCATATCTTGAACACTGGAAAGATGCCACACCAGTGGCGGCTCAGCTTCATTATCCCTATTTACAAGGGAAGGGGCAGTGTTCAAGATTGTGGTAGTTATAGGGGCATTAAGCTTATGCGTCATACTATGAAGCTCTTCGAGCGCATGATCGACCTCAGGCTCCGCCGCGAGTGTACTATCTCTGAGTCTCAATATGGATTTCAGCCATGATCGGGCACTATGGACGCCGTTTTCGCCCTCAGAACATTGATGGAGGCATACAGGGTAAAAAGGCGAGCTCTGCATGTGGCCTTTTTAGATCTTTGACTGTGTGCCTCGTCAGTGCATCTGGTGGGCATTGCGATCCAAAGGGATCCCTGAGGCCTATATTGAGATTATCAGAGACATGTACCACGATTCCGCTTCTATGGTTAGGACTGCTGTTGGCGACACTAAACCCTTCCAGATTACAGTAGGGGTTCACCAGGACTCAGCTCTTAGTCCGTTCTTATTCAATAGAACCTGTGGAAGGGTACGCTTGAGAACGGTGGTCTTAAACTAAATGTGTCGAAGACCGAGTACATGACCGAGTCACGTTACGCGCCGGCCTAAGAACTATGTCGGATGCAAGTGCCTTGCTATGTCAGTCCCTGGAGTGAGACCTCCCGGACGCCCAAGGAAGCGCTGGTTGAGAGCCAATGGTCTAACCACCCAGGACGCTAAAGACCGTGCAAAGTGGAGTAGATTGAGCAGGAACGCAGACCCTGGCAAATAGCCGGGTTAATTGCCAGGAAGAAGAGAAGAAGAAGAGAGTGTATAGTTAATTATAGATTATATCTTCAGCTCATCAACATCAATAAGCCGTGACGTTGTATGAATTAGGGTGGTGGACATGCCCATCGTGCTCACGACGATGGATCCTCAATCTATCCTTTTAAGGGCTGTGTCCGCCTCTGATTACATTACATATTCACTAAATTTTACAGAAAGAATGCGTGTGAAACAGGAAATTTCTACACCGTGGAGGAATAGTTATGCTTTATTTTTTCCATTTGTATTATTCTGATACGTTATTTTGAGTTCAACTCGCCATGATGACCAAATTGAATTGCCCGTCGTGGCCGCGACGAAGTTGTGTTTTCTGAACTTTTGCACATTGTAAACTCGGGAAGAAAATAATCAAAAGTAAGAAAAAAGCCTTAAATCTAATCTACACAGTCGTCTATGGCCAACTTCAGGCCGGCCGCGATTCATGGTCCATACTGTATATATTATATTCTCAGTTTTTTTCTTATTCTTACCTTAGCAACGGTAGCAGCTACAAACAATGCAATTGGAACAACCGCCAGTCCTGCCATAGTTAACTGCCAGCCATGTGCCAGAGCTACAGCGGATGCTGTGAAAACGCTGCCAATTAGATATGATGCCATCGCCACGTGCTGGCCAACACCCATTTTTAGTTTATCTATATCTCTGAAAGGAAAGGAATTTGATTTAGTTTTATTTGCTTAATTTAAAGTAATTATTTTTAATTACATTCACATACATCCAGGCAAACATATACTTAAGAAACATTTTTATTTGTTTCCACTAGTGTACTGTCAGGTTGAAATACTTACTCTGTAAGTGCAGATGCAAAGTTCATTGTAGTATTTGTATCGAAAAATGCTGTTTCTTGACTCAATACTGATCTTAGAAGCTTCCATCTTAATCTTGTTATCTGCAAATAAATTTAAATACATTGGGATGAAAAAAAAAACCAATCAAAAAGACTTTGATTATATTTATTATCAAATCAATCAGTTCGTAAATCCCCAATATTTCATTAATTATTTTTTAGGAAACGCATTACAACCATGAAGTTAACGACCAAAGATTCTAGCATTATTTAAGTCATTAATATATAATAAGAAAACCTCTTAAAGTCTGCTTAAATCGAAACAGACTTTAAGACATCTTCTTATTAAAAGTCTGCATAAATCGAAACAGGATTTGAAAACCTAAGCTTAGGCCGCTTAAGATTCAAGGCTTCAAACATTAGAAAACCGCAGCTGCGGTTAAGGAGGAACAGAGTAAAGCATTGGAGAGGGCTAGGACCCATAGAGAGATGTTCAGCCATTAATGATGGTGATAATATCACCATGGTAGTAATGGTAATATCTAGGTAATATTACCATAATAACTTAGCTTAGTTTCATCCCTAGCGGAGTAATCAGAGAGAACGAAGCCCCAAGCGCTACGGTCTCTATATACCTCTTTCGCCTCGTCCACTATTAACTTTTTCATACATGCGACCATTCTGGAGACCGAGACCTCTGGAGGGTCCTTATGCTTTTTACGTGACCTTTCTTCAGTATCTTTGATACTTTGTTTTCGAAGACTTTACTTTGTTTTCAAAGTCAACCGAGGTCTCCCCGTACCTCTCTTACCATAGTAACAATAATATATAATAAAAATAACCCTTAAAACTAATTGATTGTACATATATAAAATATGCAATAGATAGATGTATGTATATGTATACATAATTAATATAATTTGTACATTTCGAAGGTTACTGGCGATGCCATATGAATAACAGCGGAATGTTTAATTCAACACAATATACAGTTTTAAATTTAAAGTCTGAATTTAAGCGTTAAATTGATAAAAAACCAGTTAAGTTAATACATAATGGATGTTTGTAGAAAACTGATAATAAATATAGGCTTTGGGGACCGAGATGGAAGGCTTGCTCGTAGCGACCCCTGCCAGCCCTTACGAGGGTTGCAACGTTCCGAACGCCACGTGCACCTCGAGAGAGCGCACTTATAGGGCGTCCCCCCAAGGCGACGCGCACCAGTGCGTTCCCGCTGGTGTGTCAAGTGGCGACGAATGCGGCATTGGGGACCGCCACCCAACACACCATGTCTGGAACGGCGGGAGGTGGAGGACGGAGCTACAAATAGCTACGTGGAATGTAAGAGGAGGAGAGGAAAAGATGAATGAATTATTAGATACGATGGATGATAGGGATTTGGATGTCGTTTGTGTGACTGAGACCAAGTGAAAGTGCAATGACACGACCGATTTGCCAGGCAGTCGCGTCGCTTTCTGGGCCGGCGTACCAGAGAGCGAGTGGAGCTGTCAAGTTGTAGGTGTGTTATTGTCCTCTCGATTGGTTGGTGCAGCGGTTGAATACAAGGCGATCAACCCGAGACTGCTATGGGTTCGCTTCAAGCTGGGGTTAACAAGAGTATTCTTGTTAGTGGCGTATGCGCCAGTATCCTTAGCTCCATAAGGCGAACTTGAGGAGTTTTGGGAGAGTGTCAGGGATGTTCTAGATAGGGTTAGAGGAAATAAAAAATTAATAATATGTGGCGATTTGAATGGATGGGTCGGAACTGCGCGAAGCGGTTACGAGGGAGTGCTACGTCAGTATGGTGACAACAAAATAAATGAGGCTGGAAAGCTTATATTGGAAATTTGAAAGGAAAGGATTTTTTTGTGGGAAACACTATGTTTGACCACAAACAAATTCACATGTATACATGGGAGCGAACGGAAGGGAAAAGTATGATTGATTTATTCCTAGTAGATTAGCGTATCCGAAGCGAAGTCATGGACACACGAGTGTTTAGGGGCTCTGATATGGGAACAGACCACTATCTAGTCGTTGCTAGAATAAGGGGTCTGTTTGCAGGTTGACGCAGCTACACGAGGTGTCCAGACTTAGAGTCGAATTACCGCATAAGAAGCTGGAAGCTTCAAGACCCACTGACTAGAAAGGGATATCAAGAGTTTCCAAAAAGCTAGACAGCAGTGAATCTGGAAAGGGAAATATTGAAATATGCTGGCAGAACTTTAGGGATTGTATGAAGGAAGCAGCGATAGGGGTATGTGGTAAAGGAAAAAGAGGCTTTAGCAAAAAGCGTGACGAATGGTGGGATGATGAAGTGCAAGATGCTGTAGAAAGAAAGAAGAAGGCATGGCAGGATTATAAAGCCTCTGGTAAAGATAAAAGTATGAGAGAGATAAAAAAGAAAGAGTATAAGCTGCAAAAGCACCAGACGAAAGTACTGATCAAGATGAAGCGTGAAAAGGCAGAGAATGAAAGAGATGAAAGGTTAACGAACAACTTCAAGGAAAATACGAAGCTTTTCTGGAGAGAAGTTAGTGTTTCTCGAGGTTGCTCGTTAGCCTGTAGAATGAAAGGGGTGCTTTCGAAGGACGGTGAAATTCTAACAGAACAACCACACGTTTTGCAGCGATGGGCGGAATTTTACAAGGAGATGTATGAATGTGATGACGCCTCAGTCTCAAGTAGCAGCGAAACGCTGAGTCTTGATGTAGCTGATGGCGAAATCAGTGTAAAAGAAGTTGAGAGTGCAATACGAAGTCTGAAATGTGGTAAGTCAGCGGGAGCAGATGGAGTTACTGCCGAGATGATCAAATATGGTGGGCCACGCGTCTTGGACTTGTTCTGGTTTTTGTGCAATTTATGCTGGAAATCAGGGGAGGTCCCAGACGATTGGCGAGGTGCAGTCATCGTGCCTTTGTATAAAGGCAAAGGTTCACAGATAGACTGCGCAAGCCATAGGGCTATCAGTTTGATTAGCTTGGGTAGTAAAGTTTATGCTAAAGTTTTAGCGAGAAGAATGCAAGAGAGATCTGAAAGGCTGTTGTGGGAGGCCCAAGGAGGCTTTAGACCTGGAAGAGGGTGTATGGATCAGATCTTTTCCCTCCGCATGATCACGGAAAAATTTTTGGCCGTTAACCAAAAAGTTTTCTGTGCTTTTGTGGACTTGGAAAAGGCGTTTGACAGAGTTGTAAGAGCGAAATTATGGGAGGTACTACCCCGGTACAATGTGAGCGGACCCTTGCTGCAGGCTGTAAAGTCTCTTTACAGAGATCACTCAGCCTGCGTGCGAGTAGGAGCTGGCATGTCGCCCTGGTTTGACATCCGATCGGGTGTTAAACAAGGTTGCGCCATGTCAGCTTGGTTGTTCAATTTGTATTTGGATAGCTGTCTCCAAGGAGTGAAACAAAGTGATATGGGAGTGAAAGTAGGTGACCTGAATGTGAATTGCCTGCTGTACGCAGATGATGCAGTGCTTATTGCATCATCAGAATGCGAGTTGCAGGCATTGGTCACCACTTTGAAAGAAGAGTGTGAATATAATGGTCTAAGCCTCAATGCGAATAAGACAAAGGTTCTGATTTTTGAAAGAGATGAAGAAAGGACGGAATGCAAGATCAGTGTGAATGGTAAGATATTAGAACAAGTGAATGAAGTGGTATACTTGGGAAGTATGTTCAGTAGAGATGGAAGATACGAGATGGATGTGGAAAGGCATATTGCTGTCGGTAACAAGGTTAACGGAGCCTTAGTTGCATTGATGA
This sequence comes from Heliconius hermathena, assembly GCA_013403705.1. NCBI lineage: Eukaryota > Metazoa > Arthropoda > Insecta > Lepidoptera > Nymphalidae > Heliconius > Heliconius hermathena. The sequence continues at coordinate 16,225 of JAAIXJ010000160.1, forward strand.
GACGGCGAAACGTCAGCACAGCTGCGCGTTTGGCCGTACACAATGCAGTTTTGACACCGACTCTGTTATACGGCAGCGAAACGTGTGTATTACAGAAGAAGAATGAAAGATGAATGCTGTGGAGATGCGATCTGTTCGTAGGATATGCGGAATCAGCTTAGCTGATCGAATCCCGGAGGGCATGTATGAAGAGGTTCATGACAGTGGACGAGGCGAAAAAGATATGTAGAGAGCGTAGCGTTTGGTGCTCCGTTCTCTCTGACTACTCCGCTAGGGATAAAGCGACTTCACGCTAGTTTAGTTCAGTTTTTTTTTAAATAAAGGCTTACATTATGCTAGGAAGGTAAACGGAACCCAGAGATAAGACACACCGTTATTCAATAAACCACCTTCTTTCTTACCAAGTGATCATTCTTAGAAGTTATCCTTGTATAGCGGAAATTTGTAAAAATGTTCCCTACAGAGATGATAATTGGCATTACCAATACCAAATATAACATACCAAGGAGGTTAACACTAGGTTTGATTTATCTACCCCGCTACATATGAGGGATACAGTGTGAAGCTATATAAATAAATAATAATGAGAAAAAAATGCAAATACAGGGCGAAAAGTTACCCAAGGAGTACCTTAACATCAGGTTCTCTCAAGCTATCCTGCGATATGCCTGCGAGATCCAGCGTGATGCTGAATATATTAGGAAATTATTTTGATCTCTTTATATTAGGACTTCCCGAGAGTCCCACTCGAGGCAATGTTTATATACATTTAATTTACTTTCATTTTCCCGCTTAGAAAGCGTTACATCGGCATTTACTGAGCTCAATATAAATAAAATGAAAGATAAGTAGAGAATATATTTTGAGCTTCACGTCATCATCGTTCTCCACACACCACCTAATTTTCGGGACATTGGGTGGTGATTTAAGAAACTCAACGCCGCGCTTTGTCTTGTTGCCGTAGGAAATTATAATAATTCAGTCTTCCGAGTGAGGTGCGCCACGACAGTCTCAAGAACATAGTTAGTATCAAAAACGCAAGGTTGAGTTCCACCACTCAACATGGAATATCCCGAATCCGAAAGTGGAGGATACATCCATCATAGATTGGGGCAATTTACTGAAACCTATAAAGATCCTTCCAAAACTAGTTTCATTATCACGAAGAGCAATAACCGTATTAAATAATTACTGTCTTTTAAAATGCATTTATAAGAATTTAATGATAAAGTATGGTAATAAATTGTTGTCCCCAGAGACATAAATTTAGTTTAATTCACATTAAAGCGATACATTTTATTTATGTCAATGATCATAGATTATAGGATGGTCCTTATTAGGGCTGCCAATTGCGCAGCCTGTATAGAACCTCGATATTTGCGGGATAGAAATTTTCAAACCAATCAAAAATTTCAGTGGGATCCAGTACAATTAAATTTTTGTATATATATATATATGGTTATAAGGCCAATACACCAACTCGGCTGACCTTTGAAAAAGCAATATCGATAATACTGAAGGACGGTCACGTATAAAGCGTAGGCCCACCGGCATGAGGAGGAGCCATGTATGAAAAGGTTGATTGTGGAGGAGGCGAAAGAGATATGCAGAGACCGTAGTTTTTTTGACCGTTTGGCGCTCTGACCTCTCTGACTACCATCCACTAGGAAGCTACCCTCCACAAAAAAGGTCTGTGAGTTATTGAGATAGAGATTTAATGAGACGAGGATCGATTAAGCTTATAGGAGATAGGTGGAACCAAAAAACATATAATTTTCAACACTTACCATCCTAGATCCTGCCCAATTAGCAAGGGTCACGGCTCCAGCAGCAGCTGCTACCTGACACAACATCACAGCGAAACTTGCATATGCGAACGACAGAGAGTCCTCGACCAGAGCGTCCATGTGGAGAGATCTGTTGCCATCGGGTCTGGAACACCAAAGTTTGTTATTTTGTCTGTTTCATACCGTATATATAAGGGTAGGCAGACGAAACCTACTATTAAGACACTCATCATCTGAGGAAATGAAAATAATTAATTCCCCTGCCTAGAAATTGAATTCACAACTTTACCGTCGCGTTCTGATACTGTGCTTTACAACGGTCTCTTTTTCTCTTTTTTATTACAGGTCTTAATTGTTATGTTTGATATAATAAACACTGTGTCATCATTTTATATAGATATGTGTTTTGGATGTTGTGCTTGTTTGTGTAAATTCATCTTCTTCCTTCTGGCATTAACCATGGCGTATATTGGCAGAGTCTGCCTTTCTGGATAAGGATAGTGCTTGAGTCAGGGCTTAGACTGGCGTTTAGTGTCGCCAACAGCATTCCTAACCATTGGAGCGGAATCGTGGTATATGTCTTTGATAATCTCAACATAGACCTCAGAAATCCCTTTGGATCGCAATGCCCACCAGATACATTGACGAGGCACACAGTCAAAGGCATTCTGCAGATCTAAAAAAGCCACATGCAGAGCTCTCCTTTTTCCCTGTATGCCTCCATTAAAATTCCGAGGGCGAAATTGTATCCTGGTTGAAAATACTCGCTCGAAGAGCTTCATGGTATGACTATTAATACCTATTAAAATTATTTTGAAAAAAAAAATTAATTTGATTTTAAAATTATTTTGTTTGAAAAAGTAATTTTTTCAAACAAAATAAATAATAAATTTATTGTTGTAATAAAAAACGCCATTTGTCAAGAACGACGCACGCACACATAAACCTATCAAAGGGAAACCGCCGCATACACCTCATTCCGAAATCGAATCACCATCCATGCACCGCAACTCGTATTGATAACTCGTAATGAATATGAGTTGCGGTGCATGGAGAACGGAGTGTCTCAACATTAGGTTCTCTCTGCTTACTCCCCGTGTATAACGATTATTTAGTACTGACTTCCACCCTTATAATTGAGGCCAGTCATGGCGTAGCACAAGCTGGCGTGCGACTGTAAGCGCGACAGGTTGTACAAGTAGGTTCGATTCCCACTCGAGAAAAATATTAATTTAATTTCTTTGATATGCTAACGTGGCAATGCACGACGTTGAGCTACAGCGGGTAGAGAAGGTTCAATCGAAACCATTAAAGCAATTATAGCACATAGCCTTTCACTAAATGGGCTATCTGATCCAAATAGATTTTTTCAATCCAAACCAGTAGTTCCTGAGATTAGCGCGTTAAGCATAACAAACTCTACGCCTCTATTATAATAGCAGACAATATAGTATATGTAACAAGGATAAACGTTATATTATAAAATCTAGTTTTGTTTTTATGGATCAATCTAAAATAATGTAGTTACGAAGTTGTCGTGACTTTTACCTTGGAATGGTTAAAATTATTTAAACGCAAAAAAACCTTTAAGAGCTAGTTGTATTTTATTTGAGTATTCCGTAGATACATTTATAATTATTTTTTTTAGCTTCACGTTGTATCCATCATAGCAGGCAGAGGGAACCTGGGAACCTAGTGTTAAAACACTCCGTTCCCATTAAGACACTTCCGTTCTCCACTTTTCGTCGAAATCTGAAGGCAATGAGTGTTGATATATATATTTTAAATAATTCATTCTCCCAGTGGGAATCAAACCCACGCTTGCAGTCAGTTACTCTAAATCTGACGACCACCACGACGGCTTCAAATATTTTCTCTTTTTTTTTAACATAAATTGAAGTTTTTAAAAAAAGTCAGTAATGTCAGTCAAAAACCAATTTACTTAATTTCTAGATATTATATCAACATTGACTCCTAAGTGTTATAATAACGTTTTATTACAGCACAAAAGCACGTTACAGAAGGTTAATTTTTTGCTTGAATTTTTTACTTTGCATTTGACTCATATATGTCGAAGTTGTCTTTGTAATATACTTTGGATAATTGTCAAATATTAAATATTGTTTAATTTTGCAACTATTTAAAAGGAATTGTTTAATTTCTTATATCTTTCTAGCGAACACACTCAGAGGGAACCTAGGGACCTATTGTTAAGACACTCCGAACCCATTATGACGCTTCCGTTTCCCACTTTCCGCCGAATTCTGGAAGTATTGCGTGATGAGTGGCGGAACTCAACGATGGGAACTTTGCCTTGTTACCAGAGCGAGGAAATGAAAATATTAAATATTTAATTTCTTCGAGTGGAATCGAACCCACAGCCTGTTGCGTTTACTGCCGCACACTTTTGCTACTCCACCACGACTGGCCTCTCGTCGTTCTAAGTGATATTATCTTAAATTATATTGTTCATTTTTCTTACATTACAATGAATAATAATAAATATATCTCGTGAATAATACTTAATATATATANTATATATATATATATATATATATATATATATATATATATCTCCGTTTTCCACTTTTCGTCTATTTTGTTGTACATGTTTGCGTGCTTAGTGGCGGAACTTAACGTCTAACCTTATCTGATCACACCAAGGAAATACCTATATTATAAATTGTCAAATATTATCTCGCTTTTAGGTCGCGCATGACTGTACACGATGGTTTATGATTAAAATATTATATATTCGATTTCCTGATATGACTAGATAAAGTGAGGTCGGTCGTGGCGTAGGAGCACAAGCGGGCTACTCCACGACTGGTTGTGGGCTCGAATCCCATTCGAGATAATGAAAAGTTTCATATTTTCATTGACTTTTTGACCAATTGTCGAGAGCGAGGAAATGAAAATTCACCCCCGAGTGGGAATCAAACCCACAACCGTCAAGCTTATAGCCAGAAAGTCAAGGTAATATCTATCTTTATTTTGATACATACGTAGGTATACATACGTAGGTATTATCTTTGATACTCACAATTTCCTCCCTCCTCCAAACAATTGTAATACTAAGGTCTTAGGCGGCAGTTCGTCAGCGTTGTGCCGGACAATGAAGAGTGACGTCAATTCTCCGTAAATCAGAACAGCAGCTACCATCCCCCCGGAGCATGCAACCCCCAGGAGTGCACCAAGACATGTGCACAGGATTTCTGTCCATGTTGAGTAGCGCCACTGAAAAGAAAAAGATTATGTTATTTCATTAAAAGAAGCCGGACAAGCGCGAATTTGGCTCGCTAATCCGAGCGTTCCGTACAAAAATTGGAGGTCTCAAGCTCTCTCTTAGCTTAGCCAGCTTAGCTCACTTGAACTAGCGGGTTTAATACCAAATTTTGCCCCCCTTTTGAGGCAATTTTTTTTTAATTTAACCAAAAATGTAAAGTTTCCAGATTTTTCCTGAATTAACCTGTAGATGCTAACTGCCAAATTTCATGATTCTATGTCAACCGGAAGTATCCTATTAATTTTGATTATATATTGATAAAAAAAAATGTATATGGATTGAATTTTAACTTTCGTTTTGTTTTTCACGCAAAATTTACTAAACGGATTTAGATGAAACTTTACAGTAATATAGCTTATACGTCAGAATAACCCATATCCTATAATTTTGTGTATTTGATTAAAATTTGAGCATTTTCTTTGATTCGTTCAAGCGCTTTAACTAATTAAGCTTTTATCGTATGACGTCTGAATATATTTTATACATTACACTTACCGTTATATTTTGCAGTTAGCATCTCTGTAAATGGTTAGTAAACTTTATTGTCCAATTCTATAATTTAATATGCAATGTCTCGTAAATTGGGTTGGGGAAGTGAGGTTTGTAATGTCACTTGGTTCCTTTTACCTACCTGACGCGGGAAAAAGCGAGAAGATGTTTTGTCCCTACTTTTTTAAAATTTGCCTAATCCAAACAACACTTTTAAGTTTCTGTTTAACTAAATATTTTTAAATATATACATTTTCTTAACTTCACGCTATATGCCTAGGGGGGTAGTCAGAGAGAATTGAGCGTAAAACACTACGGTCCCTACCTACCTCTTTCGCCTCGTCCATTGTCATCAACTTCTTCATACATAACGAGGTTGATGGCAGGTGGAGGACAACGCTTAAATATAATATACTCTTTAAATACTATTCGAACATTATGGATGAGAACGGGAAAAATTCCACTTAAAACAAAAAGTTGCAACAAAATCATAAAACTTTGTATAAATTTCATAATTGTTCTCTTCTCATCGCGTGACTCACTAATAAGAATCACTTAAAATTAATTTGTCTGTATGTCTTCCTCGTATTAATAAAGACTGTTAATGAATGAATTAAAACAGTTATTTACGAGTAATTAACGAGTGTAAACTGTAATAGGGCTGTACACGCTTATGGCGGAGGTGGAGATTATATTTTTGTGGTCTTTGTATGGAGAAAAATAGGGAACGGAGTGTCCCGACATTAGACTCTATCTGCCTACCATATTACTAAGAACTTAATAAAGCAATCTTATTTGGACTAGCAACTTTATCGTATATAACATAACGGAGTCATTATAGTGTCAAATCCGTCCATTGTCGAAAACTAAGAAGTCGTTTAGTTAAATACTTGAATGAAGGTTATGTTTGTTTCAATATCGTGGGAACTAAGTGTCACTGGTCACACAATATGCTATTTTGTTAACCGACTACTACTAAAACAGGGTAATATGTTTGTCAGTATATTTACGTAGATATGGTTGACAGATTTTGATGACCCTTACGTCAATAGATACATACAATAAAATGATTTATAAATAAACAACCGTATTGCATAAAAACTAAAAAGAAAAAAAAACAAATCCAATGGCAAAACAGAAGGGCCCACATCAGGGCCCATTTTTAACCTAATAAATCTTCCAAAGCATCCTTGTAAAATTAAAATAAACAAATAAATAGATCATTACTATTATTCCTTCTATTTTGGAAGCTCATGATTTATTTATGCGTGTATATGTTACCGGCAATCTGTAGAATAACTAGGCAAAATATATAATAACAGATACGTGTAGCTAATGCATGAAGTATTATTTATATTATACTCTGCCTAGGTATTCTACAGGTAAAATAGTAGTCAGAGAGAGAGAGCAGAGACCGCGAGAGAGAGAGAGAGAGAGACAGAGAGAGTAGAGAGAGCAAGAAAGGGGATACGTGTGGGCAGGGAAGGCAACTCACGTGCTGTGATCCGTTTACTTGCTTGCATTTCATGCTAATTTTTATTTCTACTTAAATGCAAAATTTTCTTTGCTGTTGTGTACTAACGATATTATGAATGGTTGTTTAACTTTATCTTTACGCTGAATGATTGTAGATAACATTTTGATAAATGGCGTGGCTTAACGTTACATTTAAAATAAATATATTACTTTATAAATTACTATATTTGCTTAAAAACACGCTTGGAGTCCAGTCGTGGCGCAGCGGCACAAGCGTAAGACGCCACTGTAATCGGGTTGTTGTGGGTTCAATTCCCACTCGAGGAAATTAAATATATAACATTGTATTTTCATCGATTTGGTAACGAGGTAAAGCGTGAGTCCTTTCCTTCCGCCACTAAATACGCAATGCCTCAAGAATTTGGAGGAAAGTGGGAAACAGAAATGTCTCAATGGGAATGGAGTGTCTTAATATGAGACTATGTTAATTAGTTCCTTATATGACTTATACATATATCTAATAGTATATATTGCATATATGCTCGTACTATAGGGCCATATAGTGGCCTATCGAGCTGACCTACTGATAGATCCAGGGCTTGGATAGTGGAACCCTTCAAAGGTAACTAGTAAACAACGCTTATTTAGTCTCATTTATGAGTTTAAGATAAAGAGGTTTTTTTCTTTCCATTTCCCAAGCTTTCCACAAACCTTATGCATAACACAATTGTTGAAAGGCGTTTGTTTAAAGGCGAAACTCAACGCCGCGCCTTGTCTTGTTAACATAATTGTTACATAATTTTTTTTTATTATTTGATTTATGATTTTTTGCTATTATTTTCTTTGGCTAGGCCAAATTTAATTCTACTAAAGCCAAATATTTATAATAAATACACAGCTGTCAATATGATCTGTACAATTTTCAAGAGACCACGTACTGCTACGTGTCGACATTGTCAGTTTATTTTAGTAATATATATTTACAGTAAAAAACTGACTATTAAACGATTCTAGTTAATTTTAACGCGGATTTAACCTTTCTCTATGACCGTAATTCCTTCAAGGTCAAGTGTATTGACATTATATACAAGTAAGTATTGCTTAAATGTACAGACAGCCTATTACATGTTACAGATGACTAAATTTTATCTGCGGCTTCGCCCGCCGTAGTGAATTGATAACCGTTAAGAGTTGTTTTTTTGGCTTCACGCAGTATCGTGCACATAGCAAGGTAGGCGGAGATGACCTGGAAATTTAGTTTGAGACACAACGTGGATGAATGGATATCCAACTCAAAAATAATTCAGCATTTCGATCCTGATAGCATTAAAACGGCCTTTTTGCGCATTTATTTTATATAAATAAAAATATAAGTAAATAATACAACAATTAGTGGAACTACAAGAATAGTTGTAAATGTATTGTCTGTTTACTCACTTCATAATATGCTTAAATACGGCTTAGCCTAGCTTACTTGGTTATTTCGCCTACTTCCTCTTTAAATGGAGTATCCATATCCAACACATAAAAAATACAATTCGAAGCAGTAGTTCCTAAGATTAGCGCGTTCGAACAAAAATAAACTTTAGTTTTATAGTTTTAGCACCTACCTATAGATGGAAAATGGCGAAAATCCATCGCTCATCTTATAATAGTGCTAAAAGTCTTATATTATAGTATAATAGATTAAAGTAGTATAGACAATACACAATAGATTAGAGTTAATCATAAGATTAACAACTCTCTAATATTTTAATAATACATTATACAACCTACTATACGTGTAAGCTACTTCTAATCTAATTTAGGTACCAACATCATATTATGACTGACTTTTACCTTCGCCTTTTCTAAGTGTCGGAGGTAACTAACTATAGATACTGTTTGATTAACGTGATTTCATAATCTCTATATATAATACTAGCGGCCCGCCCACGGCTTCGCCCGCTTAAAATACATGATTTTTGATTTAATAAGCAGAATTGATTGACAACTATAATGACTTCTATTATGATTTTTTTATTACTTTAATCTGTAATATTCTAATATGATTTTTTTACGACATTATCGTAATTTCTATAAGAATTTTTGATTGTTTCGAACTAAAAAATACGACCAATGTTGATATTTGATATTCATAAAATATACATAAAGCTAATTATTTATTATATGTATATATTTTTGTAACATTACGTTCTTTTTACCTATGTTATGTTTTTTAAAGCTCTGTTAAATGTGCTGATGTCACTTAATAATTTAATGTACTGCTTCAGAAACAGCCTCAAATGTTAAATTATTGATTTGGGTAAGGATTCATAATATTCTTTGTAAAATAACTGTAATGTTTGCATAATATTTTAACTGTCTTATTATATATAGAGAAGACAGTAAAAATATTTTATCTGTACATTTAGTAATTTTGATTGAAATGGATAGAGGGATACTTAAAAAGAATAATAGAAAGCAAAAATATATATTTTTTAATTTCTTGCCTGTCTGTCTGTCGATAATACATATCGACAGACAGACAGACAGACACATTTTTCTCTGAAAGCACTGAACCGATTTACTTAATAGTTTCACCAGTAGCTAATAAAGTAAACAAAATTGAATTGTTAGTGGAGATTGCCTTCATAAATCATAACAGTTAAGTTTAAGTCGTAATTAATACAACACAGAGATAAAGAACGATTTGATCTTTAAAGAAATATCAAGTAAATACATAGATTTTTTGGTTCGTTCGTTTGTTTGAAAGAAATCTATATAAAAATGCCTAAAAACATCCTTTCTACGTGTACTCTGTAATAATATATTCACCAATTGTACATTTAGCTAATAATATATGTAACTAATTTAAAAACTGTACAGGAATTAATATGCAATCATTACTATTTATTATTTTACAAATAATATTATGAATCTTAACTGACATCAGCACATTTAACAGAATTTTAAAAAACATAACATAGGTAAAAAGAACGTAATGTTACAAAAATATATACATATAATAAATAATTAACTTTATGTATTATATATTTTGTGAATATCAAATATCAACATTGGTCATATTTTTTAGTTCGAAACAATCAAAAATTCTTATAGAAATTACGATAATGTCGTAAAAAATCATATTAGATTATTACAGATTAAAGTAATAAAAAAATTATATTAGAAGTCATTATAGTTGTGTGTAGTCAATCAATTCTGCTTATTAAATCAATAATCATGTATTTTAAGCGGGCGAAGCCGCGGGCGGGCCGCTAGTGTAACATAAAGCTTTTATTGATAAATGAACAAGAACATTTTAAATTCAAACTCTTAGTTCTTCTTAGTATAACATTTATAAAAGTAATGTAAAGATAATAACAATATTTTCTTATAATAGGTATCTATTAATTGTATATTACAATAAAAGTGAGTAGTAAAATTAAATAAGGTAAAAAAATGTACGGACCAAGTATCTGTAGTGGTATTGAAGTAATAATAAAAAAGTTTCTTAGTTCTTGAGATTAGCGCATTTAACCAAACAACATCTTTAGCTTTATAACATAAAATTTAGATATAGATAAAATAGGTAAAACCAGTCATCATCTTTATACATAGTATTTTACGCACAAATCATCCTAACTACGCTACGAATTTTAATATGATTTAATAAATTTAAGAAGAAGGTTTATACCTATGTATGTTTAATACATATACCTAAACGTATTATATTAGAGTAGTTATTAATAAAATTTGTAATGTTATAAGTGTATTTGGTTAGCTCGTGAGTCCACACGCGATCACACACAGCTTAGAAATAGTTTTTAAAAAAAACTAAGTAAAGATAATGTACGATTCGGTAAAATACTTAAAATAAAGATACAATTTCAATTCTGAACTTCATTTGAATATTTAATGTATTAGGATTTAACGCTGTGTACCTTGGTATTCTTCAAAGAGCGGCGTCGCACCGTACAGTACAGTCAGTTAGTTTCATCCAATAGCGAAGTCCCCTTTACATTCATACTCCATTCCATAGTTCTAATTAAGATTTCTACATTTCCTACGACTCTCTCTCTGTGCAGTTGCCTGTGGTTACTGTGGATTTTGACTGATGCGTCTCAATAAAACTTAACTTAACTTAGCTTCACGCTTTATCCCTAGCGGGATAGTCAGAGAGAATGGAGCGCCAAACGCTACGGTAAAGATAAAATATTTTGATATTCTCTAAGGAGCTACTTATTGGACCTGTGGCCACACGCTACTCTTTCAAAAGACCATGTTCTTTTGAACCCGAGAATTCTCAATGAGACACCATAATACACTTAAGTTTGACATTTTTCTAGATGTTTTTTATTTATTTAGATTTCATTACGTAATTGCTTATTGACCTTTATTATACTCGCAATATTCAATTGATTGATTTTAAATCGTCTCTTCGATTATTTCATAATGTATTAATTAATGTACATAACTAAATAGATTCTACCGAGATATTATATATTTTTTGGATTATTATTAGATATTATCAGTACTTTCTTGAAATCAAAATATTACGTGTTGAGTACAAATGTGAAGTGTGTGAAGATCAGTAGCGTGCCATTAGAAAGGTCTACCTTCAGCATATGATGATAATACTGATGTAGTTTTTAGCTTCACGCTATAACCCGCTCATAGCAGTGTAGGCAGAAGGAACCTTTGTTCCCCACACCTTGTGTTTTGTTACCAGAGTGAGGAAATGAAAAGTCCCCCGAGTGGGAATCAAACCCACAAGCGTCGCGTTTACAGTTAGACACATTTGCGATGTGCGCGTCACGACGGCCTCACATCGTAACATTGATAGTGAATCAAAAACTGTAAAGTTTAGACATTTTCAACTGTCATTGTTTTGCTCCTGTCATTATATGGCAATGCCGATCACAATCCGTAATAACTTGTTCTTGATATATATACATACGTGCAAACATACATACACACACACGTAAATAATATATACATAATAATGTTTATGTATAGCTTCGGACGATGCCTTCAACTTGAACACTACATCTTGACCAAACCAGTTTTCAGAACAAGTTTTGTTAAATGAGGGCGTATGATACAAAAAAGGCATAACTAAATTACTGGAATTCTTATAAAACCTATATTTTTGGTACCTAAATGATGAGTGACTTAATTTTCCTGTAATTAAAAATAAAAATAAATCAGCTTCACGCTGTATCCCGCACACAGCAGGGTAGGCAGAGGGAACCTAGTGTTAAGACACTCCGTTCCCCACTTTCTGCCGAATTCTGGAGGCATTGCGTGTTGAGTGGCAGAACTCAACGCCGCGCTTAACCTCGACACCAGAGCGAAGAAATGGAAATATAAATTTAAGTAAATATTTTATCTCCTCGAGTGGGGATCGAACCCACAACCAGTCGGTTTTACAGTCATACCTCGTGCTTTGCGCCACGACTGGCCTCGTAATCTTGTAATTATTCCTGTAATTATTCCAGGATAATGCTTATAAATTGTAGTATTGAATACAGAGGATAAACGCAACGGTTAGAGTTCGATTCTTACTCTGTGAAATGAGTTATATCTCATTTCCTCGTTATATATATAAGACAAAGAGTGGCGCTGAGTTCCGCCTCTGGATACGCAAAGTCTTGAAAATTGGGCGGCACGTGGGAAACAGTGTCTTAGTACTAAGTTCCCTCCGTCTATCGTGCTATACGCTAGATTTAGTGTGAAGTTAAGAAAAATCTAATATATGCAATTCGCGAGTTGGAATCGAAGCCATAATCACAGCGGTTAGAGCTATAGGTACACTTTCAAGGCCTCAAGTAAGCAAACTATTATATAGCTGTAAAAGTTGCATATATATACTAGTTCAAAACAATATTTAATACATTTTATTAAGCGCTGAAACAAATTGTGACCGTCGTGGCTCAGAGGAACGAGCGTGTGACTGCAAGCGCGATAGTTGTGGGTTCGATACCCATTCGGAGGAATGAAATAAGAGGTAAAGCGCGGCATTGAGTTCTGCCACTCAACATAATACTGCCAGAATTTGGCGGAAAGAGGGAACGGAGTGTCTTAACATATGTTCACTCTGCCTACCCTGCTATGTATGGGCGCGTGAAGTTAATAAATAACAATAAACGAAAAAAAAAATAAAGAAAATAAAAAAAGTCTACAAGAAAAGAGAATCAAAACTCAATAAAATTCGCTCTATCTTTGACATTTTTATGTTACTAAATATAATACCTATAATTTTACTATAACACTTCGAACCTACAATCATTGTACATCAAAAACGACTGAGTCATAGCGTATAAAACAAAATAGCCTTCGGTTCAAGTTCAAGTATTTTAATAAAGCTGTTATGTAATCATTATGTAAATAATAGGCCGTTATGCTTACATATATTATACACATATCAATATATAATATATTTTTTATTATCTCCACGCATATCACGCATGCTTGATAGATAGCTTGAGTGAAAACACAGCTTTTATCATAGCGCCGCGTTGAGTTCCGCCGCCGCGTTTACTCTTCACGCTGTGTATCGAAAATTGGGCGGTGGCCCTAAGACTAGGTTTCCTTTTTTTTGCGTTGTGATGCGGGAAATAGGGAAGAGCATACAATATACACAGTAGTTTGTTTCTTAGTGAAATAGTGGAGTGCTGTATTAGGTTCTAATTACGGTACCTACAAAGAATCTACAAACAACCTATAAAGAACCTATGCAGAACCTGTACAGTACCTATACAGAACATATACAGAACCTATATAGAACATATACAGAAACTATATCTATATATAGATATATTACAGAACTTAATAAGTATATTACTATGTCGCATAAGAAAAGAACTATTGTATTGTATATATATATATGTATATATATATATATATATATATATATATATATATATATATATATATATATATATATATCTTTTTAGTTTCACGAAAGACTAATATTGTATTAGACTAATATTGTAATAGAAGGGTAAACAGAGGGAACCTGGGAACCTAGTGTAAGACACTCCGTTACCATTAAGACACATCCGTTCCCCACTTTTTGGCGAATTCTGGAGCATTGCGTGTTGAGTGACGGAACTCAACGCAGCTGTAGGTAGGTTTTAGATTTTTTTTTTTATGGATAAGACAAGGCAAACGAGCGTTCGGGTCACCTGAAGGTAAGTGATTACCGCCGCCCACGACCCCGTGCAACTCCAGAGGAGCTACAGGTGCGTTGCCTGCCTTTAAGGTGGGTTGGGCGCCGGAGCCCGGCACTACCTGATGCGACACGCAGTGGCATAAAGCCACTACTTCACGTCGGTTTTAAATGGCGGGGGTGGTAATGATCCGGTCGAGTCTGCCCATGCGTGTTGCCATTGTTGGTGACGTGACTCTACCACACGTACTTTAGTCGCCTTTTACGACACCACCAGTACCAGGATGATCCTATTCTAGGCCGGGATCACACGGCACAAAGGTTTTAGATTCAATCACTTTCTTGCCTTTATCCAAAGTTAAAATTTAAAATTTGTTTAAAGTCAACTTGTGTATCTTTACGATGATTATACATTCTATTCTCAATTAGAGGACTTTTTTATTAAATATTTTATATACTACACGGTAATGCACCAAACTTAGTGGCTTCCGTTATTATAAAACTTTTTTTTAGCTTTACGCTTTAGCCCATATATAACAAGGTAGATTGTTTTCCAGTATTTCAACAATATGTATATTTTTAGGGTTTATTTATTTATTACCTTTAGTGAGTAAGTCCGACTCGCACTTGACCGGTTCTTTAAGTGGACCGACCAACCAGCAACCATAACGTCAACTTTACCACGAGCGCGAATATAAACAAGAACATAAAACTATTAAATAAAACAAAATAATTGTCTTAAATTTGATTCAAGACCAGCTTTTTAAAATGAAACTTGATTGAAATCATGTTATTTTAAATGCCATTTGTCTAGATACCTTTTAAATGATTGTGTCCATCCTATTATTTATTAAGACTTGTGTTTGATACGATACATTCTAAATGTGGGAGGCAATTCTTACTGAGATTATACCTGTAGGTATATTGTAAATGATTAACGTGATACAATCGATGTTTTATTTACTTATTTATTATTTTATTTGCAAAGCCAATAAAGAGTTACATTAAGACATTCAACCAGAGGAGAATAAAAAAATTACAAACAGTGTTTTTTTTTTACAAGAAAATCGCTTGAATGTAAACCTTGGATATCTCACTAGGATGCCCTGTGCGGAGATAACCAATGATAGCTGTACGGATCTTATTATTGGATTTGAGAATTAGAACAATGAGCTAAAAATATTAAAATATATATATTTTTTATTTATTTATATGTTACTGTAGCACCTTCATAATATCTGAATATAGTCTAGCGAATGTAACCATTCGTTTAGTGCTTGTTTTGTTTTATAATAGTTAAGTTTGTGGAGATTTAGCTTTTTATTGATTTTTTTTGCAGCGTACGGGACTAAAAATGCAGAAAATCTTTGAGTAATTCTTTTCTTAGTTATAGGTACTATGCCAAAAACGTTTGTCCGTTTTTGGTTGGTTTTATTATTATGTTTCTTACCTAATTTGTATTCATTTAATAAGAGTTGGAGCAGGAGGATTTTGCAAACCGAGTGAACTTTACTATATTTATATAACTCCGTCGTAGGAAATTGATAATTTTTAAAATCATGCGTTGAGCTTTTTCCACCATAAGTACTACTGACTTTGATGCACCACCCCAAGAGGTGATACAATATCTAATTAACGACTCACAAAGAGCTTTATATATCATAGTTATAAAATCAAAAGAACCCAAGTGTCGCAGAGTTTTAAAAACAATATAACCCTTTATCATCGATAAATGAACTATCCAACGCAAATATTTTTTTTAATTCGGACCAGAAGTTTCTGAGATGAGCGTGCTCAACTAAAAACACTCTTCAGTGTTTAAAATATTAGCTTCCATAATTCGGAAAGTATAGAACAGAGTATCTAGGTTTCTTCTGTTTTTGTTGTGATACAGCGGGATGCTAGCAGAACGTAATGACATAAATTAAAGTAAAGAAAACAACGTTTTAACTTATACACTTTGAAATACATAAAAACAATATATTAAATATATATTTCCTACTGACTCCAGTTCCAGGCAAACCGAGGAACGATCGGACATTTCTCTTTCTAGAAATTCAACCAGTAATTATTGTGAATAGGGAAAGTATAATTCATAAACTTTCATGCAACAAATGAGCAATTCAAAGATACTTAAGTGAAATTATTATGTCGGGCTCGGGAATGATGAATTATTGTGGCAAAGAAACGCGATAGTTGTAGGTTTGATTCCCAGTCGGAGGAATTAATTATTTCCTCTTTCTACTAACTACACAAAGTGCGCCGCCATTGATTTACGCTACTCAAAGCATAGCGTGTGGCACGGTACGTTTACGTACAATAAAGTATAAATATATAATACGTAAATAAATATATAATAGCGTGCAACTTTGCTAGTATTATATTCTCCAGAATGTCGATCGAACCCATAACCACTGCGTTCATAGTCAGTCGCTGTTACGCAATATGGCTGGGCATAGGAATTACGGGCCGCGTGGTCAGTGCTCCCACCAAATTTTTGTTACTTTTGGTAATTTATTAATAAAATAATGGACAATTTTTTTATTAATAAAACCTTTAAACAAAAAGATCAGTTCGAAACTAAACTTTTCTTGGGTTCTCACCAAAAACTGATCTCTAGGTACGTCAATGATAATATATTTTTTTACTTTACGCTATATCCCTCATGTAGCAGAATAGGAAGAGGAAATCTAATGCTAAGACACTCCGTTTTTTACGGAACGCCCACTGATTTCCAGACATTGCATTTAAAATAACGGAACTCAACGCCTCACTTTGTCTTGTTACTAGTTACCATTTATTCCATAATGCGAATCGAATCCACAACCGTCGTCGTCGTCGTTTAGAGTCACACGTTGTCTATATACGTCAAAATGACGTCAATAACAGATATTTTCTCATACGGGTAAGTGTACCGGTAGTCGGGAAGCCCCCGGTGAAATGATACGAGTACAGCGAGTACGTTGACATTTAAGATGTAGGTAATTGGTTATCGAAGCAACCTCACTAGAGACTTTGGTTTTTTCCTCAATATAGAAAATTTGATATATGGAAATATGTAATCGGTATCTCGCAAATCGAGGTAGGTAGAGGTTATCTAGTGTTAAGATATTCAGTTCCAGTATTGTCAATCATCAATTATTTTTTCACTATGATAAACAAAGCGCGGCGTTGAGTTCCGCAATTGCAATAGGCGTAAGTGATATGCAAAGATCGTAGCGTTTTTTACTCCATCCTATATGGCCATCACGCTGGGGACAAAGCGTGAAAAAAATGAGTTCCAACACTCAACCCGCAATTCCTATGCCTATCGTACTATATGCGGGATACAGTGTGCAATTGTTTTTTTTTTTAATTTAATAAAATATTTCCATTAAACTAAACTACATAGTAAAGTAAAATTGCGCATAGAAAAATATTGATTTGTTGACGCGTGTGACTCAACGGATATAAAGAAGTGGGTCATATTGAGAATTTTAATTGGCGTTTGTTTGTGGTTTTCTTTAAGGCAATTGTTACATATTTTTTTTATTTATATATTTGTTTTAGCTTCACGCTGTATCCTGCACACTGCAGGGTAGGCGGGCACTTGGCTCTATACTCGCACTTGGCTGATTTCAAATGCTGCGTACAATCTTTTCCGGAAGGTCAGGATTTACACCTGGTATCTCTAAAGTATAACTAATTCTTGTTTAACTGAAGCTACCGTTTCTGTATCCAGCAAATAGCAGGGTAGGCATTGGGGAACCTAGTAGGAAGCCACTCCGTTGGCTAAACGCTGTCACACTTCAACAAACTTGTAATTGAAGCTACCGTTCCCCATAATGATCGTAATTCACAATATAATAAAGTAAGTGATACTTTTAAACGCGGTTTTTCCTTCCTCATATAAAATGGTATTTAAAAAAACTATTACCTTACAATATTCCTTGTCATTTTCCTGGTCATTAGTCATTTGTGTTTGTACCTACATGTAAATGTATGACGTTAGTTACAGGTTCGATTTAAATTCGCGGTAATATGTAGGTAATATAAGTATTTCCCCGGCGGTGTTGACTTCCGCATTTCATATTTGTATTGTCATAAAATGAGAGGTCAGTGTAATAATATTATAGAAGGATCAGTCTCAATCAGTGTCTTGCTATGGTTGTAGTTTATGGAGTGCGGTGTTGAGTTCCGTCACCCAATCCAAGTTGTCTCTGTGTCGAATTACTGTTCTTTTTGTATATTTGCTTGTCAACTCAAAAATGAAGTACAAAAACCATTTTAGTTCTTATCTCACCTATTGAAAGCTACATTATCAGCTATATTTTGTTTTGTTGCATAGGCAGAAGGTAGCTGGGAGTCTATTGTTAAGACACTCATTTCCCATTAAGAGACTTCCGTTCCCCGCTTTACGCCTAATTCTCAAGGCGTCTCGAGGCCCTTGCGTGTGGAGTGGTGGAACTCAACGCCGGCGTGTTATTTTGTACACCTATACTATATATTTTTTTTAGTTTTTGCATCTAATTAAGATATTATATAAAACGCAATACGTCTATATCTACGACTTAAATAACCACCGAAGTTAATACGATAACACGCAATGCTCGAGGCATACGGCGGATAGCGGGGACCGAAAATGTCTTAATGGAAACGGAGTGTCTTGACCCTAGATTCCCAGCTCCCATCGGCCTATCCTGCTATGGGCGGGATATAGCATGAAGCTATTAAAACAAAATAATAAACATATTAATAGATAAATAATTTACATATATGTATATGGTTATGTAAATTACTCACCTACTTAATATGTTTATTATGATATTCCAGGAAAAATATTGTAAATAACGTTAATATGTAACAATTATATGTAAAATTATAAGTTTTACATTCACTCTTATACCTATTGTTAATATAAAAGGTTTTTTTGCATAGCAGGGACGCTGCGCGTGCGTGGCGGGCCCTTTGCTTGATCTACTATATACGGGATACAGTGCGAAACTGGAAAAAAAAACTTTAATATTAACAATATATGAGTGAATGCAAAATTAATAATTTTACATCAATTCTGACGAGTCTCGATGATTTCAAAAAGGTATAATAAAATTTATATGAAATGAGTATGTAAATAATATTATTCACAGTCAGGTGTTATTAGTCATGTGAATGATCGAACATTAGGTGTTTATGGTTTTTAATACTTAGTCGATTAAATACTTATATACCTATCTGTTTTTTTAGCTACACGCTGTATCCCGCACATGGCTGGGTA
Source organism: Heliconius hermathena (assembly GCA_013403705.1). Classification (NCBI taxonomy): domain Eukaryota; kingdom Metazoa; phylum Arthropoda; class Insecta; order Lepidoptera; family Nymphalidae; genus Heliconius; species Heliconius hermathena. The sequence goes on from JAAIXJ010000160.1 coordinate 35,673, forward strand.
AGAGGGAACCTGAGAACCTAGTGTTGAGACACTTCCGTTCTCCTTTTCGTCAAATTCTTCAGGCAGCGTGTTGAGTGGCGGAAATCAATGCGGCGCTTTGCCTCGTGTCCAGAGCGAGGAAATGAAAATAGTAAATATTTCATTCTCCCGAGTTCCACTCGGAACGGTAGTAGGTTCGAATCAGCAGTCAGTAGGTACTATCGTCGCGTTTACAAATATAGGGGACTGATGTCTTGAATATGAACGAAAAGTGGATAACGAAGAGTTTTTACACCAAATTTTTTCTGCCTACTCTGCTATATGCGGGATACAGCGTGAAGCTCGAAAAACAGTTGATTTTTATCAAAACAAATCACTTTGAGAGTAAGAAACAAAACCAGTTTTAAAATAACGAAGATAATTGTTTCATTTAAGAATATTTTAAATTGATAATTTGCTTGTCCACGTGTGTACGGCCATGCTTAGATCGCACCTGCAACTCGTTTCCTTATAAGTAAATACGTATTTAATAAATATTTAACATGAATGTATTATTGATGATAATTTATTTGTCTGCAACTTTGTTTGAGGGTTCTTTTGCCCCGTTTCCGTCCCCTACTAATCTACTCTACATAGGATCGTGAAAGACAGAAACTTCAGTAAGGAAGTCCGACTCGCACTTGACTGTTCTTTCAATTTCTTATTTATTATTCCGGCCGGTCGTGGCGCAGGGGTACAAAGTGTGACTGTCAACGCGACTGGTTGTGTGCTCGGTGCCCGATGAACTCGTGGCAATAAAATATTTATTTAAATTTATATTTTTGTTTTCTTTGCTATGATGTCAAGACAAACCGCGGCGTAGAGGTTCCGCCACACAACACGCAATGCCTCCAGAATTCGGCGAAAAGTGGGAACGGAGTGTCTTAACATTAGTTCCCACTCCCTACCCTGCTGTGTGCGGGACGCAGCGTGAACAGCTTCACGATTTTTTTATTTCATTTAATTTATTTATTATTGATTCCACAAAGCGGAACATAAAGCCAAAAAATGAAGGCAAATATTGACATAAGTGACGTCACGCCATTTCACAGTTAATAGAAACATCAACGTCATGAATTTTGAATATCATTAGACAGTGACGTCGACAGACAGATAAATAATAATAATATGGTCTCAAAGGAAAAATCTTAATAAAATTATCATTTATTTTAATGCTTCCGCATATTTTTGGTGATCACGGGATTCCCATATTATATTTATAACATAAAGATCTATGTAACATAAATTGATGTAACGTCCCATACGTTAAGAGGAAATTTGATTGAGACAATCGTGGCACAGCTGTACAGCATCTTACTGCAAACGCGACGGTAATGGGTTTTAGTCCCACTCGGTTGAATAAAATATATTTAATTCCTCATTCTGACAACAAGACAGAACGCGGCATCGTGTTCCATCACTCAAAATTGGGGTGCGCGTGGGGAAGGGATACCCATACCCTGGTAAAAAAATTTTTTAGCGCTCGCGTGACTGAAAGTACCTATTATTTACAAAAAAAAAACCCTAACAATTAGTAGAGATATAGAGCCGTGTCTTTACTATTGTTTTCATTTTAATTATTGGAAGTTCAGAATTAAAAATAGTATTTAATGTTAATTAATATTTTTTAATTAGAAATATATTTGAGCAGCTATACATTTGATTATTACTATACTAGTACTGATGATAACTATTTTTATAATACAAGGTTTCATTTGACTCGCCGAGCTAGTTGTGTGTCAGTAGGTGTATGTGAAATGTTGCAAACTCAAGCAAGAAAATGGCGAATTACCAATTTTTACATCACCCACCTTATATGGATATCAAAAGAAAGGGTTTGATTTGTAAAAACACCATAAAAACATATCTAGAAAGCTTATTTTTAATTTTTTTTTATTCTTATTTTATTAACATTTTTAAAGTGTTATTTTATCTACATTTAAGAAAAAGATAAGTATACGTGTTAACAGAGCGAATAAATGGAAATAAGTCATACACCTTGGTTTTGAAAAAAAAATGTATTGAATTTGTTTAAAAATTAAAAATGAAATTTAACAAAAAGAGTGGAACGGAAGGATTTCCTATAGGTCTTTCTCACAGATATTAAATATTTGGTATGGTATGGTATGGTTCTTCGATTCGATCACGTTTATTAAATATTTGGTACTCGTATTGATAATAGACTATAATTCATAATGACAGTTATATTTTCTAAGCAAACTAGTTTATTTCAACATTCACAAAATTTTATAACTTTATTAAAAAAATTTTAGCAACACTACATGTTATATAAAATGATGTGACTTTTCCTCAATATGCTAATTTTAGACTTTGCCTACCTAATATAGTATTATTTATATAGAATACTAATATTATAAGGCTGAAGAGTCTGCTTGGTAGAATGCGTTAATGTCAGGAACTAGTGATCGTAAGTGAAAAATGCTTTTTCTGTTAGATTGTTTATCACAGTGTCGTGTCGACAGTCGTGGGCAGAGAGTTACCGAGCTCTTGTATACAGAGCCAAATGTTTTTTATTTATTTAATTTTTTAATCTACTATTAATAATTGTCAGGAAAATCTGTGATTATATTAGCATTATCTGCAGAGAGACCCTCCCCTATAAAGAACTTGATGAACTTGATTATGTTTCTGCGAAATCTTAATAAATAATTTATAATTTCAGCGTGTGAATATTGAACATTATTTTAAAAATATTACAGAGAGCGAAGCGAATAGAGTTTGGCAAGCGAAGCGAGCAGAGGACGAAATGCCCTGCCCTTGTATACTGTTGCGTGTGTTTAAACAAAATATTTTTAACATATATAAAAAATCCATTGAAAATAACTTTTAATAAGCAGTCGCTTATGTTATTTTATACTTTATATTTAAGAGACAGTCAAGTTTTATTCCGTCGTCGCACAGCGTGTGATTGCAAACGCGACAAATGTGAATTATCAAATGGTAGTACTTTAACACTATGTCCCCTCCGCCTATCCTGCTATAAGCGGAATACAGCATAAAGCTATAAAACAGTCAGTCAGTCAACAGAGTTAAATATCAGTTAAGTCCCCACTAAGTTACCGTTAAGTTCCAGTTAAGCATTCAACAGAAGCAAGGGCATATTAGTTATTTTAAACCGACTCGCGGTCGGGTCCTGAGAATTTTACTCTATTGTATGCTATCAACATTATCAAAGGCTTTATCAATTATAAAAAAAATACCTTACAATTTAATCTGAAACCTTCAATTATATAATATATTATATATTAAAGAAAATTTTGCTAAGATTTTTGCCAAATTTTGGTTATCAGTTGTTCTTTGTTTTGACTATCGTTTTTCTTGTGGGAACTAGCAGTCGTATAAAGTTCTGGTTTAATAAGGTTTGCTGTCCTCAGATCGTGGATTTTAATTGTGATCTTGTATATAATTGAAATTGTATAGACAATTGAGGAAATGAAAATAATTCATTCCTCCGTGTGGAAATCGAACCCATAACTATCGCATTTCATTGAAGGAAGTGTACCAATGGGAACAAAGTGGCTTAATCTAGTGGTTAACAGATTCTGCCTACTTTTCTGTCAGTCTCTCAATCACACAGGACGGAAGAGTCTTACATATCTACATATACCTAGCATAAAAATGGTTATAGTTTTAAGTATATGAATAATACTTTAATAATTTAAAATTAAAATATTTTTATTATTTAGTTGTCTTTAAATTTGCCGGTAATTTTGTAATGCAGTTAGGTAGTGTGCAAAAAAATTAATATACAATTCTTTTTGGTAAAAAAAGTGCGACGTACTAACGTCTCGTATCTAACATTTAATAATGGTTATAAAGGAACAGAAAAATGTTTGAACTGAACGCTCTGGTAACAAACAAGATAAAGCGCGACTCTGAGTTCTGTAATTGTTAAAAATTGGTAATTGGCAATGCTTGGAGAATAGAGTGCTTAACACTAGGTTCCCTTCCTCTAGGGTCTACCCTACATATCGACATTATTAACAATAACAAGGAAATCCATCAAGCCCTATATGTGTTTTATAAAAACTAGAATGCTCTTCAGTTTTGATGACTTCCTTAAGAAAAAAATTATAGCATATTTGTATGAAACTGCTTAAACAAAAGTGGCCTAATCAACATTTTATAATTTTTGCGAAGATACGTTTTATTTTAATGTTACGTATTGACTTATTAAGAATATTTTCATATGGTTTGCGCAAGTTGAGAGGATGAGTGGTGAAAGTATGGAAATAGAGATATATGAAATGAGAGAAGTAGATAAGAGGAGTTTCGATTGACCTTCGGCAACATAGTATCGATGATATTGGAGGAATGTCACGTAAATACGATATGAGGATCCCCCGGCATATATGAGGAGGTTGATAACAAACTTTTTAATTTAATTTTTTTTCTTAAAAAAAAGTTAAAACTATTGGAAATTAAGATGGGACTTACAGCCGGCAATAACACATTCTTACTTATAAATTAAATAACATATTAACGACTTCCGTTACTTATTATTTTGTATTAAATTTTAACTAATTTTCATAATAAAGCCGTTTATATTACTTATACGATAACTACGTTTAACTTTATTGTGTCGCGAGTACTTTATTATGAACTATCTAATGTATAGAGTATTGTTATCAGCGGACGACTGTGGATACGATTCCAATTCGGGAAAGCGAACGCGATAGTCAACACGAAAATACACTAATATCTCGAAAATTGAGCGATGTATGGAAAGCGGAGTGTGTTGTCTTGAGTGCCTCTGTCTACCTGATTACCCGCGGAGTACAGCGTGAGGCTAGATATATAGCCGGAATCGTACTCCACTCATTCAAGTGTGATTCGATAGCCTTAAATATGTTTTTACGCTTCTTTTAACAAACTATAATATTTTTTGTCATAATGCTTATTGAAATCAAACCCACAAAATATGCAAATTCAAATTCAAATTCACAGGTCGGGTTTTTTATAATGTAAAATATCTCATATTAATTGTATAAAACAAATAACCTGATTCATTAATTTAAATACATATACTACAATAGAAAAAACCCAGTTAAAAACTTATAATATTCTGTTACACACACTTAGGTGAATGATAAATACATAATGATAAATACATAGATAAATAGACTGGTAAACTGGGCGGAAAGTTATGAACAGAGTGTCTAGGCATCGTGTTACACCCACCTATCACGGTATTTGCGGGAAAACCGTGAATCTGAAGAAAAAACGCTGAATTATTCTAAGATCCAAGTACTCTAGACAATTAAACTATAGGTAAACATTCAGGTACAGCTGCCTAACTAATTTAGAACTCTTAATGATCCCGTATGCTCCTTAACCTGCCTACACACCAAAGTTGACGTTGACAATTCAAGTAGCAATCGAAGTTACTTAGTAACGGAGAAGTTTTATATAAAGATATAAAGATTTTCCGTGGCACAGGGGCACAAAGTGGAAATTCGACTATATTTACTTTTATATTTTTTATATCAGTTACCCCAAAACTTTTTGACTGGGTAAGCCGATTTTGATGATTCTTTTTTTATTTGAAAGCCGGTGCTTCCCGTGTGGTCCCATTTGAATTTGGTCCATTTCTGTTATCCATTACAAAATCACATAAGTCTTAAATTTGCATTAAGTACGTACGTGACAAATGTAAGGGTAACTCAATATCACGCCAACTGAATTCAATAATTATTTTTATTGAATATTTGGGAAGTATGTTCAGTAGAGACGGAAGATACGAGATGGATGTGGAAAGGCGTATTCCTGTCGGTAACAGGATTAACGGTGCCTTAGCAGTATTGATGAGACGGCGAAACGTCAGCACAGCTGCATGTTTGGCCGTACACAATGCAGTGAAAGGTGGGTATTACAGAAGAAGAACGAAAGAAAGATGAATACTGTGAATATGCGGAGTCAGCTTAGTTGATCAAATCCACAATGAAGAGATACACAGAATGGCAGGTACTAGCGAGTCTCTCTGGCTACCCCACTAGAGATACAGCGTGAAGCTAGTTTAGTTTTTTTAGTTTTTATGGGAAAGGATACACTTCAAAGGTCGTTTGATGAGTGTTTGGTACTGTCTATGGAACGTTTTGACTATAGGATCTGGTTGAAGTCGATTTTTTTTTGTTAAAAATTATAATTTTTGGTGAGATACGTCAAATTTCTAGATTGTGCAAATAAACCAGCATCGATTACAGCACTAGAACATAACATGAAATATCAGCCGATATATTATTTATTAAAAAAACGTAACTCACGTCTTCGTCGACATTTACTATCTATACATACACACACAATAATATTTGAAAATTAATTGGTAAGTATTGATTTTCAAACTCCAACAAAAATTATATATATTTTTCAGATTTTTTCAGACAGTTACTTTTTTTCGAACAGAATAATTAATTGTTCTGTTCGAGAAACGTAGTTTTAGTAACAAGCAGGCTCCAACAAGCAGGCACAGTTTGAAAACCCAAAGCAACTTATTCAAGTGCTAATGTATAAGCTTTATTTTTTCTGTCTATGTTGACTTATTTGATTTTGATAATTCTTATTTCATTGGATTCGGTATACGACAGAGATGGTCCTATATAAATTTTATAATAATCGTTTAATAAATAAATATATTATGCAATTATGACTAACTACAATGCAATGGTTTTTAATTACTTATAATACCACTCGAAGGAATTTAATGTTTAACGAAGATGTTTCCTCGTTCTAGTTTTTTTTAACATCATGAATTAGCTGCATATGGCAGGATGTGCAGGGAACCTAGAGTTAAGACGCTGTGAATTTATAGATTTACGAAGCCGAACTTAGATGTTCACAATCCTAAAAAATAGCTGTTAGAGAAGTGTGGCAGGTTGCGGATGTTAATATTTTTGGACTAGTTTTCTTTATTTTCATAGCACCTTGTCCTATGCAATATTACTTTGTGGCAACGCTGCAGATATCGAATCAATATTCAAAATTGAAAGAAGAACAGCGCAGGCTATTTACAACTTGGGAGCCCCGGAGTTTCTGAGAGAAGTTTAAAAAAAACGTATATTATATTAATACAAGAGATAAAAACAAGCTCATCCCTCCTACTTAACGTTTTCAAAAATTAACTTAATTATTTATGGGATATGGTATACGAATAATATAAGATAAAATTATTTTATACACTAGGACAATTTAAGATTAAGGTAAGAAATATATTATATTGAATTTAATAATAATAAATAAATATTAGCAAAGCTTAATATTCAATCCAAGACTTAATTCACGATCTTGATCAACAGCATCTAGCTGTTGTCTCTATGCGTGGATATATATGTTCACTCGGAAAGATAAGATCACTATGACTGACATTGCTATGTAATTTGGCAATTCAAAAGTGATTGTAAAAGCCTGATTGCATAAATAATATATATATATATATATATATATATATATATATATATATATATATATATATTATTGAGTGGTAGAACTCACCGAGCTTTATCTTAGTACCTGAGCGAGGAAATAAAAATACTTCTCGCCCCCGAGGGGGAATCAACCACACGACCCTAGCGTCATACGTACGCCATGACGTACTTATACTTCGCCAAGTAAAAATAACTATATAAATAAAGTTAAAGTGCCATTAGTTGTCACTTTTTAAAAGTGAAACAGAAATTTAGGCCATTTTCGTCGATTAAAACAATTAAAGATAAAATATTGAATAGAATTAACACCAAATACACTTTATACTTAATATATATATAAACATACATATAAAAAAAATTGACGCCATCGTAGCGCAGTGGCACAGCGTCTAAGTGTAACTGCGACTGCTATAACTCGGATTCCCATTTTGGGAACGACTTTTTTACTTCTTCGCCCTCCTAACAGGACAAAGCTGAGTTGAGTTGAATTGAGTTGCGACACTCAACAAGGCATAACTCGAAAATTGGCCGGTGCGCAGACAACAGACTCCGTTAACACTTTGCCTAATCTGCTATATGTGGATACGGGATGAAACAAAAAAGAAACCTAAAAAAATATATTTTGTGGGATATGTCACTGTTATATAGTAAAATAAGAAGTTTCAGAAATGTTGACTTAAGACACTATTAAACACTAAATTGTCATATATTATGTGCATATATAATGGCCTGACGAGTGGTTTTGTTGATAACACTTGAATAGTCGAATTAAATTAAATTAAATAATAAATACATTTAAAAAGACCTCGTAACTTTTAAGTACGATATCTGCTAAGTTTTAATTTCCACATAGAGTGCTATATGTGAAAAAGAGGCAATTAGAGTGGGTTCCATTTCCACTCGAGAGAATGAAATATTTTATATTTTCATATAAATAGGCAAAGTGCGGGGTTGAGTTGTGCCACTCAGCTCGCATTGTCTCAAGAATTCGGTGGAAAATGGGGCAAGGAACTGTCTGAATGGGGAACGGAAGTATCTGAATGGGACAAGAAATGGCTTAACACTAGGTTCCTAGGTTCCCTCGGCCTTGTTATATACGGGATACAATGAGAAGCTAAAAAACACTACGTTTCATTTCGCTTTGCGCCGTCACTGGCCTCTAGTTTATTAATACTTAAAATAGATTTCATGCTGAAAAGTCCATGAGTTTTGAACCGGTGACCATCGCGTGCAGTTTATAGGAATTGGATATTATCATTACTTACATCGAAAAAAAAATAATTAATCAAATAATTAAGCAAATCATTTAGCTACAAATAATCTATTATATATCCACTAATTGGCTACTTATACTAAGTGGTTAATTTTTGATGAGTTTCTAGTGATCCTGGCTTCGAATCTATGTGATACTAACTCTCACAGAGCGAGGAAATGATAATATTAAATATATCATTTTCCTAGTGATCTAATCTCAAGAACTACCTGACCTGTGGCCAGAATTACCTTCGCACTGAGGATGTGTCATGTGTCATGCTCTAAGCTATTTCCATTTTTCTAAGTTAATTTTTTAATTCCGCGAGTAATTTCTGATAATTTATAATTATTTTCCATTTATAGGTTTTAGTTGGGCAATTTGAATATGACTCGAATGACATGTCCCATACTTTCCGCCTAATTTCTAAGACATTTCGTCTTAAATGGCGGAAATCAACGCCGCATTTTATCTTGTTTACCAGAGAGAGGATATGAAAGTTCATTTCCCTGAGTGGGAATCGAAAACCGAACCGTTGCGTTTAAAATCCTAGGTATAACCTTATTGCTCTCAACTCTATTCATTTATATGTTAATAAGAGACGTTTCTAGTTCTAATATAACGTATTTTACTATAAAAATATAAAAACCCGGATAATCTCCATATATAATAAGACAGTAAAAATATTTTGTCTGTACATTTAGTAATTTTGACTGAAATTGATAGCTCTCTATCACACACTTAAAAAGTTTAATAGAAAGCAAAAATATTTCTTTTGAATTTCTTGTCTGTCTGTCTGTCGATATCTATGGTCACATTTTTCTCTGAAAGTACTGAACCGATTTACTTGAAAGTTTCACCAATTGCTTTGTTTTAACTCAACTTAACAATTAAAGTTTAAAAAAAAGCAACAAAACTGATCCTTTAAAAAAAAAGTTATCGTCATTTGAATGAACTCAAGGCATTAGTTTGCCTGCGAATGTTATATAGCAATCGCGCTGGTAAGATTCCTGGCTAAAGAATGACACTCGAAACGTCTATTATACAATATTTTATACAATAAAGTAAACAAAATTGAATTGTTAGTGGAGATTACCTTCATAAATCATAACAGTTAAGTTTAAGTCGTAATTGATTGATTGATTGAAGAGATAAAGAACGATTTGATCTTCAAAGAAATATCAAGCAAATACATAGATTTTTTTGGTTCGTTCGTTTGAAATAAATCTATATAAAAATGCCTAAAAACATCCTTCCTCGTGTACACTGTAATAACTACATATTTACCAATTGTACGTTTAGCTAATAATATATGTAACTAATTTAAAAACTGTATAGGAGTTAATATGCAATCATTACAGTTATTTTACAAAGAATATTATGAATCCTTACCCAAATCAATAATTTAACATTTAAGGCTGTTTCTGAAGCAGTACATTAAATTATTAACTGACATCAGCACATTTAACAGAGTTTTAAAAACATAACATAGGTACTATACTAGGTTCCCTCTGCCTACCCTGCAGTGTGCGGGATACAGCGTGAAGTAAAAAAAAACATAGGTAAAAAGAACGTAATGTTACAAAAATATATACATATAATATAATAAATAATTAGCTTTATGTATATTTTATGAATATCAAATATCAACATTGGTCGTATTTTTTAGTTCGAAGCAATCAAAAATTGTTATAGAAATTACGATAATGTCGTAACAAAATCATATTAGAAGTCATTATAGTTGTCAATCAATTCTGCTTATTAAATCAACAATCATGTATTTTAAGCGGGCGAAGCCGTGGGCGGGCCGCTAGTTATTGTAATAAAAACTAACATGAACTAGTTTTAAGTAATAAAATAAAGAGACAAAATTAAAATATTTAATTATATTGTAAAACTCTAAATTACTAGCGATTCAAAAGTATAAAGAGATTTGTACATCTGACTGTAAACACGGCGGTTGCGGGTTCAATACATACTCGGAGGAATGGTTATGTTTATATTAACCTTTATTCAACATCCGACTCCCGTAAAGTAAAGCGCAGCGTTGAGTGCGGCCTCTCAACTCGCAATATTTTGAAAATTCAGTGGTAACTGGGGAACACAGTGTTTTAACACTAGAGTTTCTTTGCATATCTTACGGGAACAAGCGTGAAGTGGTTTTTTTGGTAAGATAAAGAGCGGCGTTGAGTTACACCACTCAACACTGTCTGTAAGACTGTTTGAAGATGAAATGTTAAAAACTATTATTTACAATTATAATTTAGTGTGTGTTGCAATTTTTATAAGTAATAAGTAAAGTTCTTATGCTATTTTATTTTGTTTTTAGCTTCACGCTGTATCCCGCACAAAGCAGGGTAGATATAGGTAACTTGAGAACCTAGTGTTAAGACAATCCGTTCCCCTATAGGATACTTCCGTTCACTGACCTCAAAGTGTGCTATTTATAAAATATAATATACACATGTATATTTAATTTGATAACTTATCAAATTTTACCGCAAAATGAAGTCGAATAAAATTTTTAATTTAATTTTCTTGTTAAAATAAATATTTAAATCTGTGAAGAATCAATCTCAATGAAAATATACAGCTGTAAACAGGAAAACAAAAACATTTCCAACTGTAAACCCGACGGTCGTGGGTTCGGTTCCCACTCGGAGAGATTAATTATTTTAATTTCATAGCTCCGATAACAAGACAAAGCGCGACAACACAACTTACACCATTCCCTACGCAGCGCTTAATTTTATGACGGGAAACTATAAAAAAAAGTTTTATCATCAAAATATTCGTTATTTTAATAAAAAATAACTTAAACGTGTAAAGAACCTTTCTTAATGTAAAAAATATGCAAGAAAATAAAACAATTGTTGAATAAAAATTTCGATTTAAAACAATGCATTAGTATAAATTAAACACACAAACTTACTTATTTCCAGCACACATTGCTTACTCCAGAAAGAAAATGACAACTCGAAAAAACATTTTACCATCACCAGTTTTTGGCATTAATATAGAGACGAGTCTTATAAGGTTTTTAAAATTATTATTAATATAATAATTTAATAATTTTATTGTATGATATATTATTACGTCATCGTTGTAGGGTTGGAACTTGGGAAAATATTATGTTTTATTTTTTAACTCGTAGTCCAGGCAGCTTCCATTTGGCCGCGGAGGCGAAGCCGCCGGTTCAAGCTAATTAATAATTATTATGATAACATACAACATTTTGAAATCAGATACTAATTTCTACCCAAGACATAAAAAATATTAAAAAAACTTACTAAATCAAAAAATCCGATGCTATCTTCTTTTTTTTTAATTTCCAAATCATAAGTCTTTCCTTTGTGGTTGACGAACCGTTTACTTTGGCCCTTCATTACAAAAACACTAGAACACTAAAAATAATTACACAAAAAATAGGAAAAGACACTCGACTAACATACAATGGCAATTTTTTTATATGTTACTTAAAATTTTAAACTTTTTTCGTACACGACCGCCCTGTTAGCGAATACGGCGTGGACTAAAGTCGCTAAGAACTAAGAAGTTGAACTAATAATAAAATAACCGTTGGAAAACCCCTTTTTAGTTAGACGGTAGCGGTAGTGAGTCATAGCTATAGGTATGTATGGGATATGCCTGGCTGGACACGACGGCTTGGGTTCGGTTCCCACTCGGGGAAATGATATTTTAAATGGTTTTCATTTTCCCTCGAAATTTAGCAACGGAGTGTTTTACCAGTAGGTTCCCCCTACCTACCTTATCTTACAGGAAAAAACGTGAAGCGTTTTTTTGGGAACTTTGTGTTAAAATTGACATAAGATAGAGAACGGAGTGCATTTTCTACTACTAAATAAAAGACTACAAAAATACAAGTCAAGTCTAAAATAGGTATTCTCTTAAGAAAGATTTGGGGAATATTTGAGGCCGTCGAGGCGCAGCGACAGCTACTGATTATGTACTGTAAGCGCAATAATTGTGGGTTTGATTTCCACTCGGAGGAATGGTTTACTTTTCTGGTAGCAAGACTACTAGTTCTGTTTAGCAACTAAACAAGCAATGTCTTGAAAATGGGATGGTGCTGATGATAGTAATGATGGTGAGAAACGGAATGTCTAAACATTAGATATCGCCTGCCTACCTTGCTCTATATGCGCCGAAGAACGTTGTAACAACTATTATTATCTAAACAAGAAATAAATAAGGTATTTAGTAATACATATACATAAAAACAAAATGCATTTTTAAAAAAATAAAGGTTCACATACTAAAGGGTTCACGACTATACGCAAATCGAATTGTCGAAATCGAGTTCTTAACACTTTTTAAATAAAAGAACGTTACTGTCCTGCCTAAAGGGACGACACGAGCACTCATTACGGCGTGATCTTCATTTTCAAAAAATACTTTATACAAACTTTCACTATCTCTTCTCCATCTCACGTCATAGTACCTATACTGGTACAAAAACTGTGTCTAAAGTGATGACCCGTGCACTCTGTTACGGCGCCAACTTGATTTCCAAAAATATTCAAGGCAAATTCTTACTGCCTCTTCTCCATCTCAAGTTATAATCTTATTTTGCAAACCGAACCGCAACGTGATTGATACTAACAAAATATTGAAATAACATAACTTTCTAATTACTAAAATATAAAACTAAAAGGGCATCATATACTAATTACAATATATGTACATATGTATAGTACGTAACAAATAAAAAGAATATAAATGAACAATGGACGCCATCATATTGCAGCATTTATATAAAATTAAACTTTAAATACAAATAATATTATAATTCAATCCATTTCATATCACCTAAAAGTATAATTAAAAATATGAATCTTACAACACTTACCCAATCTGGTGTCTCTTGTACCTTTATAGAACCAATACACGTTTATAAAACCAATTATATATTTTAAAAACATAATAAGTAAATACTTTTTCAATCTATTTTACTATGGAGAAGTTCGAAGTTGAAATGAGCTGTCGCCTCTCCGCTCCGCTCCTTACAATCACGCGACGCCGTATCGCGTCCTACCTACATTTACTAATATTGTTTAACATACAATTACCCGCGATATGGTTGTTTTAATTAACTATAAAAATGTTATAAAATAAGTATATTTTTACTCTACAAATGAGTTAAATATAACAACGTGAAGCCGATTTGATTTTATAAAGATATTTTTCGTTTCAAATTTAAATACCAGGAAATATGTACTATAAATAAATATATTTAATCCATCAAGTTTGAAATCAAACATCAACCCACATAGACTGTCAATCGATTGATTAAAATTAGTTACTTATCTAAAATTTTCCGAGAAATTACTTTAATATAATTACTCTGAGGATTTTTACCAGAGCTTTTACATATTAGGCTATTTTTTTTAAATTTACGCCTTAACCCCGCAGATAAGCAGGAAAGACAACGCCTTATTCTCTCTTACCTGCGTGGAAAATTAAAAATTTAAATTTAATCACTACTCAAATGGACAAAGAACCAACAACTATTACGTTTACAGCCACGTTATTCCACTGTGCCACGACAGCTTCAATTTGTATTTATTTTTTTCAACATCACGCTGTATCCCGCATATGGCACAAAGGTGTAGGCAGAGGGAACCATAGAACCTAGTGTTAAGATATTCCGTTCATATTAAGGCACTTCCGTTCCCCATTATCCGCGCAGCATTGCATGTTGAGTAGCGGAACTCAACGCCGCGCTTTGCCTCGTTATCAGAACAGGGAAATGAACATTAAATATTTTATTTCTTCGAGTGGGAATTGCACTCACAACGTGTCGTGTTTACACTCGCATACTTTGCCCCTGGTTCCACGACTGGCCTCAAAATATACAAAAAAATTAAAATATAGATAATATCGTAAAAGAACTCTACAACAGATGAACAGAATGGTACAACAACTTCTATTTCTTCTGCAAATTATCCATTAAAGAGGGTCCAGCAGCAAGCGTTAATCAAGGCAAGGCCGGAAACCCTTTTGCTGAGTATTAGAGCAGCGCGTCTTTCGGTGATGGCGTACGGGTGGAGAAATGAGTCTAACGAAAGGCCTCGTCCACAAGTTTCAAGTCGCTCAGCGCGCCATGGAGCGAGCTATGGTCGATTCCGGAGAAGGACCAGGATATATTTGTCGTAGAGCCGACGGCCCCTGGGGCAGACGTGTCTTAGAGTGGAGACTCCGTACAAAACGTCAGAAAGCGAATGGCTACGAAGAGCTGAAGATCGAGTGTGGTGGCGAGAATTGGGAAATGCCTATGTCTAACAGCGAAGTGAGTGAATTATTAGTAAGTCGCTATTACAAAAGAAATCTTTCGTTTACAGATAAACTCAATTGTGTTTTAATTTACTATTATCTAATATCACTAAAAAGATATATGTATCATATAAGACAAACTATTTTTTTAAAGAAACCACAATAATTATTGTATCGATCGATGGATCGTAAAGACCTCTTTAGATAATTTGTCTTCTACTTTATCTATTTATTATCTTATTTAGTTCATTTCTCTTCTTCTTCTTCTTCTTTTTCCTCTTCAGAAGACAAATGATCTTCATGAGATGATTGATGTTCTTCTTCTGTACAAGGCAAATTATCTTCACTAGGTAATTTGTATTGTACATTCGTGGACGACAAATTTTCTGAAGTGGGGACAACAGTATCTTTTAAACTTGAGGCAGCAGCTGTCTTTAAAGTGGAAACAGCATTATTCTTTACAGAAGAGACTTTAGCAATCAGACTATTCAGCAGTTTGGGGCCTTCTGCTCCCAGTATGTTGGTGAACTCTTCCACAGTCTTCTTTTGATCAGCGGCCAGTTTACCAATAGTTTCCTTAAATTTCTCCAGATCTACGTTCTTCACGTCTGTTACATCTGAGAAAAGCTTGCGTGCTGTATCCTCTGTTACCTTCACACCATCTAAGATTTTGGCTGAAATGTTTATATAGTTTAATGATGCCATTATGGCGCAGCGTCTGACTGTAAGCGTGACGTTTGTGGGTTCGATTCCCATTCAGGGGAAGGAGTTATTCTCATTTCCTCACTCTAGTAACTAAACAAAGCGCGGCTTTAAATTCTACTACTCAACAAGCAGTGACTGGAAAATTGAAGAGTGCATGGGGAACGGAATGTCCTATCACCAGATTCTCTCTACCTAGGTGCTATAAGCGAGAAACAGCATGAACATTTTATGTTTTTTATTTTTAATGATTTTCCCTAATTTTTAATCCTTTTAGAAAAATTGACATCAGGTCAAAAATTGTCAATACCCAATCATCATATATTTTTAACCAGATATTAAAATAACTTAAAATATTGTCAAAAGGAAAAACAAATAGATATTATCGAAAATAAATGACAAAATGAATTTTACGGCATAAGACGGACTCAAAGTGGACACAGACGCTGGAACGCTGTCTAAGTATTATAGGAGTTTATCTACATTGCTGATTTCAATTTCTTAACATCTGGTAGAGTCACATTGTGTTTCGCTAATAGTAGCACACGTAGGGCAGCAGATCGTTGCCAGATTTTATTTTGGGGAAAAGAGAGATTTTGAAGTAAAAAAGCAGTATTCTTTCGCCAAAAGCGGAATTTAGACTTTGTATAAATTTATTTGCATACACAACTATTTGCTTTACCCTGTAAGGCTGTTAAGGCTGTTAAAATAATTAAATTAATTAGAAAAGATTTTTTACAGTGCGTGAAATACATCCATAAAAAGGAGACTGTCTGTCCCTTTCGAGACATTTAACTATGCATCATTTATTTAGATTCACGCTGTATCCTGTATAATAAAACACTTCAGTTCAGTTCCCCACTTTCCGCCAAATTTTGGAAGCATCGTGTGTTGATGGCAGAATTCAAAGCCACAAATTGCCTCGATGCTAGAGCGAGTAATAAAAATATGGAATATTTATGCCTGCGCCACGAATGGCCCAAAGTGAGACTAATATCTCACTTTGGGCTGATCTCTTGGCTGGGACATTTAATTTTGGACAAAAAATTGGGACGTCTGGCAACGCTCGCAGGCAGATTGGCGATACTTCAGTTAAATATTTTTTTTTATTATCTTAATATTATAATTACTTACAATCTTTCATCCATTTTACGGGAGTTTCCACTGTTTTCTTTTTGTTTTAACAAATTATTAAACGCCTCTTCCATTTTTAATATAGAATATTTAAAAAAATGTAGTTTAAGATTTCAGATTTCAGTTTATATTTCATTTTCATGATTTTCATATAATCATTTGCAATTTTGATTGTTATCTGTCAAATTATTTTTTTATTTTGTAAATGATTTACATTCATGGGTTTTATTTTTTTCTCCTGCTTGTTTATTTAATAGTATTTTTTTTTATATTTCTATTTCTTCGCTCTGGTATCGAGGCAAAACGCGGCGTTGAGTTCCGCCTCTTAACATCCAATGCCTCCAGAATTCGGCGGAAAGTGGGAAACAGAGTGTCTTAACGATAGTACCTACTTTGCTGTGTTAATAAAAAAAACAGATTCACGACCTTCAGCTCTTCCGACCGATACAAGGACCCGGCTTAGAGGCGACAACTTTTCCATTAAAAGTGGTCAACATCGTCAAGTGGCTTCGACCACAAACTTTTAACCCGCGATTTTGCTCGATCGCTTCTTTTATAAAGTGTGTATTGGAGCTTCGGAGGTCGCGCTTTATTAGCTTCGATATTTGTTTATTCAAGTCTGACGAAGTGCCAGTACGACCTTCGCGTCGCCTTTGTATTAGCCGTAGAGTCAAAATTTTGCGTCTGGTAGGATTTCGTCCCTCCATCACGAAGGATTCCCACCACTTAATCGACTTTATGGTCATTATGGCAACGTCGCTTGTAGAGTTCAAGACATCAAATCGGTTCTCCAGCTTCAACTGAAATGTTACAGACCCAGCAACACAGCAAAGCAAGCAAACACAAAGAAGCAGATTTGGCCGAAGTGTAAATTTTATAAGACGCGGGCGTTCGAGTTTGTAGTGAATATTTAGTGTCTCGTCTAAGACGGATCACTCCCGGTGTTGAACCTAGTGACATCCCTAAATATTAGCCTATTGTCTGCTATAATGAAGTCTATCGCACTTCGTGTCACAACGTCAAATAACAGCAATCGCAGTATTCAGCAGTTTTCGGTCCACTGTTACCAGTAACTTATCGTATTTTTCCATAGCCTTCTTATCATCTGCTTCTTAATAGTTTATGGAAGTTGAAGTAGCACGGTATGATTCTTGCCATGCCATTTTCATTTACAAGCCACACATAGCGCCATACAAACATACGCACACACACACGCACACGCACACGCACACACACACACACACACACACACACACACACACACACACACACACACAGACACACACATATATATATATAAAGTTAAAGTTACAAGTTTTTAGGGGCTTGTAAAGGAAAAAAATCAAAAAAATATATCGTAAAAAAATGATATAAAAGATTATATATTAAAAAAACCGGTACAAAATTTCTTATTTCTTCTGTAAATTATCCTTTAAAGTTGAGACGGCAGCAATAGCAGCATTCAGCAGTTTCGGGCCTTCTGCTGCCAATATTTTAGTGAACTCTTCCACAGTCTTCTTATGTTCAGCGGCTAGTTTGCTGACAGCTTCTTTAAATTTAGCCAGTTCTACGTTCTTCACATCTGCCACGTCTGAGAAGAGCTTGCGTGCTTTATCCTCTGTTACCTTCGCGCCGTCTATGATTTTGCCTGAAATGTTTATATAGTTCGTTGAAGCCGTTGCGGCACAGCCTCCGACTGTATACACGACGGTTGTGGAGTCTATTCCCAATCGGTAGAATATATCCATTTCATATGCAAGGCTAGATAACAAGGCAAAACGCGGTGTTAAACTTTATTCACTCAATACACTATGTCTTGAAAATTAGCACTGCGTGAGAAACTGAGTGCTTTGTCACTAACTTCGTCCTACCCAGCGATGTTTTACAATTAAAAAATATATATTTTAGAGATATTGACGTAACGTGTCAATAACCAATACCAGAGTTTTTTTTTATACAAATATATATTCAGACATTTCAACTGATAAATACGATGAAAAGTAGGGTCAGATTTAACACATCTACTTGTTTTATTTTTTTGAGTCTAAGCTATTATATGTTTCACGTATGTATGTAGAGGCCGGTCGTGGCGCAGAGGCACAAAGTGTGACTGTAAACGCGACAGGTTGTGAGTTGGAGTCTCATCCGAGATATATAAAATAGGTTAAAGGGGACGGGAAGATATATGAAATAGGTTAAAGGGGACGGGACACGGAATGAAGCTTAAAAAATACATATAGATTAATGTCGACGTTTTGCTTGAACTACAAAATTAAAAATCTCATTTTTTCCCGTTCCCATAAGGATTTGGGGAAATCTTCTCTTAGTGCTAGCCTACACTCTTCAAGGAACGCTGTTCTATGCCGCATACTTACGACTGTGCGTTGGGCGTATCTAGTGATATTTTCCACGAAGGCCCTGGACTTTAGCTTTCAATAGATCTGTACGTGTAAAGGTTTGTTTTTTTAATTTTCTTAGTAACTTTTTTAATAAAAAATCAGCTTCACGCTGTATCCCGCACACAGCAGGGTAGGCAGAGTAGTAATTTTTTTGTTAGCAAAATTTCTGTACAATAGCCCCCTATTTCTACGCCCATGTGTGGGTTGTTGTTTAGATATACTTAAACTTACTTACAATCTTTCATCCACTTTATGAGATTATCCACTGTGTTTTCTTTTTGTTTTTTCAAATTATTAAATGCGTCTTCCATAATTGATGTATACTAAAGTTATATAAGAATATAGTTTTAAAATTTCATATACAAATATGTATCTGCATAGATATTGTTGTTATTTGCAGTTTTGATTGTTAGCTGTCAAATTAGTTTTTTTTTATTTTAAATCGATTTAAATTCTAGAGGGTTCTGCTAAATTTTTATGTGTATTTTTTTGTTTATTTTTAGGGTCCCGTACTTTTTAAGGAAAAAAAGAACCCTTATAAAATTACTTTGTTGTCCGTTATTAGTATCGTTATCTATACATTTTTACACTTAATAAATCGTTATTTGAATATTTTGGAATTTTATTAGATTATGCTCGCAAAATTTGTCGTGTTAGAAAAATAATCATAGTTTGAGGCCATTGGTGGCGCAGGGGAACCAAGTGGTCAAATAATTTACTCTCGAAAGAAACGAGACGGGATTTTCTTTTTTTCCGAACCTGTAAAGAATTATTTACAGGTTAAAAAGTGTTGTCCGCACACAGCAGGGTATGCAAAGGGAAACTAATGTTAAGACACTCCGTTCCCCATTTTCCGTCAAATTTTGGACGCATTGCGTGTTAAGTGGCGGAGCTCAACGCCATGCTTTGCGTCGTTACCAGAGCGAGAAAATGAAGAAATAATAATATTTCAGTCAATTAGTGCAATTAAAAAACCTCTCAAAATGAGAAGAAATGCGTAAATAATCATCTTAGTTCATTAACAGATTGAAATTAGGTATTTTCTGATATTGATAGCCACAAGGCGTTTATTATCATTGCATAATTATCTATCACTATCGAACATTGTCATTATATAATTGTTATGTTTGCTTAATTTCTCCAACCAGTAAAAAAAATAGTTTTTTTTTACAGACTGTAAATTATACGTTTCTTAAGTTTTGTGATAGAATTTGTTCCCTAATTTTCGCTTGTTAAAAACATTGCGTGATGCGGTACCTGACGCTGGGCTTAGTCCATACTAGTCAGTGATTTTTTTAATAGAAGATTACTATCGTACTTAGGCACTTTTCACGTGATTAAGTCATTATTTTACTTTATTACTAGTGTGACACACATTGTTACTTAACTAACTTCCTGTTGTCTGTACATGGAACACATGCGAGATTTATTATTGGGAACATATTTATCTGTTTGTTGGTATGTCTGTGCGTTCGTGCACGCTAATCTTAAAAACGGCTTCATATCAATAAAAAATAATGGTTCGACTAAATTGTTGGAAACTAACAGCTGTTTTATTGAACTGGCTTAAACTTTAGTTTTCAATGAATTAGAACACAAAACTAAATCTGAGTAGTAAATAAATAATCGTGTTATTCAAGCGGGCGAAGCCGCGAGCGGGTTGCTAGTAAGCCTTATTACTTTAAAGTTTCATCTAAAGCTAAGTAGTTTTTGCGCGAAAGTGGAACAAACATCCATCCTCACAAATTTTTACATTTATAAAATTAGTAGGATTAAGAATTAACTAAATATTACTTAATATTAGCTTAATAACAATAAACAAAACATCATTAATATCAATATCACTTTATTATTGAGTATACAAAAATATTTATATATTTTTTTATTTTTAGATAAGATAAACTTTCACTGTAAAGTTATTAAATAATAGAAACAAGTCATTTTCATACATTTAAAATATTTTTTTTTCTGGATTCAAGCTATATCCCGCATATGGCAGGCTAGGCAGAGAGAACCTAGTGTTAGCACACTCTGTGCCCCACTCACCAGAACTCATCGTCACTCATTGTCCTGCGATCAGAGCGAGAAATAAAAATAATTATTTGCAATATACTATATGTATAATCCGAGCAGGAGAAGTCGCGAATGTACACTAGTAAACAAAACTAAAAGTTACTTCATATAACCAATACCAATAATTTTAAATTGAAATAATCAGATTTCACTACAAATTAATTAAATAAACTCAAAATAGGACACCATTTTTTTTTTAATTAACCAAAAATTTTAGTAAACACCCTAAACTATAATGCTATAAAAATCATATAGAAATATTTCTCTTTCTATATGAGTATATCTGTATTTTTTATTAAATTAAAAATACTGGTAACTTAGCCTCGATACTAACACCATAATAAATAGGTTTTTTTAATAAAAAAAAATCCTAGCAAAATTAATGCTGTAAAAATATATATATTTACATAAACAATCAGGTAAGTCTTATTTGTACCAAAATGCGACTAAAAAAATACAATTCTTATGTAAAATCATTTGATTGTATAAAAAAATATTGGGCGAGATTTGAACATGCAGTTTTAAATGATAACAAACATAATATCAATTCTAAATACAATTTCAAATAAGAATAAAAACAAAAATAATAACGAAAACACAACTCATAAGTCATAAATTTATATCTTTTTTTTTAGATTCACGTTGTATCCCGCACATAGCAGGTAAGCAGAGGGAACCTGATGTTAAGACACTGCGTTCCTCTCTTTTATAATAATCTTTTCGTTATTAATATTTTTTTACCTTACACCTTAAATTATTATTCGTTAATTTAAATTAGGAAAAATATATATACAGCCTGTATATTTTTTACAATGAGGTACTTTGGATTAAAAAAATACTGAAATATTTGCTTTTTTTTTACCGTTTTCCTTTTTTATAAAAAGATTATAAGCCAAAAAACAAAAATAGAATAGGCAATTTGAGACTTGGCAATTACTTGTCAATTTCACAGGTTCGATTCGACGAAATGATACTACTACTACAATTTATTTGACTCAATGTTTTGTATAACCAGACCGAGAAAAACGATCATTTTGACAGTTGTCAAATCATACCTGTCAAAATTGACAATTACTTTCAATTCACATTTTATTTAATCTACATTATAATATATAATTTGTGCCACGATATTTTAAATATTTACATGGATAATATTATATTAGAAACTACTTTTTACAATCAATTTTCTTGATATTGAGAGACTTATCTGTTAATAAAAATATATTAAAACTTTACCTTAAGCGGAATAGAACTTACTATATTTTTTTGTTATCAAATATTAACAAATTTATTTTAAATGTTCTCCAAAGAATGGTTATAATTAATGCCATCTAAATCAATTATTTAAAAAAGGACATATAGTGTTGTGTCACTCACTACAAATACAATAATTAAAAGAGCAAATCATCTACAAAATTCTTTTTTATGTCATTTTACATTACAAGACAAAAAAGATAGCTTCACGCTTTATCCCGCATATAGCAGTATAGTTAGAGGGAACCCGTTCTCCTGTTTACTTTAAGAAATTCCTCTAAGGATAATATAAATAGCTATCTTACAGTATGGTCTCGGAGTCGTGGCTGCCCTGAACTAATCTGTAAATGGCTGCGCAGATTTGATTTTAGAGTTTTTTTGTTCCCTCTGAACAATGTGCATAAAGATTCAGAATCCCTAACTTCACGGCTACCGCAACTCGTCGACCGTACTGTACTTTATAATCTATCAACCGTTTAAGCTGGGTTCTTCTCTCGTCGGTCTTTTAGGTATGAAAGAGACAGTCATCATATCGTCCTCGTCTTGTAAAAGACATCCGTTTGTTGGTTTGCTGCGGTGGAACAATCTGGAACGAAGTAAATTGAAATTAGTACGAGAATATTAATTTGGCACAAAAAAGCAAGCTTTTAACGTCACACAAAAACATGTAGGAAGTAAGGTAAAGGAAAAAAAAAATATTAAAATATGTCTATTTTTACAAACAAAACTGATATGTCATATATAGAGTTTTAATTTCATACATATTAACATACATAAATATGGATAAAATAATTTTAAAACTATTATAAATAAAAAAGTTTGGATACCGGCGATATATGTACATTCGTACATATACACTTTAAATTCGCATTTACATACATACATGCTTACACATACATAGCTTCACGCTTTATCCCTAGCCGGGTAGTCAGAAAGAACGAGCGCCAAACGCTATGGTGAACTTATAGAGGAAATATAAAATATGAAACAAAAAACTTACAGAGAAACCAATCACCATCACACACCACCGCCACCAAGAGACGCGCAAGAACAAGCAAACGGACAGACGATCAATCAAACAAACTATAATGTAAACGAACGAACGTACGAAAGTTCATACATACATTCGAACGAACGAAAGAACGTAAGTAACGACCGAAAAGAGCAAACAAACAAACACTTAAATCACATATTATTATTACCATCATTTTAATAACGACGACTTGAGCGAGTCCCGCTTTCTGCTAGAGTGAGACAGAAATAAAATGTGAAAGAGTGAGATAGCATGCTTTTATTGTGCATAAGCTGTTTTAAAATAGAAATTTTCTTTTTTGTATTAAATATATATTTTTTTGATTATTTTACATTTTGAATATTTAAACTGTTTAGAATTTTGTAAGTCTCGGATTTCGAACCCAAATTTATAAGCTTGAATAGTAATAATATTTTCTTGTGTGTTTTTTACAGTATTTCTTTTTACAAAAGCCGTACTAAAAGAGGCAGTTTTTTAATTAAAAATTGATAAGATATATGATGTGCTAGAGTTAAACAGAAGTGCATACATACATAAAGTGTAAGTATAAGATAGCATTATAAAGTTATCAAGTGTATAGTGCATATATTGGTAGTAGTAGTGTAGGTTCGGTTACTAAACATATACTTATATATCTTTAGTAATCGAACCTACACTATATGTGCAAATATACTACTGCTACAGTGCATTTAATGACAGACTACAAATACAAAAAAATATTAAATATAAATAAATGACCTTTAAGCTGGACCTAGTGTTAAGACATTCCATTCTCCACTTTTGGCCCAATTTTCGATATATTGCATTTTGAGTGGTGGAACTTAACACCGCATTTTGTCTTATTACCAGAACGAGGAAAACGAAAATAATTTCTTCGAGTGTATATAGAATCCACAATTTTCTCGGTTACAGTCAAATGTTGTCTATTTTTTATAATTTTTTGTATATATAGTACAAGTGACCGTCCAGTTTGCTGTAGATGGTTGTGGAAGTTTTACTTACGTTTGATTATTTTCTTCAATAGCGCAACTGTACTGTAAATATATAAATACGTACTTAGACAATGGTGATCTGTCACTAAGATCCACCTTCTCATCCAGCCCTCGATGTACCGAAACCGAATCTAATTCTTCAATACGCGTCGATTGAAGATATTCCAGGGTTCGAAGCTGGTCGGGGGACTTTTTCTTGAATCTGCAGAAAAAAGAACATAAGTGTGAGTCGGGATAAAAAATTGAAGTCATTGCTATATATGAGTATTTTTATTATTTTGTATAATTCCAAAGTTAGTTTCGCTCAGTTGGTACTTTTAATATAAAAAATTGCTACAAAATCTGAAGTACTTTTCTTTTCTTTAATTATGGCGTTCCGGAAGTGCCAATTGAGCACGTGAAAGTCAAACTGTTGTATGGAGAACAAAGGAAGGAAGATGTACGGTAAAAAAGAGATAATGTTACATAATAGGAGAATGCATGATAAAAAGAGATCCAAGAATCTGATCTAAATGCATAAAAAACATAGTATATCGAAATAGACTTTCATTATATCGCTATATTTTTTACATTTTTAAAGTGTTATTCTAAAATGAGAAAAGAAAGATGCTTTTTTAGAAAACTAAGTGGTCAGAGCGCTTGGACTTCGTTCGAATTTTTATACGTTAACTAAAAAGGATTTTTATATATTTTTGTACGCCGCGTACAAATATGTTAAATCGTTACGCCTACTTTACTCACTTTTAATTTAATACATTAAATTAATATTATTTTAATATAGTAATTGACCTAAATAAACAAATTACATCGATTTTAATCATTACAAAATATATTACGGCTTGAAATTTTGCAAAGTAAATTTTTGTTACTAAAAATTTCAATTATTATAAGTATTTATACAACATTTATTTCCTTGATAAATTAAATGAAAGACCGAATGACTGAATGAATGAAGTAAATACATAAGATACAAAGGAGTTTGATCTAGCAAGATCTAGGTCACATTTAAAAATTTAACGAAAGAGTGAATGAACGAATGAATGAGCTAAATACATACGTTTTGAGTAATAAACTGGAACACACGACTGATACTGAACTCATTGCCATCGCTGCTGACGCCATCCACGGCTTAAAATATAATAAAAGTTGAGGTTACACTTAATTATAATTTATATCGAGGTGATTGTATCGCAGTGGCTGAGAACAGCATCTGACTGTAAACACGATGGTTGAACCTCATCGAACCTATCTATGAGGTTCTTCCACGTTCCCCCACTCGGGCAATAGAAAAAAGCGTGAAAAATATCTTAAAAATTGAGCGGAAAGTCTTAAATGGGGTGTCACAACACTAGGTTCCTACCCTGTTATATGTAGGATAAAGTGTGAAGCTATAGAAAACTCTGTCTCAAGCTATTAATAGATACATACATACATACATATGTAATCAAAGGAATAGTAACGACATAGAAATAGTTTTTCTTACTAAATGAACGAAAGAACCAAAGAATGAATGAAAACGTACCTGTAATTGTAACCCATACATAGCGAAAGCGCCACTTGCTAGAGGAATCCCCAGTAAATTGTACACTGATGCAAATAAAAAGTTCAGTCTAATCCTTCTTACTGTAGTTCTAGAAAGTTCGAGACACGCTACCACGTCGAGGAGATCATTCTGTAAAATATAGTACGGTATATGTAATTTTTAGATCTATATACATAAGGAGTTAAAAAATACAGTAACTGACAGACTGAATAGCTAGATGGTAAATAACAAACTCGCCCTCATGAGCACGAGGTCGGCCGCCTCCACGGCCACGTCGGTGCCGCTCGCGATGGCGACGCCGACGTCCGCCTGCGCGAGCGCCGGCGAGTCGTTTACGCCGTCGCCTACCTGCCAAATACTTTTAGTTATATTTTTGTTTCAATACTATTCTTGAACTACCAGTCGAGTTTAATAGTTTTCTAGTCTATGTCACCTTACTCATGAATACATGCAATGTTTTCTAAGCATTACACCAACTTTCAAATTTAGTCTTGTAAGGTAAGTTAGAATAAAAAAATATGTGCCCCTTTTAAAAATTATTGGGCCATTTTTGATTACGTTTTATCTCAATTAATCCTAAAAACATATACATTTTTAAAACTAAATTACACTCACCATAGCCACCTTCTGTCCTTTCTCTTGTAACTTCTGTATTTTGGCCACTTTGTGTGATGGGAGCACTTCTGCGTACACTTTGTTGATGCCCACCTTTTAAAAAAAACGTACAAAGTTGATAAGAAACGATAGAAACATATTTATATAAACAGAAACCACGGTTCAACAAAAAAATATAACTAAAAAATAGCTTTACCATTGTTTCCATATACCGGTCACTTTAAGACATTAAATATTGAGTGCCATTACTGACTTTATCAAAACAGAGCAGATAATAAATATAATTCATTCTCCGAGCGGGCATTGAATCCATAAGCATCATATTTACAGTCAGTATTACGCTGGCGCACTCCGACACGACTTAATACTAAATGGATATTATTTTTATTAGTATATATTATAGTAATATATACATATATACCAGTTATCATTGTGATTAGCATATTTTGCGTATTTTTTTTATTATAGGAAATGAAAATATTATCTATTTCATGTCTTTGAGTGGGAATGGAATCCACAGCTACCTTGTTTACAGTCGCACGCTTGTGCCACTGCGCCACGACCGGTCTCCACGACGTGGACATTAATTACAGCACTTGTTTATACACAGCGGCGTAGTGTTCGACTGTAAGCGCGGTTACGGGTTCTATTAACACTTGCGCCAATGAATTATTCTCGTTTCCTAACTCTAGTGACGAATAAATGATACACAATCTCTCTCACCTGTCTCGCTATGGCCACGGCGGTTTTTCTATTATCTCCAGTCAAAAGGCACACTTCTAGGCCCATTTTTTTTAAACAGTACACAGCTAAATGGGCTTCAGGTTTCACTTCATCTGCTACGCCTATCGTGCATACTAGTTGGTCTGGAAGGCAGAGAAAAGAGTATTTAGTGATTTGACTCTTTTTTAGTTTCCATTAGATTTCAAGAGTGATTTCTATCAAAACTCTGCCGTCTTCTTCGGTGTAACCGAAGACTTGATAACTTAACGTACTATTCGTTTTAATTTCACGCTGTATCCCGCATATAGCTGGGTAGGCAGATTTTTGTAGCATTAGCTTGGCACCTTACTTCAAAATTATGAAATCTTTATTTAATTCTTTTTGTTTAACAAACTCAAAGTACGTTTTACTTTATGTTAAGTAAATTTATTTTTTACTTCTCAATTTTCTGTTTGAAGCCAGTTTTTTTTTGTTAAAAATTTGTTTATTAATTTAAAAGTATTTATGGCCTTAAGTATTACTATAGACCTATCTTAGCAAACAAATTTACCATTAATAGCCGCCAATATGGCAGTTCTCCCCAATTCTTCATCTCTCTGTAAAGCTTCTTGAACTCTTCTCGGTACAGACACTCCATTTCGCGCCATCCACTCTCTGTTACCTATTAACACTAGTTGCTCCACTTCCTGGAGGAAATAGAAACATTGTGATGTTTTAGGGTGGTATTCGGACATTATGGATGGATTATGTATTAAGGAATTTTTATATATAAATTGGACTTTTGTAATAAATAAGATTTCAAATCTAAATATATGTATTTTGTATTTTTATAACGTTCATTATTTAATTTATTTTAACACAATGCTACATCTAAATATAAATCTTACTAACACTAAAAGACGTAAAAATGAATAAAAATGTTGCTAATATATGACATCACACAACAATCAAAACATCTATTAGATAAAGGTCATATGTTGCAAAATGTTTATTCCTAGAAAATAAAGTCCATAGTTTATTATTTTTAAAAGTATAATATATACAAATATATACTTTAGAACTATATTAAAAAGGTACTCATTTAGAAAACGTATAAAAATCTGAACGATTTGAACCCGCGCCTTTTGGAAACCGTCCAAACGTTCAGACCTAGTGCTCAGTCATACGTTCTCAACAAGCTTTTGTCCACAGCCTACTTAAAATGTTGACCTATATCTAATCTATTAACATTTAAATTGTCTTATTCATTCATTCATTTATGTTTTGAAGTGAACATTACTATTTATTTTACCAATATTATAAATGTGAAAGTTGATGAAGATGGTTTATTCCACTTTCACGTACAAACTTCTGAACGGATTTATA
Source organism: Heliconius hermathena (assembly GCA_013403705.1). NCBI lineage: Eukaryota > Metazoa > Arthropoda > Insecta > Lepidoptera > Nymphalidae > Heliconius > Heliconius hermathena. The sequence goes on from JAAIXJ010000160.1 coordinate 64,512, forward strand.
TGAAACTTTACAGTAATATAGCTTATACATCAGAATAATATATGGGCTACAATTTAATAAAAAAAACTTATCAATATGGAGAAATCAATTACTAACCTCGTCCTGAGTATGTAACCGTATAATAGCGTGTAATCTAGCAGCGGCTTGAGCAGAAGAGAGTGCTGCATCACCTTCCCCTCCGACTATTTCTACCGGAACACCCTGTAACTGGATTGTTGATCCTTCCCTGTTAACATTAGTAAAAGTATAGGTACATGTACCGTTTAGGGGATTTATTTAATGTTTTTAGCCAGGTTTATGATCTGGATTAAATAGATAAATTTAAAATCAACAAATATACATAATTGAAAAAAATTGTAAATAGTACCGTATGTACTACGGACATACAATATGGTACATTTATTAGGAAAATAAATGATATTTGTATTATAAGCGTAACTAAGTAACAGATATATATTAAGTTTAAGTTATGACAAATATATTAATATGATTAATCAAAATATGAATATTTTTTTATTAAAAAAATATTTCTACACTTATGTTATAATTAACGGACGGCGACAAGTCCCACAACTCAACACAATTTCTTTAAAATAGGTAAAAAATTATTATTCCCGCAAAAAACTATTTTTTGCTTTTACGCTTTATACCTAGCCAGGTCTTGCTACAGCTTCAGCTATATCTTTGAAGTCGTCCACGAAAAATATTAATAGTTATATTTAAAAAATAGCAGCAATTATAATAAAAAAAAGAAAAACCATGCTTACTTAGCACTCCCCAACAAAGTCTTCAACTGCGGAGAGTAAGTCACTCCGTTACGCAGAGTGATCTTAGCGCGGAGTCCACAACCAGGCGCGGCGGCGAACCCGCTACACGACGCGCGAGTGTCACCCACCACGCTTTGACACCAGCGGACTATTGCTGAAATGGTGGAAAAGAGGAAAGTTTACTTTACTTTACTTACTGGGTTTATATGTACAACCAATTTGTAAGGAAAATAAATGTTAGTTGTTGTTAAATCAAAGTATTCTTAGTAGGTAGGGATAAAATATTTGTCTCGACGGATATTTTTTATATATACACAATGTCTCAACATTGTTTTAGCGCAATGTACACAAGCAGGTGCGGCACCGGCGCCAGCGGACTGTTGCTGGGATGGCGGGAAGAGGAGAAATTTATTTTAGTTTTTGACTCGAGGGACTAATTATTAAATGAAGGAAATTTTGTATTATTTTGCAGGTCGAAAGATATTTTTTTGGCTTTAGACAAGTTATGAACAAAATATTAAGTTGTAATAGCATTTTACATAGACGCCGCACTCCAGCGCCACCGGAAACACACTGCGCCAAATAAAATTATTATTTTTTTAGACGAAATTAGCTTGTCTCCAGTATTTTTATTAAATATAAATTGGGAAATATAAACAATTTAAACACACACCCACAACAGCTTACAACCAGAGGCTTGTCTTATTTGTTTATCAAAAAAAATAATATTAATAATGTTATTGAAATCTTCAATCATACTATTAAAGAACTTACCAGAAGCCACAGGGTGTTCGGAGTTTAACTCCGCAGCTAATATACACGCTAATACTTCAGGCAGAGTGGAGGGTTCGCCAGTGAGTAGAGACACTCGCGCTACAGTAGTGCTGCCTTGTGTTATTGTACCGGTCTTGTCGAATACTACTGTTTTTACCTATAAAAATATTGTAAGTTTTATTCATTCATTCATCAGTAAATCATATGTATGAAACACTAGACTAGTAGGATTTTCAATAATAAACATATAAATATATTCATAAATGGTATTTTAGCCATCGCATTTATAAGTTTTATTTTAATAGATATTAAAAAGTGCCTGTGTACATGAATATAAGTAGAAGTTAGAATATACATGTTTATTTCCAAAATTGTTGGGAATTATGGTAGAACAAAAATTCATACAATTCATTTAATAAAACAAACACAACAAAAAAATATTAAATACTATTACTATTTGTTTGTTTTATGTTTTTTCCTGTCCTTGATCTGTAATATAACGAACTTTCGTTGTGCTCCACCAACGTCTCGAAAATAGACGGAAATTTAAGAGTGTCCTAATACTAAAAAAAAGACAAAAAACCGCTAAAAATAAAAAATCATCATACCTTATGAGCATTTTCCAAGGGCTCAGCGCCTTTTATAAGTAATCCCAATTTAGCCCCCACCCCCGTAGCTACCATCACAGCAGTTGGGGTTGCCAAGCCTAAGGCACAGGGGCAGGCTATGGCTAATACTGATAAAGAGAAATGAAAGGCAGTTTGGAAGATTAACTCCCAATCTGAAAATCCAGACTCTCTGTACATAGCCTGGAAGAAAGGAAATAGTTGAATTTAAAAATGAAATAATTTCATTTTATACTGTATATTCCCGTTAACTAATTTCCACCCGATTTACGAGATGGGCGTTGTTTTGTTACTAGAGCAAGGAAGTGAAAATATGTATTTATTATTTCATGTTATAAATGTTTATTATTTTATGTTAAAAGTAGGATATTCGGAGTTTATGCATATTAATAGAAAATTTTAGTAAAATAAAATATATCTTTACAAAAAACTAAATTTTCGTGAGACAGGAGTTGAAATTATGCGTATTTAATAAATTGTAGAGAAATCATTCACTACCTTTAAATTTATAAAAGACACAATGAACTCACTGGTGTAATATCTTGTATTCTTTTAATCTTAAGCGCTCCGCTGATAACCCAGCACACGAGCGTCAACATGGATAGGAACACGACTATTGGTACGAAGTAGCTGTAAAAAAGTAATATGCTTTAAAAAATAGTCCTAGAAAGGATTTAAAATTTTGTCAGGAACAATTCTTCTAAAATATAATGAACATAGAGTGAAAGTGTTCGAAGTAACCATATGTTTAGTCTATATACGTGCACAAGCTCACCCCGCCACGGTGTCGGCGAGGCGCTGCACGGGCGCCTTGCCGCTCTGCGCGTCCTCCACGAGGCGCACGATCTGCGCCAGCGTGCTCGCCTCGCCCGTGTGCGTGGCGCGCACCACCAGCGCGCCGTGCTGGTTCATGCTGCCGCCTATCACCAGCGAACCTGTTACAAACTGTGCTTTCATTCATGTTCCCTCTATCAGGTTCACTTCTTTGAGTAATTATTAAAACAGCTAATTTAGGCGTGGACACGTGTCCACACCTAAACTTGCTGTTTGGTTTTTTTCTCGATTTGGTTCTCGAGTTGAACAAGAAAGAAATATTACAATGCTATGGTAGGGTAATTGTAAAACAAAAATACATTATTTATACCACCTATGAGCATATGTGTAAATTAAAAATTATTGCTATAAAATTATAACAGGCGTTTGGCCTGAACACATATATCTGACTGTATTTCCAGTTTATTTTCCCCTTCAAACAAAACAGCGCGCGACATTGTCTTTCACACATTTGAAATAATTATATAATATTCTAATACACTCATTTATTTTGAATATTTAACTAGTTTTATTTTTATTAACACATACTTTATATAAAATAAAAACATTTTTCCAAAAATTTAAAATGAACCTATTTCTCACCTTTACTTTTAGTAACGGGCATGGATTCTCCAGTAATAAGGGATTCGTCACAAGTACTCTGTCCCGATATCACTTTGCCGTCCACTGGGATTTTAGCTCCTGGGACCACCTATGTGAATGAAAATATAAAAGAAAAAATCATTTTAAATTAAAAACAAGTGTGTGAAATTTTGCTCCTAGTGTATAAGAAAAGATTCACACTATATCCCGCATATAGCAGGGTAGGCAGAGGGAACCTAGTGTTTTAAGACACTTCGTTTCCAACGCACCAGGCGCAATGCTATAAAATATACTTCGCTTGGAAAATTTACCTTTTAAAGATTACCCATCATCGGATTTTATTATTTTGTTTTTTATTATATTCTTGATGTGATTTAGCATCAATCCATATAGAACCATATTTCCAAATCAGAGAACCCAAAATTATTTATTAGAGTTGAAACATCGATAAAAGTGAGAAAATGTAGTTTTTTTAATATTGTTTTTAATAGTCTGTAGTATGGTTGCGCAGATTTATTATATTTTTTTACTTTTGATTATTTTCTTCCCAAACGCGAGTGAAGAATGCGCAAAAGTTCATAAAGCTTAACTTTAGGGCGTCCACGACTCGTCAACTGTACGATACCTTGAAAACAAAAATAAAAGTACCTTCAGAACATCCCCCCGTTCAACCATATCCACTGGTATGCTCTTCTCGCTCACCTCCCGACCTTCAGAATCGAGGGTCACCAAGACTGCTTCAGTTGGTTTCAGGGATAAGAGCTTGGAGAGAGCTTCTGAAGTTTTACCCTTCAAAAGACAAATAGAAATACGTTAATTATGTTTTTCGCCAGTCAAACCAAAATGTCTTAACAACTGGGCAGAAAGTAAGAAACGGCACTCCGTTCCTGTTAAGCACACTGTTAAGACACTTCTTAACACTAGGTTCTGCTTACGAAGCTAGAAATACATATTTACACTAAAAGTGTTGGTTTAAAATATGTTTTATTTTATTAGTTGACATAATCGCGAATTTTTGTCAGAGAAAAAAATTAAGCGTCTCATTAAAAGAAATAGCAATCTATTAGCTGTTCTCATACTTTTATTCAAGTTACATTTCTTTTTGTTAAAAAATAGCATCCTTATACAGATTGTTAAATTTTTGAAAAAAAGTGTTTAATAATTTTAAAAAATAGCAAAAAGCTTGAACATACATGTTTCGCAGCAGATAGTTCCTTTAATTCCCTAAACTCACCTTAGCGATATGCTCCAGCCATCGTCCTAAAGACACGAAGACAAGTAACATAGGTGGCGTATCGAAGAAAGTTAGTGGACTTGTGTCCTTTTGTAATGCCATGGCCGCTATTACCACTGCCAGGGAGTAGGCGTAACTGCAATAATTTTAAAAATACATTACGGTGAAAAAAAAACATTTTAAAAAACGTATATAATATTGTAATAAGTAAATATAATGATAAAAGAAGGATATAGGATTGCCTTCACACTGTGTCCCGCACATAGTAGGGGAAGCAGAGGAAGCCTGGGATCCTACTTTTAAAATACTCCGTTCCCATTAAGACACTTCCATTCTCGTTTCCACTAAATTCTCGAGGCATTGGGAGTTGCCGAGTTGAGTGGCAGAATGAGTTCTGCCACTATGATTTATTGCCATGCCTATGATTTATTACCAGAGTGGTAAAAATATTAAATAATTTACTCTCCCCTAGTGGGAATCTAACCTACAACCTACGTTTACGTGACGGCCTCTTTTTTTAGATAATTTGAGAACTCATTTTTCTTTAGCGTCACGCTATATTCTGCTCACAGCAGGCTAGGCAGAGGGAATATGTTAAGATACTCTATCCCATTTTCCACCGGATTCTGGAGATATTAGGTGTTGAGTGGCGGGACTCAACGCCACGCTTTGCTTTGTTACCAGGGCGAGGAAATGCAAATATTAAATATTTCATTTCACCGATTAGTAATCGAACCCACAACCATCGAGTTTACAGTCGCACGCTTATGCCACTGCCCCACGACGGCAATTCAATACAATATTCATTATTCAATACAGATTCAATACAAAATATAATTCTATGATATACCTAATAGTCGTAGTCATTGATATCAAGACGTCCATGTTGGAAGTACCATGTTTAAGAGCTTTATACGCTTGCTTGTAGAAATGCCACCCACCTATAAACTGTAATTTGAATAAAACAATAAACTTAAAAGAAAGAAAGGGCTTCATTCTTTATTAATCTTGTGTTTGCATATAGTTGGGTAGGCAGAGAGAACCTAGTCTTAAAACACTCCATTCTCCACGCACCACACAATTGTCGAATCATTGCGTGTAGAGTGAGTGTTAGAATTCAACGCCACGAATTGTCTTGTTTCAATTCTTCGGGTGAGTATCGAACCCACAACCGTGGCATTTACAATGAAACATTATTCCAGTGCGACATGATCCCCAATACCGATTAAATAAATATTGTTATTAATAAACAAGCTTGATTTGAGTGTTTAATCTGTTAAGCTCTAATTAAATTTAGATATAGAGGATTTGGAAAATGTGTATTTGTAATTATATAAAATAAAAATATTTTTCTACACTTCCTATATTTTGTATGGTTGTCTGATACAATCGTTGTTCACTTTTTGACTAATTAAAAAATAACTCATACTGAGTAGTAATACTCAATGTCATGTCATTTTGGAAAAAAAAATCTAAATTTATATACAAAACAATAACAGATATTGGAATTAATAATATGAACTCAAATACACCTTAACTACAAGACGACGATGTCAAAATTCTACAGCGCACAAAACGAAATCTCACATCAGTATGATATAAGTACACAAGTACCCACCTGCACGGGAGTAGCTAACGCCCACAGCAGCAGGTTCTCCAGGCTGAGTCCCGGCACTACACAGCACATGTCCTTGTGCGAGTGTCCGTGCGCCATCACCACCATGAAGTACGTCATGGCGGCCATACAGGGCGCTCCGAAAATGAGAGAGATGAGGAACGCGCCGCGCCATTTCTTTATTTCCTCCCTTTTGTTTGAAAAAAAAGAAGAAAAAGAAAATATGGTACAAAGCTAAAAATTTGTGACTTTGTTTATGTTCACTAAAGTGAACATCATAAAATTTTCATATAATATATATCATAAAATATTATGAAAAAATATTAAAACATTAGATTTTCTAGCAATAACGGCCCTGCGCAATAACCAAATTGTAGTAAATCACGGTAACGGGTTTTTTAACAGGAAAGTAAATCGAGGCGGCAATACAGCTGCCTCCGAAAATGAATGCGATTCATACGCTCCACACCGTTTTTTTAACTCCGTATTCAGCTTATGTAGGGTAGGCAGGGGGAACCTAGTGTTACAGCGTAGGCAGCGTAGTGAAGTTGATTTATAAAATCATAACTATTAATAATTAATTTCTAAACACTTACTTATGTTCTAAATAATTACTTGTCCCCCGATTATTCGAACTGACGACCGTCGCCTCGAAACCCAAATCGTTGATAGTATCACATATTTTCCTTACGCCTATTATTTCTGGATCATATTTTACTTTACCCCTGAAATAAAAAAAAAATGATTATATTATTATAATAAGAAGTAACATCTATATTAATATTATAAAATTTAAAAGTTTGTTTCAGCATAATAATCTCAGCAACTGCTGGTTCAAAATGAAAAGTATTTTTTGTGTTGGTTAATCCATTTATTGAGGAAGGCTATAGCGCCGATTGTATAGGGTACATGATGTTAGTAGTGTCAGTGTCACCGCGCCTGCGGTCACAGGTATCTCCCGCACTTAGAATGTGTCATATGTGTTAAAAAACTGAGATAGATGTTTGAGAGAGTGGCGGAATACAACGCCGTAATTTGTCTCACCTAACTAAGTAAATATCTATATAGATTAGTAATTTATTTTAATTTTAAGTTTTCACTCACTTTGAAGTAGTCAGCGCTACGGAACATGATACAACACCGATCAACTTAAGTACCGTTTTCTCTATTTTATTCACGCATGAGGCGCATGTCATGCCTTTTATCTGGAAAGAAGAAAAAAATTGTAGATTAAGAAAACTATAGTAATAGTGTGGAACAATAACAGTGACAGATTCATAAATACTAAAATAACTGTCAACACTATCACCACAGATAAAAAAAACCCTTTATATAATTTAATAAATAAAAGAAAGCTCACCAAAACTGTCAAATCCCGCGGCGCGCCGCTGTCACTTATCAGCTCAGCGGGAAACCCCAACTCGGTAATCGACTCGGCGACCGTTATAGCTGATATCTTAGCGGGTTCATATCTCACTTCCGCTTTGGCAGCTAAAAGTGCTATTACTATTGAATGGACACCTGCAATTTTATAAAAAATATATAGTTATTCTTTTGTTTTTATCAGTATTATATTTAATGAAACAAGACAGTATTACGACGATTGTGGATTCAATTTCCCTCGAGGGAATTTATTAATTCTATTACCCTCTTTTTTTCTGTTATTAAATTGGAGATGAGGAGACATTTCGAATTTTGATTCACTCTGCTTGTGCTGCTATATGCGGGACAGAGCGCGAAGCAAATAACTAAAACGATTACCATTTAACTTAGCACAATGTTTCTCAATGGCCGCCACGCACGACGCGCACGTCATGCCGCGCACTTCTAGCGTACATCGAGATATCTCTGTACTTGGTGATATTGTGCCCTGTCAAATGTCAGATAAAAGAACATTAACATAAAAAAATACTTCCATGTTTAATATTGTATATACTAATATTATAACATCATTTTAGTTAGAGCCGTCGTAACGCAGGAGTATGTTCCTATGGACGTGCGACTCTGAGCGCGACGATTGTGGGTTTGATTTCTAATAAAAAAAATAATATTTTCATTTCTTCTTTGTTGAGTCCCTCCACTCATTACGCAATACTTCGAGAATTCGGTGCCTTAATGTCTGCCCACCCAGTTATGTGCGGGATACAATGTGAAGGCAAAAAATAATAAAAAATGAAGCTGAACAGTTCGTTTTTCTGAATGCGCTAATCCAAGAACTACTGGTTTCGATTATCAAATTGTCATCGATCTATCTATCGTATCGATTGACAAATTGTTATCTTGTAGTATATTCTGTGCCGTGTGATCCCGGCCTAGAATAGGATCATCCTGGTACTGGTGGTGTCGTAAGAGGCGACTAAAGTACGTGTGGTAGAGTCACGTCGCCAGCAATGGCAACACGCATGGGCAGACTCGACCGGATCATTACCACCCCCGGCATTTAAAACCGGCGTGAAGTAGTGGCTTTATGCCACTGCGTGTCGCATCAGGTAATGCCGGGCCCCGGCGCCCAACACACCTTACAGGCAGGCAACGCACCTGTAGCTCCTCTGGTGTTGCAAGGGGTCGTGGGCGGCGGTAGTCACTTACCATCAGGTGACCAGCACGCTCGTTTGCCTTGTCTTTTCCATAAAAAAAAATAATATTTATCGCCCATTCAATATTGATTTAATAAAATATAGTTAACTTACATTCTGTTGACTTCTACTTCTTACTGGTGATGATTTTATTCTATCTCCTGAACCTTCTTCGAAATTATTTTGTTTTGAATCTGAAAAATATGTTACACATATTTAAAAAATACTGAAAAGTCTGACATATTTTTTTTTATTATAATAAAATGCGCATGGACACGGCGTCTGACTGTAATGTAATAATGTAAATAATGTAATTGTGAATGTGATTACCAAACAGAATGAATTATTTAAGTGCCACGTTGAGTTCTCTCTCAACACGCAATGTCCTGAAACCTGGGCACTCAGCACTTAACACTAGCGTTCCTCTTCCTCCCTCTAACAACCCTACTATGCGAGATACAACATGAAGCTATAAAAAATATTTCTTATTACCTCATCATTTCTCATAATAGAATAAAATATTTCACTACATACCCGTATCTTCTTTTCCATCAACACTTATAATATTAACATCGAACCCCATAGAATATATTGCGTCTGATATCTGTTTAGGAGTTACTGCATTCGGATTGAACGTGACTAGAGCTGTGTTATCTGACAGACTGACACTCGAGTGTATTACGCCTGGCATTTCTTTGAGACTACCTGTAAAATAAAATTGAATAGTTAAATGTACTGACTATTTATTAACATTTCTTTTTATTTTCACTTACATTACATAGGAGTTTGGGCGCGTCGTGTTGCAGGGTCAGGTCAGTAGCGTACGACTGTAAATGCGACGGCTATGGGTTCGATTTCTATTCGGAGGAATTAAATATTTAAGATTTTCACTTTCTTGCTCTAGCAACGAGGCACGCACGAGGGAATCCGGCACTCATCGCGCAACGTTTCGAAAATTCGGCGGAATGTGGGTAACTAAAGTGTTTTAATGAGAAAGGAGTATAACAACACTAGGATCCCAGGCCCCCTCTGCCTACCCTGCTATGCGCGGGATGTAGCGTGAAGCTAAAAAATGAAACAATCATGTTTCTCGGTCATAATTAGTCAGGTTGACTGATTTAACAGTTACAAGGGAACAAACGAACGGACATAATTATTATTAATGCATAAAATTTTAATACTCTATAAAAAATAAAACATTTAAAAGTAAAAACAAACTTACCCTCTATAGTATTAACGCAGGACTGACAGGTCATCCCTATCACAGATATTAGTGTTGTAGTCTCCTTTCTATCACTTGACCCTGTCATGTCGATTAGGAGATCTGTTGGTATTTCACGCGGTAAAAGGTTTCTGTAGAGACAAAAAACAAAACTTGTAATATTTGCAAAGTGCTACTCCACACTTGGGAAAGAAAAATATTTTTTTCTGTAAATGTATAAATATTTGAACATAACGAGATTTGAACTCGCACCTCTTAGAAACCGTCCAAGTGTAGTGACCACTAAGCTATATGTTCTCATCAAGCTACGTCGAAATTCTTATACGCGCGCTTACAATTTATTTATTTTGTGACGTGATTTCAAATTTTACTTGTAAAAAACAGTTTGATAATCCTAAATAAGATAAAAACAAAGCTAAGTATCCTGCTTAAACAGGTTAAATAAAAATCATCTAGTGTTGAATCTTCTACCTAAGGCATTAATGTTAGTGAAATGGTGGTAAATTTGACGTCCAAAAATTAAGCAGGCTGTCGCAGTCGAGGCGCAGGTACTCAAGCGTGTGACAGGCTGTGGGTTCGATTCCCCCTCGAAAAAATGAAAACTATACTAATATAATAAAGCGGAAGAGTTTGTTTCTTTGTTTGTTTGTTTAGACGCTAAGATCTGTGAAACTACTGGTCCGATTTACTTATTTTTGGTTTTGTACGAAAGCTATGTTCTCCAGGAGTGCTACAGGCTATATTACGGTGTAAGTCTTAGTTAGTCTTAAATAACGAAATAACAATAATAAGGAACAAAATCGAATCGCTTTAAGCGAGTTCGCTGCAAAAATAGTTAATTATATGTCAGTAATATATTTTATACATTTATTTTCAAAAAAAAAATAGTCCTAAAAAAAGTACGCGACACCGTATATCTATATCTAATATCTATATCTATAAATATCTATCTATACCTATAAATAATAAAGCATTTTGTGACAAAAAATAATTGAAAATTGCAAGGTACTTCTAAACTTCATCGATTTTTATTTGGCATGAATGTTAAACTTACGACCGAAGTTATATCATCATCAAGGAAATGTTATGCAGATAAGATTCGGCTTTTATAACATATATTTGGGACGTATACTTTTCGAGAAAATTTAAAATTAAAATAATTCAACGCCCTGTTTATGGTCGCAAGTCTAGGTTCGACTCTCGTAGGGCCGCCGCCGCTAACATCCTCTCAAGCAGCCACGTAGTGGACACTGAGAAAGTGTCTCAAAATGACGAAAATAAGTTGTTCATGATTTACTGTATCAATCTGTTGGCAAATGCATTATAATAAAAGTATTATAGGTGATATGAGCCGCGAGTAGGCCGCTAGTGTTTCATAAAGTAAAAATACCTGGTTTCGTCGTCGCGATAATCTGTCGGGGCTTCGAATCCCATATCTTCGATATGAGAGCGGATCGCTTCTACAGAACACTGACGAGGGTCAAACCGGAAGTACCCTGCGTGTTCTGATAGCTCCACCTGGGAAAAAATAATATTAGCTATGTATCGCCTTTTCAATAATATAGCAAAAATATGATCTTGACCGACGTTTGACTGACAGACGGACACCAAAGTAATTTTGTAAGGGTTCCGTTTTTCTTAGAATTTACGTAATCTTATTATAAGAACGGAAAAAAACTGAATAAAGATATTTTTGTAAGCGAAACAAATACAAGGAATACAAACAGTGAAATATAAATTAAAGTATCCGCTGGCGCAGCGGTCCTAACGGCTGTGGGTTCGGTTCCTCCTTAAATTTTTAATTGAAGGAATAACTTATTTTCATTTCGGTTTCTACCACAAGGGGATGAGAGTTTCCCCGAGTGAGAATCCACACATACAGAGAACAAGGGTCGCGTTTACAGCCACAATAATTTTAAGTACCTCTAAGGAATATAACCTACCGTAACTTGATGTATACCGGGCAGTTCCCGCACGGACTCCTCGATGCTCTTAACGCAGGACTGACAGGTCATGCCATTGATTGGCACCCGGACGGCCACCAGATCAGGACCCTCTCTACAAGTACAAGAATAAAAATATAAATTTTGAACATTTTTAAAGTGTTGAAGAGGCCAGTCGTGGCGCAGGGGCACAAAGTGTGACTGTAAAATCGACTGGTTGTGGGTTCGATCCTCACTCGAGGAAGTGAAATATTTATTTACATTTATATTTTCATTTCTTCGCTCTGGTGCCGAGGCAAAGCGCGGCGAGTGAGCGAGTGAGTTCCGCCACTCAGCACGCAATGCTTCCAGAACTCAGCGGAATGTGGGGAATGGAGTGTCTTAACACTAGGGTCCCTCTGCCTACCCTGCTGTTTGCGGGATACAGCGTGAAGCTGTTAATAATAATAATTTCCCCGCTGTTGAAAAGCACCATTCAGCACGCACTGTCTCGAAAATTCGATGGAAAGTGGGGAACGGAGTGTTTTAACGCTAGATTCCCTCTGCCTACCCTTCTATGTGCGGGATACATGCGTGTAGCTAAGAAAGAATATAACACGTGTGAAAAATATCTGAACAAAGTGTTGTCAGCGTAATGAGAAATAACATAACAATGTTAACAGCAGTCGTTAATTATAATAGTTCACGCTCTAACAGTAATTACTAAGTTGAGAGCACGTTTAAACGGTTTGCTAAGTAAAACAATTAATTTTTTTGGATCTTTACAAAAAATCTCTATTCTGATCTCTAACCCATAGCGTGTTTATAATATCCATTTAGAATTGGGGCCTTCGTGGCACAGGGGCACAAGCGTGTGACTGTATACGCGACAGTTGTGGGTTTAATTCCCACTGTTGGAATAAAATAAGCACCAAATGTGAAACTTCACATTACATCATACTAATAGTGAAAACTGCATTAAATGTGCGCAATCGCACATTACTTTGATAAATGCCACCAATCATAAATTTGCATATCTTCCATGTACAGACAGAGATTTTCGTATTTATTATATGTATAGATAAAAAATCATAGAGGCCAGACGTGGCACAGGGGCACACGCATGTGACTGTAAACGTGTAAATTGTGGATTCGATTCCCACTCGAGGAAAATGAAATATTTAATATTTTCATTTTTGCACATATAGAATACAGTGTGAAGTTGTATACAAAGGAGAATGAAACTTTTGGGCCTAAACGAAAAGAATTGAGATGTGCTCTAAAAAATTACTATTTTTTTATTATTTTTAGAATAGCAAATAATAAATTAATTGACATTCAGGAAGTGGAGAAAAATGAAAAAATAAGATTTAGATCTTTAATCGATTAAAATCAATCATATTTTAAATCAGAGATGTGACAGCTGATTGACAATCACACCTTGTCTAATGATTTTTTGCATTTTTGCTTCTGTTTGTCATCGCAAAATCAGGCCATTAAATAAAAAACATAAAAAAAAACATTTGCTTCTGTCATTACGTTCGTGTCATAACGCATCGACGTTTTGAATGTTTTCCCGTTTGTTTGATATTTTCAACGACTACTGTTTTGTTTTTCTCGGATTTTGACTCTGCCTACTTTGTACGACCCTCGCTTCCCCACTGGACTCTGAAATCTTTTGGATCTTACGACCGCCACGCTATGGATATGAATCGCTGTGTGAATTGTGGGATAGCCAATGGACACTGCAATACCCTAGTCCGACGACCTTTAGACGATGAAAACCACCACAACCTGGTTACTTAGAGGTGTGATATAATCCCGACATATAAGCAGGAAAATATATTTCTGTTACGTTTTAGTTGACAGCTTTCGTAGAAGAAGAGAAGCTATTGCTAAGAAATACTGCAATTGTATTGTAAGAAGAGGAATGGTAGGCTGCTGTGCTCATGTTATGAGTATTATATGGTACCTTAGTTGGGCTAGGTACCAAAATAATTTAGTTCCACCTGCACACTTCTTAGATGCCATTTTAATAATAATAGAAGAAGAATAAAATATTCATTAAAATGTGTTTTATTTATAAATAATAAACATTAATGCTTAAACAACTCAGTAATCACATATTTTATTCAAGAAATTGTGCTGCGAACTTAACCTCACTTTTATCAAATCTCTAATAACTCGGCTCTCAGATTGCCAAAATTTATATAGATCTCAGGGAGGGAATGATGTACCTAAATCTATTAAATCATACCATTTTCATCTCTTTACATTCTGGGCCCAAAAATGTATGGAATAGTTTGTCTCCTTTGATGAATAACCTTTGGAAGTCAAATAGGTACTCTATCCCCTATCTTCTTTCCCCTATGAGCGCAATTTTCATTTTGAAGCCAATTTACTGTGATCGATAAAAGTACATTTTCATAAAACTATAAGTTAATTAGGAAAACACATTAGGACATCACGGACGGCCAAAATTTGTGGAAATCCTACTACTTAATAATTAAAAGAATATATGCCTGAGGTTAAGGTTAAGTGTTACTAATTTATTGCTTCATTACTAAACTAATTTAGTGTTAATACACTCCGTTCCCAAGCACCGCCCAATATTTGATACATTAGGTCTACCCTGCTGTGAGCGGGATACAGCGTTGAGCTGTTTTTTTAAAATCAATAAAAATTAAATGTTACACAAAAATTATACAATTCCAAATAAATGGCCTTCAAGTAAACTCTAGATACTGAAACAACTATTATATTAATTTCCAGTTACCGTTTTTGTGGTACATTCATCGAACCGCTAATATCTATCGTCAATTGGACAACCTTGAAACTAAAGTATTTTAAATTATTATTAATTCTAAGTGCAGCGACTATTATTAATAATATATAGACTAATCAATATCTCGGAAATCCCGCGGGATCGGGGTTTTCACAGGAAAAACTGTGTTTGTCGTGCGCGCGTACCTGCCACGTGCCTAGATTGATATGAAATAACAAAACATTTTTCTAATACTATACAGTAATATATATATTCATTTGTTTCGATTTAAAATGTAATTTATTAAGTGTATGCTAAAACAATAATTACCAATTTTCCTTAACTACACTTAAATAATAATAAGTAGATATTCGTATTATCAAACTGGCGAAACTGCGCGGGGGCCGCTAGTTTAAAATATTTTTTTAGCTTCACGCTGTATTCCACATATAGCAGTTTAGGCAGAGAGAATCTAGTGTTAAGACACTCCTTTACCTAATTTCCAAATTTTGGGAAAATTTTGTGTTGAGTGGCAGAACTCAACACCGCGCTTTGCCTTTTTAAAAGTCAGTTATAATAAAATTATAATGAAGCGTATATCGCAGATGCAAAGGGAAATAGATTAACTTATTCCATTTCCTGTTACCAGAAAAATATGCATAATAATAAACTAATGTACTCGTATTTATGTATAATGATCTTACTAATGTTAAAAAAAAAAATTAAATCAGCTTCACGCTGCATCCCGCACACAGCAGGGTAGGCAGAGGGAACCTACTGTTAAGACACTCCGTTCCCCACTTTCTGGCGAATTATGGAGGCATTGCGTGTTGAGTGGCAGAACTCAACGCCGCTAACTAATGTTAAGATTTTCATATTATGGTATTTTTTTAAGTTTCACGCTGCACCTCACGTACACTACGGACAATGAGTTATTTTCTTTTTCTCGATCTGACAGGGGAAGCGTGGCGTTGAGTTCCATCACGGAATGTCATAACACTGGGTTTCCCCTGCCTACCCTGGTACATGCAGGAAAAAGCGTTAAGCCGCTTTTTTAAGTTATATAGACACCGGTAGGGCGAATTATACGCAATATAACCCGGTTAATATATGTATGTAGTACGTAATAGTAGTAGGTAATATTACGATCGGTTGTATGTCCGGACGTTTTGTTACACAATCACATGAACCACTCGAACGGATTTCCATAAAATTTTATGTCATAAGATATTTAAAATGCAGGATAAAGTTGGTAATAGAAGTGTCTAGATGTGAACGAAATGTCTTAACACTTTCCCTCGTAATTTTTCCCCTCGTGTGTACCCGGCTATGTGAGGGATATAACGTGAAGATAAAAAAAATATATTTAATAAATTATAAATCCTGGTGAGGCCGTCGTGGCTTAGTAAAATATCATCTAATTGTAAGCACGATGAATGTTAGTTTGAGTTCAATCTTCAATTGGAGGAAAGAATAAGTTTTATTGGAAACGAGAGTAGCCACTCAAATATTAAATCGGTGAATTAGGCAGAAAGTGAAAAACGGAGTGTATTAATACTAGGTTCCCTGTGTCTTCTCAACTATATGCGGGATACAGCACGAAGCTGCTGTTTTTACCAGAGACATTTAATTATAGACAAGGCTAAGCTTAGTTATAAATAGTTACATGTTTAGTAATCGCGCACGACTCCTTGTTGTAGCTTAATTTTAACGGTAATTTTACATTTTTTAAAATAAGATATAATAGCACAGCGTCGTAGCACAGCGGAACAGTGTCTGACTGTATAAGTAAACGCGACGGTTGTGGGTTTGATTCTCATAAGCCATATGAGAATCGAACTCAGAACAATAGCGTTGCTAGTCACCACAACGGCCCCAATTATAAATATATGAGCGTTAAAAACTCTGCCTGTTTGTATACACAAACCTTAGGTGTATACAAACAGTCACTTAGGTGTACTTGCAGATTCGACTGCTAGGTCTAAGCAGGGTAGGCAGAAGGAAATGTCTTAATAGGAACAGAGTGTTTTAACACTAAATTTAAAACTTTCCTCGCTGGACTATCCAACAGGAAAGGAATTGTTCAATCAAACCAGTAGTTCCTGAGATTGGCACGTTTAACAAAACTAGATATATGTGTACCTACATATTATGTGTCTCTTAAAATAACGCTAATCTCACATAAAAGTAAAAGTAAGGCCACGTGCACTATACGGCATGGCGTGGTAACTGGGACGCGGGCGTCACGACCGTAGCTACCTTCGAAACCGTATATTAGTATAACTAGATAGTAAGTGGCGCAAACTCTATTTTGATAGAGTGAGACATTGTCCGATTGTAGAATCGAGAGTTGTGGGTTCGAATCCAATGTAAAAAATCCGGTTAAATATTAGGTACATAGTACCTATATAAAGATCAGAGGATTATCGGTATCATAATCCATTGACGTATCTAGAGACATTTTCTTGGGGCTGGATTTTAGTGTTGAACAAATTTGTTCGTATAAATGTTGTTTTTTTTATTATTTTTTCGGGCCAATTTTCTTGTTAGTAATACTTCTGAAGTGCTTATTTGAAATCAGTAACCCAGTGCACTGAGATTGATATAAGACCTCAACATAAGCCCAAACCGTTCGGAATTTCCAATGACAAACATCAACACACAGTGTAAAGAAGCACAATCTGCTTTTATAAGTGATTCAACAATACTCTAACCATTTTTTATTATTATTTTTACTTATATAGAGACCGCTATAGTTTGAAACAGCAAAAAACTAAAAATATGCAACATCATCATCATCATCAACGAGATGCAATGCTCACGTGCTCGTACTTTGTATTTTATCTTAAATATCTCGCTCATATCATTATCCGACTGTCTACATTTAAAAGCTTATGTATTGCTAGAAGTGAATTGAAAAAAATATTATATAACACCGAAGTACACTTTTTTAAATATAAAAAACAAAATAAAATTATATGGCGATCGAAATGTCTTCATACGAGATTTAAGTATATTTAAAAAATATATTAATAAATAATAGATATTTATTAGTGAAAGTGATTAAAATTGTAAAAAAGGTAATTTTTATGCGATTTATAATATAAAATATTATAGTAAAAATCGCTTCTTGTTTAGATAAAAACCCACGTTAAGGTCATCGTGTCTCAGTGCGACATCCAGATAATGTAAACATGATGATTGTGGGTTCAATACACTCTCGAAAGATTAATTAACGCGTTCAAAACAAATATGTGTGAATCATACAAAACTTTTCTATGATAAACAAAAACTAACAGAAAACTTACCAGAACAAAAAACGTCAGACACAACGAATATATTTAGTTATCTTTAATTTGTTTTAATACACTACACGCAACACAAAACACTATTACACACTTGTTATTGAAAGAAAAAGAATGTATATTTTTATATATTTTTTTTTAAAAATATAAAGTTTTCAAAAGATTCCTTATATATTTTATTTTTAATTCAAAATAATAACACAAAGTTAAACTGTTAGTGTTACAATGAAATCTAAATAAACCAGTATGCGTTATAGTGTCGTGCGTTTTGCCGCACCCGCCGCGTCGCGCCGAGTGCACAGTTTTTATGTACAAAAGCGATGCAAGCGCTTCAAGCGGAAATAATAATAAGCATTTTGGTAATAATCAAATATATGTATTTGATGAATTCAATATACACTAAATAAAATAATATAGATTTTTATCTTTATATGAAAAAAAAGATTTTTATCTTTTTATAGGAACATTTAACTTGCTTGTTGAGGGGCGGAAATTAATGCCGCGCTATGTCTAATCACCAGCGAAGAAGTGAAAATAACTCATTCTCCCGAGTGAAAGTCCAGCCCGTCCACCGTGTATACAGTCAGATATAGTGCCACTTTTTATTTTTTTCATGCGTGAAGCTGTAGGTTAGTTGTAGGGGCTAGTTATAATATAATGAAAAAATATCAATCATATATAATAAAAAACTCTGCAACTTTGCAATTATTATACAAAATTATATTATCGTATAGTAAAACATCGCTACAGCGCTGACTACTGCCAATTTAGTACTGATAGTGTCGTGTGTATACATGACGTAATTGACATTTAATTTATTATTGTAATTAATATCTTACTCTGCGAACTAATTAAGAAATTGCTAGTTTCTTGCACAAAAAATCTGCCAACCAATACAACTACTTACTAACCGTTTATACATATACATACATATATCCATTATAATTAAATGTTGTTTTTTTAGCTTCACGGTATAACCCGTATATAGCAAGATAGGGTGAGGGAGCCTAGTATTAAGACACTCCGTCCTTCACTTTTCGCCAATTCTTTGGAGACATTGCGTGTTGAGAGGCGGAACTCTCCGCCGCGCTTTCCCTTTTTACTAAAGCGAAGAAATTAAAATATTATATATTTAATTTCCCAGTGAGAATAGAACCGACAATCGTCAGATTACAGTCGCACACTTGTGACACTGCGTCACGATAATGTACAAAATATTGTTTCGACAAAAACGTTATCTAATCAGAGATATAGAAAATAGGTAAGTACATCACTATGTTTAAGATTGTGTTGATGATGTTTAAGATGACTTAAAAGATATACTAGAATTTTAAACACTGAATAAGCCCGATGATCGAGGATCTAGTATTAGAAATCAGTCGTGGCAGAGCACTATGAGCAATCGAGGTCTGTATCAGATCAAAAATCGATAACTTTTTTATTTGTTAAGATAAACAATTGAAATAAATTTAAATAGCGCTTTAGGTAAAGTTTAGATATTATACTTTTATTAGAGTATATATATATTAAAAAAATAATGAAAAAAAGATTATTTAATTTCCTTAGTCCAGACTACTTATAGTAGTAATAAAAATGTATTATTAAATTAGTTTATTAATAAACAATGTTTCTTAAGCTGTTATCTATTTGAGTAAGAAATTAAAGAATTATGATTACACATACTAAGTTAATAAAATATAAAATTTACAAAAGCTGATTTACAAGTAGAATAATATTAGAAATGAATGTATATTACATAATTAGTATATTATATTTAATTAAACTTGGTGAACTTCGGGATCCATAATAAGTTCATTCACTTTTAAAAGATCTAGGGTATCTTCATCAAGTGCTACACTTGATGAAGATATTTTTGCTATACTCGTATGTTTTTCTATGACTGGAAATGCATGGATCTGATGTGTAGAGAAGAGTATGAAATACATCCTCATTTGTAGCTGATTGAGAGCACTTGCTGGCATGATGTAGGCGAAATTTTTGATACTCCTTACTACGGAATTCTTGTGCACCTTGTGCATTCTTGGAATCTCATTTGTTTGTTAGATTCCTTAAATACATGTATTGCGCTTTTGTTAAATCCAAATCAATGAAAACATTCAATTCCTCTTGACCCGATAGCATTTTGCTCTGGCTTGCGTTTTCTATGAGATTCAAATATATCTCTATATTTGAATCTCATAGAAAACGTTGTATCTCGGTTAGTAAGCCCTGAACGTAGGCATTTGCAGATGTGTCCGAAGCCATATTCACTAAATAGCGCGGTATTTTCGCCTCTTCGTAGATTCTGATGAGTCCCCATAGGGGCACAGGGTCTTCCACGTTTACCAGAAGATGTCGATGGTAAGTTCTCAGGCGCTACTTCTTCAATGATTGGTAAGTTTAACAAATATTCAGAATCTAACCAATTTTCGTTGTTTTTTAAAAAAACGAATCCTTTTACCGGGACGCTTCTGTCCATCGTTTATTAAAGGAACGAATGAGATTCCTTTGAATGTTGCTGATTATATAATAAAACACACGTTGTCTACAGAAACATGATACTTCTCTTTTAGAAATATTGATAGCTAATATTGATTGCTTCAAGTTTTTTTCCTCCTTCAATGTATGGGAGTAATAATTCACGCTTGGAACACTTGAAAGTATTAGCCATTTTGAAATTTAGTGCAGACACTTAACAATCAAACGTCTGTTAGTAATTTTATTGCTTATTTGTAATAGTTTTATTAAATTAATTAACTCTTTTTATATAATTTTATAAATGAAGGTAGTGTGCATTTTATTGATGAGTAATACCGCAAAATGTGTGCAAAATGAAGATAAACGCTCTTTTATCAATAAATAACAATAATTTAATTGAAATTTACCGCAATCTAATCAATTAAATAGTACAACATTAGAAATTTCAATAGATAGAGTTTTCTTGTTCCCTGACTTGTATCGTAGTTTTCGTGATAACTTCTAAAACCGCACGAATCCGCAGCTGATTTTT
This sequence comes from Heliconius hermathena, assembly GCA_013403705.1. Taxonomy (NCBI): domain Eukaryota; kingdom Metazoa; phylum Arthropoda; class Insecta; order Lepidoptera; family Nymphalidae; genus Heliconius; species Heliconius hermathena. The sequence goes on from JAAIXJ010000160.1 coordinate 85,743, forward strand.
ATAAATGTTATTTATGAATATCTGGACTATAAAACAACATCAAATGTAACGCGTCGGTAGACGTCGGTAACTGTCAAAAGTCTCGATTAACTTCAAACACGTACCTTTTTTTTCTTCACTTATTGTTAATATTTTTTGTAGGAATATAGTCACAAAATCCACAATATAATATAATTGTTTTAAAATCTACATACTATAGGCTTTTTAAAAATATATAACACTTCATACCTATTTGCACATTTTTTTAAGGAAATTAAGTTTAAAATATCGATGCGAACAACCTGAAATAGACATTCTTACGTATTACAATTTCTCACAATGAAAAAATATATATTCCAAATGTAATTCGCGAAAAAATAATTCATAACATTAAAGGTCCACTATTATACTATTAAAAAAAAAAGTGCGTCAAGGACGACTTTAGTCAAAATGAATTTTGATCTGCCGTTGTTCTACCATTATCCATAGTGCACAGTGGTACACGCGTGCGACTGTAAACGTAGCAGTTGTGAGTTGGATTTTGGAAGTATCTTAATGATGAGCAGAGTGTCTTAACACTCGGTTGCTAGGATCGTTCTGCACACTGATATGTGCGGGATGCAGCGTAAAACTAAAAAAATGCAGGATTCAAATATGCATATTTATATTTTTTAAGTATACATTTCAACGTCTTTCACGCATACTTCCTTCACCGTTTTCCGTCGAAATTCGAGACAATGTGTGTGGTTTCGGTGGAACCAAGCGCCGTGTTTTATCTCAGCTGAGCAGAGAAATATATATAATCCCTTTACTTTCCCTAGCGGGTATTGAACTCACAAACAACATAGTAGCTCAATGGCGTAGTATTATTTATATATATGTTTTTAATGACGCCTTATTTTTTTAAGTTTCTTTTTCTGTGTATTTCTTTCATTTGGTTAGATATAACGTATAGTGGAATAAATGTATTATGTAGAGCTAAAACATGTATTGATAACTGGAAATCGAATACGCAATTGAGGAATCCTAGTTTGATAGTCACCTCATTACAGAATTATTAAACAAAATACTTACATTTATATTAGTATTCAGTATAAAGTGACTCATATTATAAACAATTACTGTCCTAGATAGTCCAAGACTACCATTTTAATTAGCTCAACACTTACTTCATTGTAAATATAGTATCGTTTATTTTTTACTTAATTTGCTTATATTATATCCCACATATAGCGGGTTAAGCAGAAGACACCTAGTGTTAATACTTAAGTCAAAGTCAAATAATTTTATTCATAATAACAACAAGAAGTACACGCTTCATTTTTTGAACGTCAAATAATTTACCACCGGTTCACTAAAGTTACTGCTTCAGACCTGAGAAGAACCGGCGCGAAATATAACTGCTTTGGAAGAAAGTAAGAAAATATGCTCCTTGTGAAGTCATTTATAATATGTGATTGCAGATCGAGTCTACAGCCATCATGTCCTTTGGCCTTAACGCATATTATCATATTGTTATTAAAAATTTAAGTTTTATTTCCTTTTAGTTCTATGATAAGAAAATATAAAACTTACGACCAATTATACAAATAAAATAGTAACAAATAAGGAAGTTCAGTAGTAATCAAATTTAAAATTGCATTTAGAGAAATTAAATATTTGCTTTTGCCCGTAATAAAATATTATAATAAAAACAAGCTTTCACTTACTCTACAATAAAAAGTCTCCACCACCTAAATTTTATTTGCTATCTGTCACACTTGACAGCTCACAGGCCAATGGCGGGAAAATTGAAACATGGCGGCGCGAAGACGTTTTATTTATACAATATTAGAGAGACAATAATGGTTGTTGATATTAAATATAAGCTGCGAAATGTAAATAAGATTCTTCATGGTAATTCTCGCCATTATGGGTGTAAGTAGACGCTTCATTCACATTTATTAATTTTAAAAAGATATTTGAGGCGTTTAGTTTCGCCGTTCGAAAAATGGGTGAGGTGTGAAGAGCCAAGTGTTTTTAAATTACGTTCCCTCTTCCTATCTCACTATAAGCGAGACGCAGATTGCAGCGTGAAAATAAAATAATACAGCAGTGCCCCCGTCAAGTCCAGCAAAAATGCGGCACGGCCGTACCATCCTCTTCTCGAAGCAGTTCAGGCCATTTTCGACCTCATGTAACTTCGTTGTGTATAAAACTAGAAGCTTGAACTTTTAGTAACCAAGCAGTTATTGTATAAACACAGTTTTTAAATTACATTAACGAAAACCACCAAAACGTAACTTCTTCTATCGTTCGTTATGAGATTCAATTTAAAAGTAATATCAAGTCGGTTATTAATTAATTTATTGTTATATTTTAAATAAATACTTGAAAGAAGAATAAAGACTTCTCAATCGCATGAAACCATGTGTACCTAATGTATATCACAAGTAATATATGTTATATTAAATCAGATTATATAGTATATGACAAGAAGTGAGAACTTGCAGTACAAATAAAAGAAAAAATCCAAAAAGAAAAAAATTCTAGTTAATTTCATAAAAAATGAATGCATACATTTAAGCTTGATCAACTTTTATAAATTTTACTTCCCCTTGACAAATAATTCTGAAATTGATAAGGAACTCTCAGTAAGCGAGTCCGACTCGCATTTGACTGGTTTTATTTTTAATAACCTTTAATTTCTAAGAAGGTTCTGTAGTATCGAGTTTATTTAAAAGAAAATTCACCAAGTACAAGTCGAGTTCATGGTATTCAAATTCTACGTACTATCAAAGTTTTTAATTTACAATTAATAATATGTTTACAAGTAATATTTTATAATAGAGGTCAGTCGTGGCGCAGGTTATAAGTGTGTGACTCAAAACGTGACTGGTAGTGGGTTCAGTGCTTACTCGATGAAATTAAATATTTATTTAAATTTATATTTTAATTTTTTGGCTCTGGTGTCGAGTCGAAATCCGCCACTCAACATGCTATGCCTCCAGAATTCGACAGAAAATGGGCAACAGAGTGTAACACTAGTTTAACTCTGCCTACCCTGTTGTGTTCTGGACGTGAAGCTGATATATTTGTACCTAAAAATTAGTAACGGCACAGCGTGATTGTAAGCGCGATATCCGGTTCCCGTATTTAGTTGGTTTGTGTAGATACTCAGTAACAGAAGAGTTTTTTGTTTTTGTTCACGCTATATTCTGCACTTTCGAGACATTGGGTATTGATTGACGACAGAGTAAACCAACGCTGCGCTTTATCTTTCCGCAAGTGCAAATAGAGCCCTCAATCATAGTGTCTATTCCCACAACACCAAGTTAGCCTGAAAATTTTTAATATAGTAACTTTTTATTCAAGATTTATTATAGACTCCTGGAGATATAGTGCAGCGTTGAGTTCCACCACTCTACACGCAGAGAACAGTTATTATTTTTCATACCTACTTGCTACATACAGTACACACACAGCGTACAGACAGTCGCGCTACTGCACCCGCATTGTTAAGTTAAAGACCTTAGGAGCCAAGGGCAGGACGAGCGTAGTGCATTAACATTGTAATTGTATTCCAAATATGTATGTACAATTGTATGGAATACCTACTCATTGAATTAAATTCAAATAACAAATACTAACTTTTGCCTGTGATTTTGGTCGTCGCGTTAATATTCTTAAATATCCATTAATAAGGATCATTAAAACTTAACTTAACTTAGCTTCACGCTTTATCCCTAGCGGGGTAATCAGAGAGAACGGAGCGCCAAACGCTACGGTCTCTACATACCTCTTTCGCCTCGTCCACTGTCATCAACCTCTTCATACATGCCCTTCGGGGGGTCCTCATGCTTTTTACGTGACCTTCCTCCAGTATCTTTGATACTGTGTTTTCGAAGGTCAACCGAGGTCTCCCCCTACCTCTCTTACCGCTCACTTTTCCATCATAAATCTTTTTTGCCATTCTTTCATCACTCATTCGTTCGACGTGCCCAAACCAGCTGAGCACGTTCTTCTTCATTCTCACCGTGACATCCTCGCTAGTACCTGCCATTCTGTGTACCTCTTCATTGCGGATTCGATCAGCTAAGCTGACTCCGTATATCCTACGAAGAGATCGCATCTCCACAGCATTCATCTTTCTTTCATTCTTCTTCTGTAATACCCACGTTTCGCTGCCGTATAACACAGTCGGTACCAAAACTGCACCGTGACATCCTCGTTAGTACCTGCCATTCTGTATATCTCTTCATTGCGGATTCGATCAGCTAAGCTACGGATCATTAAAAAGTTAATTAAATAATTAAATTTATAGTAAGTAGTTGAAAAAATTGAAAGTGATATTTTTATATAATATTCAGTCTCTTTTTTTAGCTTTACGCTGTATCCCGCATATAACAAGGTAGGCAGTGGGAATCTAATTTTGGAACTAAGGTGATCCAGGATTCACTGACCATTCAGTGCAAATATTTGTAAAATACGAGTACGCTGTATTTGCACTGTAATGGGCTGGAATGTTATCTATTTGTGCACACAAATATATTTGAAATATTTACTCGTATATATGGGTGTGTCTATCACTTGTCTTATCACTTTAAAGATCGCTACTATCTTCATTTCATAATATATACTTTTTCTTAGAAAACTTATAAAACATATGCCGTCCAAAAATCTCCGAATATTACGATGTAAAGATGGGGAATTATTTGTATGGATCAATTTAATCTATATACAAATACGTACGTGCGACTGCTAACGCAACAGGTTGTGAATTCGATTCGTACTCGAGAAAACAAAATATTTAATGTTTTCATTTCCTTGCTCTGGTAACGAGTCAAACAGGGGCGTTTAGTTCCGTTACTCAATACACCATGCCTCCAGATTTCGGCGGAAAGTGGGTAACGAAAGGCAGAGGAAACCTGCGAAAACTAAGTTCCCAATTACCGTGTGCTTGCGTGCGCGTGGCAGCGTGAAGCAAAAAGTAAATAAAAAGTAAAATTCTTTCGTTCTTGAGAGACTGACTTACAACGATACTAGTGAACTTAAAAAATATATTTTTTTTATAAAAAATATATAAATTAAATTCGAATAGGTCTGTAAGTAGGTCGCGCGACGCGTCGTCATGTCTGAAGGCTGCCTTATTATGCAACAACTGACAGCAATATCCTTTGAATTGCAATTACCATTACACCTTTATGGCACAGTGGTAAATATAACTAGCTTAAACTTGCGACTTCACCCGCGTGGTCAATTGGAAATAACTAAGAATAGTACTTAATGTCACAGCTAAAAAAATTTATGACACATTTCACATTCTAAATGCGGTGGGTAACTGTGACTACACTACTACAGGTACTGGGTCATATCGAAACTATTGACGTGATGCAATATAGCCTGCATCCTTCACCGATAAATGGACTAACCAACATAAAAAGATTTTTTTTTTTCATTTTAACCAGAAGTTCCTGAGACAAGGGCGTTCAATAATATTGAACGTCCTAGTATTTTATTTGCGTTTGTTTCTATTGCGTTTTATAATAAATAATATATATAAAAAAAAAGTATCGTCCCGTGTCATCGGTTCACTTTGCTCGTCGTCGTCAAGCATTCAAGAATACAATACAATTTTCGAAATTCTTAAAATCTAGATAATACATTATACACTCATAATTTTTTAAGACGTTTGTTATCCTCTTCTGATTATTTGCTTAATAGGCTGTTAGTAAGCTTACACTCTAAGCCGACGATATACTAAGGAAAGGAAAATACTTAGAAACGTTCGGATCGTACTCACAACCACCGCGTTCACGGTCGGACGCTGTTCCACTGCGCCACGACGTCGTTAGAGGTTCCCCTTAGTACCTTGGTAGCGGTACTGTACCTATATCATGAGTCGTATTATATGCAAACAACACAGTATAATTATAGTATACTTATTATACGATTGCGTAACATTGCGGTTTTCTACATCCGGTGTATAAATTATTTTATTATAATAATATGTATAATTGTTTTAATAATTCATCAAAATTGTATTATTTTATTAAATTATATTATTAAATTTCATTTAATTATTTTCATCCAGATCGTCGTGGCGCAGCAGTAACCCCACGTTGAATTGTTCCTCAGGCAAATGAGCTGTTTCAATTTTCTTGCGCTGGTGACGAGACAAAGCGAGTTGAGTTCTGGCACACGCAATATATCGAATTGGACGCTGCGTGAGAAACGAAGCACCTTAACACTTCTACTGAACTTCGGTTTATTTATTTACTTAACTAGTATCACTACTCTGCCGAAGCTAAAAAAACTACCCTACTAACTACTATAAGCAAAATAAAAATATTTTCTCGAATAGAGTTTATTCAACAGCAACAGCTGTTACGCCTGGAGTGAACTAGTGTTCTTTTTCATCAGAGTGACACATCAACGAACTCTTCACCTACAAAACATATACAACAGGCCTAGAAAAAATAACCAACCATAAATTCCATTTGAAATTTACGCTATAAACAATATGAACAATTATACGCACCGCTGGCAACTTATCAATCATTCGGCTTCCTGTATCGAAGGTCACGAATACTATTTAGACTATTCACTTTTTACCTATGATAATCTACCTATTAGTTTTTTGCTAGTTTCTACACCAGTGAATCATATTCACTGGAGGCATTGCATGTTTTCAATTCAATTGCGGAACTCAACGCCACGCTTTGCCTCGTTACCAGAGCGAAGAAATGAAAATATTAAAAAAATAATTTCCCCTAGTTTCTATATCGGTGATTCATATTCACTAGTATAGAAACTAGCAAGAAACTAGGATCTATCTCTTCGGTATTAGGATTTTCCTAAATGAAACGTTCAGACGAGGCCATCATAGCGCAATGGGATAGAATGCAATAAGCAGGGGCACAAACGTGCGACTAAAAACGCGGCAGATTGTGGGTTCGATCCCCACTCAGGGAAATGAAATATTCAATATTTTTACGGTAGTAGTGGTGGTGTATCTGGTAACGAGGCAAAGCGTGGCGTAGAGTTCCGCCACTCAACACGTAATGCATCCATAATTCTGCGGAAAGTATGAAACCGAAGTGTATTAATGGGAACAGTGTCTTATCACTAGGTTTCCAGTTTCCCTCTGCCTATCCTGTAATGCGCGGGATACAGCGTGAAGCTATACACACAATAGTTGTTCGAGATACGATGCACAATAAAACCAAAGTAACGAAATTAAAACCTAGTCTTGTCTAAAAATATCTATGTTTAGGATTATATCGTAATAGCACAATTAAGCAGGACTATATTAAATTCCTACGAAGTACGCAGGCACGTGGGCGTCGGTAGCGCCCACGCTTATTGATTTAGAGAGGGGCTTTCCACATATTTTCAGTTTTTAGATCCCATTCGGATCAATTCTTGACTTTTAGCTACGAGAGTAGTAGATTCTTATTATATTTTTTTATCAGCTTCATGGTGTATCCCGCACACAGCATGGTAGGCAGAGGGAACCTAGTGTTAAGACACCCCATTCTTTATTTTCCGGCCAGAATTGAAAATACTGCGTGTTGAGTGGCAAAACGCCGCGCTTTGCCTTATTACCAAAATGAAACCAGAAAAATAAAAATAACTCATTCCCCCGAATGGGAATCGCACACACAACCGACGTGCTTAGTCTGACGCTGTGCCGCTGCACCACGACGGCCTCTATTTAATTTGGCAAAGGCTGTTATTTAAATTGAGAAATTCAGTTGAATAAATAATCGTGTAGTTGAAGAGGGCGAAGTCGCGGGAGAGTCGCTAGTACATACATAGATGGCATTATTGTTCAAACGCAGATCAGATATTTACGCTTATCAAGCTGTCTTGAGTGTGTGTCAAATGAGTTATTTCCGCTTTAGCCGTCACAGTAACACATAGACCGTTAAACTTTTTTTGTTTTGTTTCACACTGTACCCCGCACAAAGCAGGGTAGGCAGAAGGAATCTGGAGACCTAGTGTAAAGAAAGTCCGTCTCCGTTAAGACACTTCTGTATCACAGTTTCCGCTAAATTCTCGCGGCATAGCGTCGTGGTGGAACCCAACGCCGCGTTCTGACTCGTTACCGGAGCAGGCAAATGAATATACTAAATAATTCATTCCACTGAGTGGGAATAGAACCCACTGTCATCGCGTTTACAGTCGCACGCTTGTGCCAGTGTGCCACAACGGCTTCAACTAAAGAAAATTAGAAAAGAGAAGCAGTCTTACATTCTTTATTTACAGCGGTGAGTTCCGACACGTTCGGGACACTGTGTTCTCCCTCAGAGCGGGGAAACAAAAATAATCTATGTAAATCAAAAAATAAAATAAAACCAATTGGCTGTTTCCTTTTTCAAATAAAAAATGTGAGCTATCATAGATTGTAAAATAAGAAAAATTAAAATGATTTATAAAGATTTTTTATTTATAGTCATAATGGAACGGAAACCACAACCGACGCATGTAGATCCAGGCAGTGTTTCACTGCGGCAAAATGTCACTTATACACACACACTATATAATTATATATAGATTCTTTTATTTACGTATTGAATATTAATTACATTTAATACTTTTATCATGATTGATATACTAATATATAGCAGTCTAAAGGTTAAAAGCAATTTCTTTTATTTCAATTATATTTTGCAAATGTTATTCATATGCAGTCTAAAGGTTAAAACCAATTTCTTTTATTTCAATTACACTATTGTAGCACAATAGATTATATGCGGACGGACGTGAGTTCGAATATTCGAGGAAACCTTTTAATTTATGATAATTAAGACTTGTGTATGACGTGACACATTCTAAATTAACTATAAAAAGAAAATAACGCGAAGCTAAGCTCGAAAAATTGACTATCAAACATATTTTTGAATAATCAACAAAACTATTTTTATAATATTAGTTAATATTTTTGTAATATAAGTATCAGTCGTGGCGTAGGGGCATAAGCGAGAGACGAGTAGGCAATGCGCAACGTTGATTTCCGCCACTCAACACGCCATACTTCCAGCATTATAAAAACAGCAAAAAATCACGTTTGTTATATGGGAGTCGTCATAAGTATTAATTTTGCTCTGTTTTTTTGGTACATTTTGTTATAATGGCAAAAGAAATACATCATCTTTGAAAATTTCAACTGTCCAACTAAGACGGTTCATGAGATATAGCCTGGACATACAGACAGACGGACGGACGAACAGCAGCTTTGTAACTTAACGGCACTAGCCTCTAAACAAAATCTAGTTTCTATTAAAACCGTTACTTTTTAGCTCTATATTTAGAACTCCGTACAGGTTTATAATTTCAAAGATGGATAAGATAGATGTTTAATAAAGAGAAAAGGTAACAAGACAGAAGGTGGCGTTTAGTTCCACCGCTTAAAACGTAATGCCCCAAAAATGAGCGGTGCACGGGGAACGGAGTGTTTTAACATTAAGCTCCCTCTGCTTACTTTGCTTAAAATAATATACAGAAAACAAATTTTGTTACACTTTGAAAATGTATATTTTTGGAACGATTGACTCGAAAATGAGTTTTTGGAACTTCAATGCCTTTTTTAAACATCTACCTATAGACACCTTAATTTTTTTTAGTTTCAGTTCCACGTATGGGGAGCTCCCTTGTAATATATATTTTTTTATTTTTGTATAAGAATCATTAAGCGGTGAAAAGTATACATCTGTAAACACACAGACAGACATGATAAATTCATAGGGGTCCCTTTTTTGACCATTCAGCTACGAAACCCTAAAAAATAAGATGTCTCAAGAAAAATCATACGACTTTATGGGACAATTACTTTGAAGTGTTAATATCCACCACACTTGACAGCGTTTATAAAATGATAACAGGTGATAGTGCGGTGATAACGTCGATAACTTGTTTATAGTTTGCAATTGTAATGAAAAACCTACATTTATATGTTGAATTAAATATTTTCTATATTTTAATATATTGTTTCCAATATTGATAGTAAAATGAGCTGTGAGTTCGATTCACACTAAGGGGAATTAATTATTTTCATTTTTTCAACCTAAGATAAGAAGTCAGGTGCGGTGTTGAGTTCCAAAAGGCAATGTCTCGAAATTTTGGATAGTAAATGGGGAACATTGTATTTTAGTACAGAATATAACGTGAAGCTAAAAGAAAATCTATTTTGTAATTACTCAATAAATGCAAAACATTGAAACTTACACTCTGAAAGTGCATATCAATCATTTTATTTTTTAACAAAAAAAAACTGACTTTAACCGTATTCCATAATCAGAACCTTAACCAAACTCTCGTCAAACTCAAGTGTCCTTTCCAGTAAAAAAAGTAATAATCGAAATCGGTTGGCATGATATTGAGTTATTCGTCTCGTTGTCGCGCACAAACTTAATGTAAATCTAAGACTCATTTGATTATCTTATGGATAACATTGTCACGGAAAGCACCAGCTTTCAAATAAAAAAGGACCATCAAAATCGGTTTACCCAGTCAAAAGCACCCACCAAAAAAAATATTTGTAAAAACAAAAACCCCGACTGCATAAAACTAAAAAGAAAATAAACAAGTCCAATAGTTTATTAGGATTAACAGTCGGAACCTCTTTAAATTATGCGGGGTTCCTGGTAAAGATTTTATTGATTGAAGAATTACTTATAGGTCCCGACTGTTAATCCTAATAAACTATTCGACTTGTTTATTTTCTTTTCAGTTTTATGCAGTCGGGGTTTTTGTTTTTATAATACAAATATTTTTTTATCTTTCACTTTTTTGTTAAAATTCATTATAGTAATCATAATCATGATATATCTTTTTGAAATCCTCGTAGTAAGCTCTTGAATTTGAGACCCATATTGTGGTATTCGAAACGATTTTTTTTTTCACAAAGTCCAATGGCGTCCCACAGCCGCCATGATTGTTTTTATTTAACGTCACTTATCTAAGAACACTTGGGGTGCTAATACGAATCTAACGATACCTCAATTATGTAAATCCGTCCAGCGGTTCTGGAGATATGAGGTAATAAAGAATAATACATACATACAAGATACGCGCGAAAAACATAACCCTTCCTTAGCAGTCGGGAAACAGAGGAACAAATATAAAGAAAATAAAGTCGAATTGATAACCTCCTCCTTATAGAACTCTGTTAAAAAGGCCCATGCCCATTCCAGAATAGTCAACGCAGAATTATTATTAACCCAAAATTAAGCACAAAAAATAAAAAAAACCTTTATACAAAAAGGTTAGTTCAAAACTAAAGTCGGGCCATCGTCGTCGACTACATAATATGTCATATTTACTAAAAATAGAAATATCTTACCCATGGTCCTCGTCCTCCAGCAGTTGATATTTAATTCCTCGGGAAAGCATTTTGTTATAACAATAATCCTTTTGACAGTTTGTTAATAAATTGTCATAATTATAATAACACTTTCACTTCACTTCACTTCACTTCACTTCACCACACTTGTCTTCACTTCAAAGTGTATTTTAGATCGTACAAAATATATTGTTTTTCGTACAAAAAATAGTATAAATATCTAGAGGTGACACAAAAACTATTAATAAAAATGAAGAAGGAGGTATGATGAGACTGCAATATTATTGTTACTTCCACATCGAACCTAACTTCTTATCTTTTATCATGATATTAATTTAAATAATTTTCGTAGCACTTAACTTTAATTTAAGTTAAAAAAAAATTAAATCAGCTTCATGCTGTATCCCGCACACAGCAGGGTAGGCAGAGGGAACCTAGTGTTAAGACACTCCGTTCCCCACTTTCTGCCGAATTCTGGAGGCATTGCGTGTTGAGTGGCAGAACTCAACGCCGCGCTTAACCTCGACACCAGAGCGAAGAAATGGAAATATAAATTTAAATAAATATTTCATCTCCTCGAGTGGGGATCGAACCCACAACCAGTCGGTATTACAGTCACACCTCGTGCCGCTGCGCCACGACTGGTCTCGTGTTAATTTAAGTTAAATTGCTTATATACAATTAAATACTAACTACATTTTTTCAGGACCTTTAGATAAAAAATTAACATTTCTAAATATTTGGTTGAATAAGTTTAGTTACGACATCCAAAGATGCAATATATCTTTTAGGACGGTTTGAGACCCACTGTCATCATTTTTTTTATATAATACGTTTCTATAGATACTTTCCTTTTAAAGATACTATAAATTTTATTATTTTATTACTAAATAAAATGAGAATATCGATTATATTCTTTAATATATGTTCTAAAATTCGATACAAATACGAAGTACAAACAATAATGCATGTCCAATCTTACCCAAGCAAAAAGTAAAAAAAACTGAGTGTCCACACTCTCCGCCTTTATTTACTCACTATATAATAAAAAAATATTATTATATTAATATTTTAGAACATAAAATGAAAGGAATTAACTAAGTCCACGTATCTGTAGAATTTAATTGCGTACAATATTGATAGGGACGTGGTATCAAGATGCTACTGATAATGAAATAAGGGCCCTTGCTCATTATGAGGTTAGTATGAATAAAGATAATTAAAAAAAATAACAAGACTGAAAATCATTTTTGAATATATAGAAGTTCATGCTCTTCTACACCACTACGTGCTACAAGTGCTGCAGAATGTGCTAAAATGAGCCGAACTCGAGCCGTGTTCCAATAACCTTCGAAGCGTTCTATATCAGTTATTGACGTCCTGGCTCCATCATCAGACGATCTCGATTATACCATATTATTGTATTTTCCAAACAAACAAACAAGGTATACGTATGTATGTAGATTTTACAGTATGAATGTGGCCCTTATTAACAGATAACTCGGTTAGTCCCGTGTGAAACCGTGCACAAAACAATATGTTATTCACAGATAAGATTCATTATCATAATATTTAATAATAATAATTTATTAACAATTACATTAATAATAATAATTTATTAATTTATTTAACATAGTAAATGTAAAACCGTGACTGCTCATGTATTTAATTTTATGTTTAAGAGGTAGGCACTTTATCCCTTTTCATTTGTATGTATGTCCGATTGTAAACAAGAAAATGTGAATTCGATATTTTTTAGTTTCCGCACATACTACAGTAGGCAAAGGGAACCTAGTTTAAGACACTCCGTTCCCATTAAAACACAGTTCTCCACTTTCTGAGGAATTCTCGAGGCATTGGGTTTTACGTTTTGTATACGTTATCAGAGCGAGGAAATGAAAATATTAAATATTTCATACCCTCGAGTAGGAATCGAACCCACAACGAATCGCATTGTAGAGGCCAACAAAGGCACAGCGTCGAACTAAAAACCGCGAACATTGTGAACTCGATTACGATTCGGAGAGATCTATTATTTTCATTTCCTCTAATAACGAGCTAGAGAGGCGTAGAAAGTTGTGTGTTAATTATCAAGCAATGTCTCTATTTCTGGCAGAAAATAGAGAACGCAGTGTCTTGACACTAGGTTCTCGCTTTCTCCGCTACAAATACACAATCTAATTTACTTGTACATTCAAGGGTGTTTCCTAAGAGGACGTAAATTCAAATACTAAAATTTTCTTTCATAATAGTAACACGTTTACTGTAAGACTCTCATAATATCATTAATGTTCCTCAATGGTCAACGATAAATATATATTTTTTATCTTGACATATCTCTTACATTACGCCAGATAGGAAACATGTATACAGTATGTACATCATGTTCGTGCGTGTTTAGTGGCGGAACTTAGCGACGCGTTTTGTACTATTACCAGACTCATCGGCCAGGAAATGAAAATAATTCATTGCACGATTTAGAATCGACCCCACAAACGTCGCGTTTACAGTCAGACGTTCCGCCGCTGAGCCACGACGGCCACCAATACAAAAATATTACTTAAAATGCAAGTCGTGGCGCAGAGGCACAAAGTGTGCCTGTGAACTTGACTGGTTGTGGGCTCGATCCCGATTCGAGGAAATGAAACATTTATATAAATGTATATTTTAATTTATTCGCTCTGATGTGGCAAGGCAAAAGCGCGGCGTTAAGTTCCACCACTCAACACGCTATGCCTCCAGAACTCGGCGGAAAGTGGGAACGGAATGTCTTAATACTAGGTTCCTTCTGTCTACCCTGTTGTGTGCGGGAGACAGCATGAAGCTGATTTAATTTTATTTAATATTAAATTGTTGGTAAATAAAAGTTGGTGGGAAGAAAAGCGACAGCATTGCACAGTAGGTATACCGTATACCGATACGACAACGGCAAGTGAAAGTGTTACGCTATCGAAATTACAGCGTAAGGCATTCACGGTGAGAAATCGAGAACTATTAAGGTATTTTATAACGGAACTAACTCTGCTCCGCGGCTTTGCTTGAGTATTTTATTTAGTTTCATGCCGTATCCCGCAATGGCAGGGTAGACAGAGGAAATCTAGTGCCTACCCTAGTACCTACACACAGTGGGAAACGCCGCCGAATTATCAAGACATTGCGTATAGTAAGAAATTAGGTATAATAATGTATAATATTAAATTAGGAACAATTGAAATAGAACACTCTGTATATAATCGGTTAAAGACAAAAGCAGTGGCAATTTACAATAACACAATTGTATGTATGAAGTTATTATTTGTTATGATAATAAACTTAATAGAGTGCCCACTAGGTAGTTTATATATTTTTAGCTTTACGCTGTATTCCGCCCTTAGCAGGTAGGCAGAGGAGCCCGAGAACCTAGTGTTCATTTCAGTTCAGAGACTTACTCGTATTTACGTTTTCAATTTACATTTTTTTTTATTTTACCGTCTCCGTAGGGAGATTTTTATTTAACAATTTGTAAGAGTGAATATATGGCAAAACAGAATTCTACAAATTAAACCGCCGCTTAAACGTATTGGTGTATTACAGCCAAATAATAAATGTTTATATAAATCCTATGTGTTATTCTGATTTATAAGCTAAATACTATCTACTACTAAGCTACTGTAAAGATTCATCTAAATTCATTCAGTAGTTTTTGCGTTAAAGTGGCACAAACACTGGATGTGCTGACCTTACAATCTTTCACATTTATAATATTACATGTATTTCAAGTCCCATGGATTCACATCCATCGCGTTACAGGTAACAGGGTGCCCGCTGCCCGACTGCTGCAGACTTGCGATATAAGTGTCTGTTTAAGGGGCCCATTTGAATGTGCCTTAATGTTCACCTCCACGGTTCAAACAGGAGTTTGAAAGGTAGAGAGGACTTTACCTCATTAAATTTTGAACTAAATATCATTTACAAAAACAAATAAAGATGTTATTTTTTTCCGCTAAAATCGGATAGAGCGAGTGAGAGCATTGAGTAGAAAGTTTCGCATAAAATTATTTATAAAGTTAACTGTTAACTGTTCAATTTATATTTTTATTATATAAAATAATAGAAATTATATAAATTTACTTTTGATTATTTTTTTTTTAAATTGACAATCAGCAACGAAAATTTAAATATATAAAAGATTTTTTTTAACAAAACGTGAGTCTGTAAGTCAGTAGTCGTCCGTCGCTCTCCGTTCCCGCCAGAATGTCGAACTCTCCTCTTCCAGTCTCCCCTACCTACCAACGACGTGACAAATTTAAACTTTCAAAATCCAGTAATTGCGTCTGTGTGTTGTCTGTCAGTAACTCGGTAACGGAAGAGATCATATACGTATAAACATAAGAAATAACGAACTTATGAATTTGAACTCACGACCGATTCACAACGGGCATTATTCAACAACTACAACAACAACTATAAACTTCCAATCTTTATTTATAAGAGAAAATAAATATTATCTCAGTGAACAATAGAAGCATTAATACAATGTCAATATGATAACAAAGAACTAATTATAATTAGAAGTAATCATGCACGAGGCGTCGTGGCACAGCGTGTGACTGTACGCCACGGGCACTGGGTTCCCAGGCAAAGAAGGGTACCTAATGTATTAATAAAATTTATTACTCTATGTATTGTTACTGGTTATTAAATATCGTAAACATATATCATAATATACTTAATACTTTTTAGAATTATAATTTAAATTTATACTTTATTGGCTTTTGTTTTGGTATACATTGCTGGAAGACGTACGGTGAAATGTTAAAATAGATAAATTTATTTATATTTGTTATACAAATATAAATAGTGACAAATGTAAAACTTAATAAAATAATATTGTTAGTGAAGTATATTATTTATTACTAATCTCGTATGAACATCGAGAATTACATTGAAAATATCCTGACTACGGCGACTGCAATAGTACGTCGTCTCCTTAGGGTATGCTCTATATGACAAGACACTGGCGAAGTGAGATGTCACTTATAATACCTAATGAACTTTCATTACCTTAACGTCTATGTTTTTTGTTAACCGATTGTCTAAATCTAAAACTGTACAATGTCTGACTAGACCAAGGAAACAACTAGGTATATATTATATCTCAACATAGGTCATTTTCCCTAACAGGATTTACAACCCACAAATGACATTGAGTAACAAATAATAATGTATTTTAGTCATTAGTAATATATTGGGGCCGTCGTGGCGCAGTGGGTTAGCGTCTGACTCTAAACGCGAAGATTGTGGGTACGATTGCCACTCGGGGCAATAAATGAGTTTCATTTCCTCATTCTGGTTACGAGTCAAAGTTCAATCTCTCCGGTCCATTCATCACTCCATGTCTCGGAAATAGAACGGTGCGTGGGAAACGGAGTTTTAACACTATGTTGACTCTACCTAACCTGCTATATGCGGGATAGGGCGTGAAGGTAAAAAAGTGACGACGAACAATCACGTTTTAATTATTTTTATTTGACTGAACACTAAATGTCACAATATTTATAAGTAATTCCCCATTCGCTAAAATCCCCGCCCACAGAAGACATCGATATGATCATTCCATTTGTACATAATATATAGAAAAGAAAAATATGAGTAAATTATGTTTATATATGCTTGATATTAAACAGTAAAAATTTTTTCATTTGAATTACTTAGTGAGAAATTCAAGATTCTATATTTTAGAAATTTTATTTATAATTTTTTTTGGATAATTTTATAAATAAAATTTCTAAAATCTAATAAAATATTTTTTCCAAAAAACCGGCTAAGCGCAAATGGGACTCGCGCATAAAGGGTTCTGTACCATAAAAATTAATAAATTATAAAAATATTAAGTTGTATGTATTATATTTTTTTTCTGTTTTTTAGTATTTGTTGATATAGCGGCCACAAGAATACATCATCTTTGAAAATTGCAGCTGTCTAAATTTCACCGTCCATGAAATACAGACAAATGGACAAATAGATAACGAAGTCTTAGTAATACGATCCCGTTTTACCCTTTGGGTACGGTAGCTAAAAGAATAAATCACGTTTTTTTCCCGCAGAATCGAGAAATTTTAAATATTTAGTATAATCATTCCTCAAGGAGGGACGCAAGGATATCCAGATATTTTTAAAAGTTATAACATTTGTCCGATTCCGTCGTGGCGCAGGTGCATAAAAGTGTGATAGTAGCGCAACGGTTGTGGGTTCGATCACCACTCAAGGAAATTAATTATTATTTACAATTTTTTTTCATTTCTTCGCTCTGGCACCAAGGCAAAAGATCACCGTTGAGTTACGGCACTCAAATCCCAATGCCTCAAAAAATTCGGCGGAGAGTAGAGAACGGTATGCCTTAACACTAGGTTTCCTCTGCTTACCCTGCTGTGTGCGGTATACAGTGTGAAGCTTATTTATTTATTTATTTATGTTATAACATCAATACAATTTTTCTATAATTTTGGCATTTTCTTCGAAACTAGTGTTGTCAAAAATCTATACAGTAACGATGTTCTTGTTTATCATATTATTAAAATAAAACTAAACTTATATCATATACTATATCATAGTTGTTGAGGTTGTTTGGTTGAACGCACGCCTCAGGAAAAATTTGTTCAAATTAAAAAAATATTTTAGTGTTGGATAGCCTTTTTGTCGAAAAAAACTATATTACTCGTTTAAATATAACCCGATGTATAAAAAAAGAAAAGATTTAACAAGATTGAGGCCAATTGTGGCGCAGGGGGAAGCGTATCACTGTAAGCGCGACAGGTTGTGAGTTCAATTCCCGCGCGAAGAAAAGAAATATTTAATATTTCCATTTCTTCGCTCTGCACCCGATGTCTTCAAAATTCGGCGGAAAGGAAACGGAGTTTCTTAGTTCTCTGCTTCATGCAAAATACATTGTGAAGCTTAGAATTTAACAAGATCTAATAAAGTAAAAAATAAGTATTAAAACTGACCGACCGATTATAAAAAAAAATACTTAACTAATATAAAATATAAGATTATGATGTCATTAAATTTGAGCATTTAAACTAAAGGATACAATTTCATCAATCATAACTAAGAAGTTAAAAACCAATGGGCCAAGTATTTTTGAGATAGACAAGCAAACTTACATACAACTTTAAACTTTTTCTCTTTAAGTATAACTTTTCTCTACGTATTTATAAAAAAAAGGTTACAATCACTAAATATACACAATCAAATAAAGATTACTTATAAAATCACAAACACAAAATATACACTATTGTATTGTAGCGTAAGAACACTAAAATCTCGTAATATTTCGCAACAAGTGGTTTAATGAAATGAGTAACCGACCGCCTTCGCGTAATCGCGGCTTAGTACTGACTAGTGGTTTATTTTATACGCGCTTAGTGATGCTATGTGTTACGTAAGTATCGATATTTGTTGAAAAACTTAAAAACAACAAATCGATTTTTGAAATAAAATGTGGATTTTTAGCCTTTAGTTTAACACAAGAACAAAAAACTATAGTGCCCCATAGTATTATAGTATTTCATGTTGCAGATATAAATTGAATAAATATTCTTAATTATTGTTATTCTTGAACAAATATTGTTGAATAACTCTTAAAAAGTATAAATATTCTCCAAAAACAGTAAGTGCTTCAAAAAAGCTATTACTTTTCTTTTGTTTATTTATTTTTGCTAGCTAGTTTCATGCATCAGCTTGAACGTAAGTCTTTTGGCATCCGTATCCCGGCCAGTGGCAGCCGAGGAGGGGCGCTGTGAGTACTCTTTGAATCCAAAATAATCCACACGAGAACCCACTCGAACTGGGGTATACTGTTGTAAGAAGGATGAATCACGATAAAAAAGGTCAAAGATAAGCTAGGATATTGTATTCTTACGGATGATTTTTCTTATCAGAGTGAATTTAAAAAAAAAATATATTAAATACATCGATCGCTCGACATTTAGCTACAATATTCTATTGAACAGATAAAAAAGATAAAAGTCAAGTTTCTACGAGCAAACAAAACTTACCAGTTTGATGTATTGAGGTCAATATCATATTATTTCTTGTTTTAAAAGTATTTAGATTATTCAACATCTTTTCCCAAGTATTTTTTAAAAATTTTAACAAATCTATATCCAGTTTATTCTAATGCATTTGTCTCATAGAACAATTATAAATAACGTTGGAATAAACAATTTTTCTATAATAACATAAAATAATTGTATTATGTACGTCTCATTATGAAAGAAATAACAATGAGTCTATTTATATATTTTAAAGCGATTGTTTTTTTATGAAAACGCTGTAAAAGTCTACAAATATAATATAATATTAAAATAAATACAACTACCAACGAAAAGAACATATCATTTTCATTTATAAATATCTCTTAAAAAAATAAAAATTAAAAATTAAATAAAAATTAGCTTCACGCTGTATCCCGCACATAGCAGGGTAGGCAGAGGGAACCTAGTGTTAAGACACTCCGTTCCCCACTTTCTGCCGAATTCTGGAGGCATTGCGTGTTGAGTGGCAGAACTCAACGCCGCGCTTAACCTCGACACCAGAGCGAAGAAATGGAAATATAAATTTAAGTAAATATTTCATCTCCTCGAGTGGGGATCGAACCCACAACCAGTCGGTTTTGCAGTCACACCTCGTGCCGCTGCGCCACGACCGGCCTCAAAAAAATAAAGTTCTATAATTGCTTTCGACGTTTTACTATCTTAAATTACAAAAGTAATTTCTTTTTTATTTGTATTATTTAGATATATATTCACTATAAACCTTTTTTTTATTTAATAAAGTTTTTAAATAAAATTAAAAAGGATATAACAAATATGTACCTAATATAAAGTAATAGGTATATATTTGACATGATGACCTCTTTCCCTACTATTTCTTTTATTTTTATAAAAAAAATCGAATTAATATAAACAAAATAATATTTTTATTACAATTCAACTAATGTTATAAATGTGAAAGTTAGTGAGGATGGAAGTTTGTTCCACTTTCACGTAAGAACTACTATTTTTTTAGGATTTAGATGAAGCTTTAAAGTTCAGTATATCAGAATAACACATAAGCTACAATTTATGTAACGACCAGTGGGCGCGCGCAGCTTCGCCCGCTTATTTGCACTCTTAGGAGTGAATTTAATAAAAACCACGAAACACGTGTTCAATAAAATATTTTCAACAGTCTGAATCTAAAATTTTATAAGAATCGGTGCCGATTTAATTTTTTTTTCCATACAAACTTTCAACTCCTATTTCATCCCTTTAGGGTTAAAAATTTTCAAAATCTCTTGTTAGTGGATGTCCAGATTATGTAAATAAACATCTGTCCAGGTAGGAACGTGAAATTTTCACGTTCCTACCATCAACGGTTACGGCTGTGCGTGCATCTTACCTCAGTCAGTCAGGTATATGTCCTTTTATATACATAGATTAATATTTTGGCTTTAATACAACAAATTTACTTTTTTAACATTTTTTAAAGTGTTATTCCACACTTAGGAATAATAAGTTTAGTGTTCAGGCCAGTCATGGCGCAGGGGCACAAGCGTGCGATTGTTAGCGCGACAGCTTGTGAGTTCAACTTCACTCGAGAAAATGAAATATGTAATATTCAATTTCCTCGCTTTGCTAACGAGGCAAAACGCGGTGTTGAGTTCCGCTACTCCACATGCAATGCCTTCAGAATTCCGCGGGAAGTGAGAAACGGAAGCGTCTTCATAGAAACGGAGTGTCTTAACACTAGGTTCCAAGGTTTCCTCTGTCTACCTTGCTATGTGCGGGATACAGCGTGAAGCTAAAAAATCCCCCAAAATGAGATAGAACCCAAAACCATCGTGTCCATTTATGCATTAACCAAACTATCGACAATATACAAGCCATCACTAAAACATTACTGAGCAATAAGACCACTTACGATATCTTACGCGACCTTAAAAGCTTAATAAATGAAAGAAAGCCTTAATATATAACTGGATAAAGTTCAAATTTGTTTATTCATTCACTTGTTATATGATAAATTAACACCATTGTAGTGCAATGGGCATGTCTGAATGAATTCGATAGTTTCGAGTTCAAATAGACTTATATTAAAAAGTTTTTGCAGTCATAATATAATATAACGCAATGTCAATGCAATGTTTCAGACCAGTGATGGCGCACAGGCACAAGCAAGTTCCACTGTAAACGCAACAGGTTGTGGATTCAATTCTGACTCGAGGAAATGGGAATTTTAGTATTTTTAATATCTTACTCTGGTAACTGGCGTTATATTCCGCCCACGCTTCTCCTCCACCGCAAGAATTCAAAAAAGTGGGTAAGGGAAGTGCCTCAATGGGAACTGAGTGTCTAAGCACTAGGTTCCCAGGTTTCCTCTGCTTACCCTGCTATGTGCGTGATATGCGTGAAGCAAAAAAAAATTTTGCATTCTACTGATACAAAGACTCGAATTATTTGAGGAAATATTGTAATTAGGTATACCTACATAATTATTTAAATTTATCATTCTTTCGTTTAAGTAGTGGAAGCTGGTCTTAAGGGCTCCCCACTATATAAATAATTTTAATAATTATGACTAACAGTAATATTTTAAAAACTTTTAATAAATAAGCACATGAAAATATTAGGGCAAGTATGTATACATCACTTTCAACTCTGGTATCGGTATCGCAAACGGTATCTCAAAATCGATGTCATAGTTGAGAGCGATTTATAAATACGGCACAAGTATTGTTTCTACTTTCAGCTTCAAGCTGTATCCCGCATAGCGAGTTAGGCGGAGAGAGGAGAACCTAATGTTAAGTTCTTTATTTTCCATCCGATTCTAAGGCCTGTATTAGTAAATCACTCTCAAGTCTCAGATCGATCTTGAGATGCCCTTTTCATTCATAGATATGTAATTTATGAATGAAAATAGCATATCACATGTGAGAGCGGTTCATAAATACGTTCACGGGCCTAAGATAAAGCTTTGCTTGGGTTGCGAAACTCCACGCCGCACTTTCTTGTTACTATAGAGCCGTAAGAACAAATGATTCATTGCCACGGCCTCTCATAAAATTTTCATTAAATCGGCATACAAAGATCTATTTAATGTCTGTTAATTTTCTAATTGACTTCTCTGAGTACAGTTCTTTACTTGCATACACAAATAAGCACTCCTATCAATCACTCTAACAAGAAAGGTAGTTATAGCTGCGTAGAAATTAAAATTACAGCGTATCGAGATTAAAAGAATAAATTAATTAACATTCAGTCGTTGTGCGGACATGTTGTATGTTGATATGGTTGCCAGTTCATATCTCTCAATATTTTGAATTTCATTATGAAACTCTTAGGGGCCGGCGTAGCGCCAGTCGTGGCACAGCGTGTGACTGTAAACGCGACGGTTATGGCTTCGATTCTCACTCGAGGTAATAGATTATATTCATGTTCTCGCTCTAGACGAAAACAGTGAGGAGACCAGGAAACAGAGTGTCTTAAGTAAAACGTAAATTGTATATTTATTTATTAAAAATAAAAGGAATTGCAATAAAAAATAACTTACAAATCGGGTTTATTTTTTTCCACCATTTCGGTCGCGTCTCCTGCAACAAAAAAAACATGTGAATAAAAAAAGAAAATATGGATAATAGATATAATAGTATAAAAAAGGTAGTAGTACTTATTTAGAAAACGTATAAAAATTTGAACGCAGCGCGACTCTAACCCGCGCCTCCTGGAAACCGACCAGGCGCTCTGACCACTAAGCCATGCTGCTTCGAAATTTTTATACGAGCCCAGCTGCGTTCAAATTTTTATACGTTTTCTAAATAAGTATTTTTTTCCCAAGTGTGGAATAACACTTTAAAAAAGGTTTAAAAAAAAAAGGTAGTAGTAGTCCCATTTTTATTTCATTCTTAGGGTTCCGTACCCCAAGGGTAAAAGCGGATTCTATTACTAAGACTCCACTGTCCATCTGTCAGTCTGTGTGTCTGCTTAACTGTATCTCATGAACCGTGATAGTTAGACAGTTAAAATTTCCACAGATAATGTATTTCTTTTGCCGCTTTAACAACAAATACTAAAATAAAATAAATATTTTAGGGGCTCCCATACAACAAACGTGATTTTTTTTACCGTTTTTATAGATAATGTTACGGAAAGTGGGAATCGATATCAACATCTGACGCTGTGCCACTGGGCCACGGTGGCTAACGCAAATTTATAATAAATTGATTTCACATATAAGATTTTATGAATTAATCTTTTTTTTAGCTTTACGTTGTATCTCACACATAGGAGGGTCAGATACTTCGTTCCCACTACAACAAGAGACAAGACACCCCGTCCCCACTAAGATATTTCCGTTCTCCACTTCTCGCCTAATTCATAATAATTTCGTGCATCATAATAATTTTGAAATTAAGTAATATTTTTTATAGCAGAAGTTTAAGAAGACATACCAGGATACGCAGACGGAATGTAACATTAAGACAATCCGTTCCCAAAGTAACGCTCTATTTTCCAGACATAGTGTGTTGTGTGGCGGAGCTCAACGCCATTGAGTGGGGAAATGATAGTAAGTTCAATATTATTTTTTCACCGAGTATCGAGTGTTTCTATATATATCCTCATTGTTAAAAAATCCTGATAAGCATGTCACATAGTAAAGAGTGACCGCTGATAAGTGATACCGCTGCGCTTGTTACGGAAGTGATTCTTACATTTATTTTATATACAGTATGGTCTCGGAGTCCGGACCGCTCAGAAGTTAAATGTAGATTTGCCAACCGCGAGTGAACAATGCGCAAAAGTTCAGAAAGCCTAACTTCAGGGCGGCCACGACTCGTCGACCGTACTGTAACAGTAACACTCAATTTCGATGTTGTAGGTTTTACAGAATGTGCATCAGGTCTGAGCCAATATAAGGGAAAATAATAATAATATAGCACTGCGTCTAACGTGACGGTTGTAGATTTGATTATTATTCGGGAAAAAAATATTTTCGCGCGGCGGTAAGCTTAACACGCAATATCTCGAGTGCGGTGTGTGGGGAACAGAGTGTCTTAACACTCAATTGACTTTACCTAACCTGTTATATGAGGAAAACAACGTGAAACTGATAAAATAACGTTTCAAATTTCAACTCTATTGCATAACTATTCAGTAGAACATCCTACTACATAATAAGTCCCTAATTCTGCAACGTTATCAATAAGATAATAATATTATATTAGGTACGAAACTGTGTGATAATGATGAGTGTTATGAAACTAATTGACATTATTTGCGAATGGATGCCGTCGTGGAGCAGGGTCGCAGGCGTGTGATTGTAAACGCGGCGGTTGTGGGTTTGATTCCCATTTTGGAAAGTGTTCATATTTAATATTTTCATGCTCTGTTAACTTGTAAAGTGCAACGTAGTTCCGTCACTCAGCACACAATGCCTCCTGAATTCGACGAAAGTAAGGAACGGAAGTGTCCTAATGGGGAACGGAGTATATTAACGCTAGGTTCCCAGGCTACCTTTGCTTGTGTACGAATGTATGAATTTGGTATGTGACGATGACGATGCGATGATTATGGTTGTTGTGTTGTCCGTCCATGCGTCCGTCTGTCAAGACTATTCATCTCGAGATCGCGTATAAGTTTCAAGCTGAAATTAATACCATATAGTTAGGTCTATGGCCCCTGGAAGCACAGAAAACATCAAGCTTTCTTAGTCAACGCAAATAAAAGATACAAGCATTTATGTACAGATTTTGCTGCATTTTGTATGAAATTCTCTGTGTAATCAAAACCTAAAGGGACCCCGTGCACCTACTTAGTTATGAAATTTGGCTCGAAGTGAGAAATTACAATACAAATGAAGGAAAGATTCCGAAAAGTAAAAGTTTATAGGTATTTCACAGAAAAAACTTATATTTGCAGCGACAATTTTGCGGAAACATACTAAAGAACCCTTTGATCCAAACGCCGTCATCACAAGTTATTCACTATTGAATCACCATTTTTGGCACTTGACTACACACTATATACAAGAAAATAAACAAAATATTAGACATTTACTTATCGACCTATTTACGCTGCAAAGCAAAATGTTCGAAATGGCCTTAAAGCCTATCTTATGACGATACTGAAAGGGCTATTTATTAACTCTTGAACAAAACACGCACAAACACGTACGTTTTTTTCGTCTTTTAATGATTAGCTTCATTTTTTTGTTTATATGTAGTTATCTTTTAGAATTACTTAAATATGTTTAAATTTTTTAACCGACTTCTGTAAAAAGAGGAGGTTATCAATTCGATTGTTTTTTTATTATGTTTGTTACCTCAGCACTTTTGACTGAGTGAACACACAGCGATTTTGATGAATCTTTTTCTATTAGAAAAGTGGTGCTTTCCGTGTGGTCCTATTTTAATTTGATCCATTTCCAACAATTTATCCATAAGAAAATAGTGTAAGTTTTAAATTTGTATTAAGTGTACACGACAAATGGATGAATAACTCAATGTCATGCCAACTGTCAATGCCAACCGATTTTGATTATTCTTTTTTTTTGGAAAGGATACACTGCAAGGATAGTTTGATGAGAGTTTGATTAGGTTTTGATTATGAGATCCGGTTGAGGTGGGGTTTTTTTTTGTTAAAAATTATCTTAACACATAGGTTTTAATTTTTAACAGCTGTATTCTGTACACTGCTTGTACATTGCACATTTGAAGAAATAATCTGTACCTAAACTACGTGGGCGTTGACACCCTTGACGGCTACGCTGCTAGACACTATATTCTCTCTAATAACTATACTATAATATGTAATACCAATAAAATATAAATGTATGTGTTTTAGTTTTAAAATTATACTCTGTCAAATAAACTTTTTTTTGGTTCACATTGTATCCCGCATCTAGCAGGATGGCCATAGCCAGAGGTAGCCTAGGAATCTAATGAGAAGACTCTCCATACCCATTACAACACTTCCCTTTCCTTACTTTCTACTAAATTCTCTAGGCATTGTATGTTGAGTGGTGGAACTCAATGGCAAGCTTTGCCTCCTCACGAGTGCAAAGAATTAAAAACATTAAATGTTTCATTTGGAATTGAACCCAAAAACTGTTATGTTTAGGGTAGTATGTTTGTGCAACACAAAAGACAATTATCAGAAAAACATGAATCAAACTGCACATTGAAAAATCAATACAATATTTCATGTTCATCAGGGTAAATCAATTTTATTGTGAATGTAAAAAAATTATCAGATCAATTTGTATAAATATATAGGAACAACTTTTAATCCTAAAGTCAAAGTTATACATATATTTGGAATATTAAGAATTTCCTTTAGATTCATTTATCATGCAAAATTTTAACTAATTTTATAATAACAACTTGGGATAATAAAATAAAAATTATCTAAGAATAACCTTTTTAGTCAAAAAATATGTTTTTCAAGTTGTATCCAGTATATAAAAGTATACTGTGTAGTAACTCTTCATTCTGCATTTTTTGTCTGAGTATCTCCAAAAATGTGTGTTGCCTTTCAAAAATGGCAGAACTTAACACTACATCATGTTTTTCCGGGTGGGAAAATGTTAATAATCCATTCCCCTGAATAAGATTCAAACTCATAACCATTGTGTAGAAGTATATTTTATTAAGTTAAGTAAAAAAATTAGTACTCACTTGAATCCATAGTGCTGAATGTATCAAATAATCATCTTCAGATTTCCTGAAATAAATATTCTAGTCTTATTAATATGAAAAAAGGACCAAACTGTAAAAACACTTTTATTATACAATTGTAACATGAATTGATAAACTGTCTATCTTCTGTAATCTTAATACTTACTCTATCACAATTATTTAACATACTGTTGAACTTTACTATCATCTTAGACTTTAGATGAAAGAAAAAAAAACATTTATAATTTGTATCAAATTATAATTAAATTGATAATTAAAGTCTATTAAATTATATTAAATATCGTAATATTCCTTGTTATATGAGTGGGTGGCTGTTTTAAATTCAATAATATTCAATACTATTCACCAAATTTGCACATTACATTAGCAAAAACGAGTATTGCATTCAATGGTTCTTGTAATGAAGGGAAAATAAACAAATAACTATATTGCATTGTAAAAAACAATTAGAAGTTAGTAACAACTTTTACTTTCAAACAGGAATTCACTATAGACAATATAGCATATATGAGTAAACTGTCAAAATTGAGAAAGTTTATTTATAACTTTAAATATAATACTAATAGCAACCATGCACTTACGTAGTCAGACCAGATGTTATCGAACTCTAAATGGAACACAAACACAGCACAAATGTTAATAAATCGCTCATATGATATTTTTTTGTCCACAACACTCCCACAGTTACGATTTTTCGAATAATATTAAAGGTTATACCTTTAATATTGTTTTAGTTGGTGAAAAATGAACTAAGACATGTCCTGCTATTTTCGTTATTTATAAAAAAGAATTAAAACATGTTATATCAATATAAATCTAATATTAATTTATATTCTAATACGATCACAATGGCTAGATGTCATTGTAACTTTGACATTTTAATAACAAAAGTCTAACGTCTGCTGTCAAACGCATATAGTTTTTGTAATTCATATTTTATAAAATCTATACTAAAAGTATAAAGATAAGAGTTTGTATATTTGATCGCATTAATCTCTGGATTTTTTTTTTCTTATTACATTGTCTATTTATTGAAGTTGACTATAGGATATATTTTATCACGTTAATTGTATCGATGTAACTATTAATAAAATACCCTATCGTACTTAACTTTCTCGTATTTATTAAAATAGCAATAATGTGTATCGCTAGTTGATATCTCTATTTAAATTAGCTTGGTTAGATATTCTTACATGTCTCATTATATCCAGTTTTATTTATTTAATGCACCTGTAGCTTCTTTGGGGTTACACAGAGCGGTGAGTGACGGAGATCATTTACCACCAAGCGACCTGTAAGATCAGTTGCCTTGTCATTTCCAAAATTTAAAAATCATTTTCCTTTTAAAAAAAACTATTGTTTGTTGTGTAATTATCAATTTTTTATCGTATCTTTACGCATCACCAACATTTATAGCTCAGATAGGAAAATAACAAGTTGTTTGACGAAATGTTCTTTGTTAAAATATAAATTGTGAATTTAAATACGTACAATATATATATGTGTACGGATATTTAAATACTACGAGTGGCCCCGCCCACTTAAACTATACGATTCAATATATACGAATATTTATAAAATATATGTATGAAATAGTTTTCAGATTTCGATAGGATTAGTAAGAAAATATAAGCTTTAATAATCAAAATCAACCGAAAAAGAACAATAAGTAGACATACGTAAGGGAAATAAAATTCTTAATATTAGAAAAAATACCTGAATAATTAAAATTAACAAACAAAATAAGTAAAAAGAAAAGAAAATTACTTTGTGGAAAATTTGAACGTAGCGGGATTTGAACCCGCGCCTCTTGGAAACTGCACTTCCTTTGACCCATAAGGTATACGTTCTCATCAAGCTACGTCGAAATACAATATATTTACAACACAAATAAGTTGTCTAAAAAGTAAATATTTTATTTCCTCAAGTGAGGATTGAACCCACAACAAAGGCACAAAGTGTGACAGTAAACGCGACTGCGTTTAGTGTCACACTTTGTGTCCCTGTTTAGGTTTAAATAACCACTTTTTAATTTTTGAGATTTTTTTAATTGTATAAGGCTTTTATAGACCACTTAAAACTGTAGTTTCATTTAAAGTGGTGCTGACAAAAACACTCTGTATAATGGTATCACTATGTGATAACAACTAACAAATACTGTCAATTTGACATATATGTTGTTGACGCATGAATAGTTTTGAGGTGGAGTTTCCGATCGGTTCATTCATTTTATTTAAAGTATTTAATTTAATTATATTATTTAGATATATCCAAAATGTCTGGTCAAAACGTGAACGTGTGCGACATAGGCGACGATGTCAAAGAGGTGCTCAAAAAATTTCGCTTTCAGAAACATACTTCTAACAGCGCTTTAATATTGAAGGTAATATTTAATTGTTTGTTATTATAATTTTTACGTTATTTAATGAAGAAATATAGCGAGAATGGTCTCCGTTCTGTGTGCTTATGCTAAGGTTCTCTCTGCCTACCCTGCTGTGTGCAGGATACAGCGTGAAGCGGGTTTAATTTTTTTAATTGATTAAATAGTCAATTATAATTCATATAGGTAAGCTCTAGTATCACACACCTTTAGTATGTAAGTACTGTACATGAATGAATCATCTATACCAAAATTATATATAAGCGGAAGAGTTTGTTTGTTTGTTTATAATACTAAGATCTTTGAATCTAATGGTTGGATTTATGTTTTGTATGAAAGCTACATTGAAAATTGCAATTTATATTTGATAAAAATATTGAAACTGATAAGCAAAAGTTCCATCATTAAGGAAATTTTGTGAAAATAAGTTCTGACTTTTATAGTATTTAATTTGGATGTTTACTTTTCAAGAAATGGTAAAATTAAAATAATTCAATGCCCTATTTACACCCGGTGGCAGCTTTGCTGCTGATGACATCCCCTCAAGCAGCCACTCAGTGCTTGCACTTTCTTACAATTATGACAGTTTTTTTTATAATTGAATGTATAAATTATATAATCAATCTATTGGCAAGTGTAGGATAATTTGAATATTATAGGTGGTATGCGGGCAAAGCTGTGAGTAGGCCACTAGTTAGTAATAATCACTCTGTCATACCACAACCTATACTTACTATCAAGTGATGCAATTCTCTTATCTATTTTTTTTGATTAGACAGATTATAAAAAAACTGTATTTATGTATACTTGTGTATACACACATATTCTTTTGGCAGTTTTTGCATTGGCTTTACATCTATTTCTTATTTGAACTGCAATTTTTCATATAACAATTTATTAAATAACTTTTTTTTGTAGCTTCACTAGGAACTTAGTGTTAAGATACTCCGTTTCGGAGTTCCTCGTTTCGAATTCTGGAGGCATTTTCTGGAGTGGCGAAAATCAACGCCACGTTTTTGCCTCCACACTGGAGCTATAATATTTCACTTCCTCGAGCTAGGATCGAACACACAACACGTTTGCAGTCACACTTTGTGCCACAGTGCCATGACTGGCCTCAATTTATATAATTAAAATTACCTATTGCTCATAGAATATGTCATGTGTCATACACAACAAATATTTTTCCACTTGACCTCAGTGGCGAAATCGCAGATTATTCTATATAAGTTTTTTTATGAAACAATATTTATTTAAAACAATACTATCTGTTGTGCTTTACGCTGTATCTCGCATTAAGGAAACAGAATGTCTCTAGTCATAAAAAGTCCGTTCCTCATGCACTGCCCAATTTTTGACACATTACATGATCAAAGGCGGAATATAATACCGCGACTTGTCTTGTTATCAAAGCTTGTTACAATAATATATAACAGTTAAATAATAAACCTTTTTGATAACATTTCAGGTGAATAGAGAGAAACAAGCCCTTGAAGTAGACGAAGAACTGGAAAATGTAGAATTAGAAGAGCTTCAGGATATCTTACCATCTCATCAGCCTAGATTTATTGTTTACAGGTAAGTTAATATCGAAATAAAGCGGCGTTGAGTCCAGCCTCTCAACACGGAATACCTCAGAAAATGGGGAACGGAACTGTTCTAGTGAGTAGTGAGGTTCCCTCTGCCTACTCTGCTGTGTGCAGGATACAGGTGGAGCTAAGAAATAATAAAAAAAAAGAAGTGAACATAAAATTGGGGAAAGACTATAAATGTGACGCTTGTGGGTTCGATACCCGCTTAGGGCATGCTTACATTTATATTCGTCTCGTCGCTCTGGTAGACAAAGAGCGGTATGTAGTTACTTTACTCAACGCCTCATGTCTCGGAAATTGGTGTTTGTTAGAGGCCAGTCGTGGCGCAGGGGGCCAAGCGTGCGATCTGGTGGTTTGATTCTCATTCGAGGAAATTAAATATTTAATATTTTCATTTCGTCGCTATGATAACGAGGTATAGAGCGGCGTTGAGTTTCGCCACCCAACATGTAATGCTCGTAGAATTCGTTGGAACGTGGGAAACTTAATGGGACTATGCAGTGTCTTAGCACTCGGCTGTCTCTGCTTACCCTGCTACGTGCAGGATACGGCGTGATGCTACAAAAATCAGAATTTATTTGGGTTGAATGTGCTTATCTCAGAAAGTGTTTCAACACAAAAAGTTTTTTCGTGATGGATAGTTAATTTTGCAATAATAAATCATGTAAATTTTTTTGATGTAAGTCACTGTACCTCTGGCATTTTAACTATGTCATAAGTCGTATCGACTTATGACATATTTAAAATGCCAAGCCCTAGTTATTTACTTACATTTATGTGCGAAACCGCAGGCAAAAAATTTTGTTTATTATAGACAAAAAATATATGTATATAATTGAAAATGACACTATTAAATTTTGTCTGTTACAGTTATAAAATGGAACACAACGACGGACGAACATCTTTCCCAATGTGTTTCATATTTTATACACCACGCGACGCTCATATGGAGCTTCAGGTATTTTTTTTTATTGTTTATTAGACTTACATCTCGCGTAGAGCAAAGTACACATAAAGAACTTAGTGTTAAGACACTCCATTCCTCACGCACCGCACAATTTTCGAGGCTTGTATGTTGATTGCGGGACTTGGCGCCGAAGTTTGTTTTCTTACTTGGCATATGAAAGTAATAACTGCGAAATTACTGCCTAGACTGTTGGAATGTGGAATCGAACTCACGACCAACTCGTGGACAATTTTAACTCTGCCGGAACATACCTATATTCATGAAAAATAAATTATTAATATAAATAGTATTATAATACATATTAATGTAAATAGTATTACAATACTCACATAAACAATCTATTTTTCCTTGTTCCTTCATACTATGCAATTTTAGTTATTCAGATTTATAGTCATATTTTATAAGATTTATTATGTACTAGCGGTCCGCCCACGGCTTCGCCCGCTTAAAATAGATGATTATTGATTTAATAAGCAGAATTAATTGACTACATACAACTATAATGACTTCTAATATGATTTTTTATTACTTTAATCTGTAATATTCTAATATGATTAAATTACGATATTATCGTAATTTCTATAAGAATTTTTGATTGTTTCGAACTAAAAAATACGACCAATGTTGATATTTGATATTCATAAAATATACATAAAGCTAATTATTTATTATATGTATATATTTTTGTAACATTACGTTCTTTTTACCTATGTTATGTTTTTTAAAGCTCTGTTAAATGTGCTGATGTCACTTAATAATTTAATGTACTGCTTCAGAAACAGCCTTAAATGTTAAATTATTGATTTGGGTAAGGATTCATAATATTCTTTGTAAAATAACTGTAATGTTTGCATATTAACTCCTGTACAGTTTTTAAATTAGTTACACATATTATTAGCTAAATGTACAATTGGTAAATATGTAGTTATTACAGAGTACACGTAGAAAGGATGTTTTTAGGCATTTTTATATAGATTTATTTCAAACGAACGAACGAACCAAAAAATCTATGTATTTGCTTGATATCTCTTTGAAGATCAAATCGTTCTTTATCTCTGTGTTGAATTAATTACGATTTAAACTTAACTGTTATGATTTATGAAGGTAATCTCCACTAACAATTCAATTTTGTTTACTTTATTGTATAAAATATTGTATAATAGTGCTTCAAAAATATATATTTTTATCAACAGTCATATAACCAAGACGTTTCGAATGTCATTCTTTAGCCAGGAATCTTACCAGCGCGATTGCTATATAACATTCGCAGGCAAACTAATGCCTTGAGTTCATTCAAATGACGATAACTTTTTTTTAATGAACCGATTTTGATGAACCAAACTTTAGTAGTTAAGTTGAGTTAAAACAAAGCAATTGGTGAAACTTTTAAGTAAATCGGTTCAGTACTTTCAGAGAAAAATGTGGACATACATATCGACAGACAGACAGACAGACAAGAAATTCAAAAAAATATTTTTGCTTTCTATTATTCTTTTTAAGTGTCCCTCTATCCATTTCAATCAAAATTACTAAATGTACAAACAAAATATTTTTACTGTCTTATTATATATAGAGACTAGCAAATGTTGAAAGACAGCGCAGCGTTGAGTTCCGCCACTCAACACGCAAAATCTCGAAAATTCCCTCTGCCCTCTTGTTGTCAGATCTTTTCAACAGAACTGCCTTCCTCACTGATGCTTCTCACTTTGTGACATGGATTGTCAACGGTCATCGACAAGCCCCGCAACATGACCTGCCCTTCTCCATTTTAGAGATCTTGCTAAATACAAGACATGTTTTACTTCGGTTATTTTTCGAATTTCTGTATTTTTTACTCTATCTGGCACTTTCATTTTTACACAGCTTCTCTCCATTGCCCTCTGAGTTGTCTGGATTACTTGCTATTGTCTTGGATTATACATTACAAAGTGTGACTAAACGCGACTAGTTGTGGGTTCGATCCCCACTCGAGGAAATTTAATATTTATATGAGATAAATTTATATAGGCCAGTCGTGGCGCAGCGGCACGAGGTGTGACTGTAAAACTGACTGGTTGTGGGTTCGATCCCTACTCGAGAAGATGAAATATTTACTTAAATTTATATTTTCATTTTCTTCGCTCTGGTGTCGAGATTAAGCGCGGCGTTGAGTTCTGCCACTCATCACGCAATGCCTCCAGAATTCGGCAGAAAGTGGGGAACGGAGTGTCTTAACACTAGGTTCCCTCTGCCTACCCTACCCTGCTGTGTGCGGGATACAGCGTGAAACTGATTTTATATATATTTATAATATTTATAGCATTGTTAAGTGTTTTATTTTTCTATAAATTTCTATTAATCTTATGAGGTTTATATGATCTCTATACGTATTTATCATGGTCACAGAAATTCCTTCCAATAGGCGCAGGTTTGAATCCCACTATGTATAAATATATATACGTTTTCTAAAATACTTTTATTATTACATTTTAGGTAATGTACGCAGGCACACAGCGCGCTCTAGCCGCGGCCGTCGGCGCACCGCGTCTCTTAGAAGTGAGAGAAATTGATGAACTCACCAACGAATGGCTTAACGAGAAATTACGGAAATAAAGCAACAGACAAAATTATATTATAAGTATATGTATGTATATGTTATTGTGTTTTAAAGTGTTATTCACTTATTTGGAATTATAAGAGTGAAACGGCGTTGAGTTACGCCACTCAATACGCAATGCCTCGTGTGGTGAACGGAAGTGTTATTATATTTATGAGAACGGAGTGTCTTAACACTAGGTTCCCAGGTTCCATATGCTTACCCTTACATATGCGGGATACAGCTTGAAGATATTGAAGAAAAAAAAGCGCGGTATTGAGTTACACTAATGTGAAATTCAATAGAATAGAGAAATCAATAAAAAAAACCAAATTAATAAAGAATAGCCGCCGTGTCACAGTGGGACAGCATCTGACTTTAAACGCGACGGTTGTGGGTTCGATACCCACTCGGAGGGATGGTATTGGCTGAATAGCGATCTCTCAAAACAATGTCTCGAAATTGGGTAGTAAGAGGAAGATTTTTGTTATAATATAATATGTGTTAATATATGAATAACATTTTAAAATCTAAATACAGTAGAAACTCTTTATTTGCGGCGTATATGTTTTGTAAATATGCCGCGAATATAGACACCGTGAATGTGGAATGGTTATGTATATGGGGTTATAGGGGATACATTTTTAGGCGACGAAATAACAAACAAACACGTAAAAAAATCAGTTTAAGTTTTTTGCCATATATTTTGATTAGTTATTACACATTGTCTTCAGCTTTAGGCAATGGCTTTAAAAAAATGTTTTTTCTAGCTTGGACATTTTTAAAAGCTCCTTCAATTGAAATTGATATTCAGCGGTGGCACTGGCAAGTTACCTCTAAAAATAAGACTTTGCGTACCATTTTGTGGATCAATTTTCATAAATAAATTACAAAGCTCATTTACCGTTCTTAGGTCTTCGCTAAGATTTTTCACATTAAATGTCACGTTTTCAGTGCTTGTTGAAGCCCCTTCTTCAATGAGTTGTGAATTTAACATTTCCTCTAAGTCGGTTTCATTCAAATCTTTATCTTGCGATACAAGCAACACCTGAATGTCACTTGATTATATTTGTTCGAACCCATCTCGTTCTATTCCACTCGCAATTTCGACAATGTTTGCAGTGAA
The DNA here is from genome assembly GCA_013403705.1 of Heliconius hermathena. Taxonomy (NCBI): domain Eukaryota; kingdom Metazoa; phylum Arthropoda; class Insecta; order Lepidoptera; family Nymphalidae; genus Heliconius; species Heliconius hermathena. The sequence goes on from JAAIXJ010000160.1 coordinate 121,406, forward strand.
ACTTTGAATTTGCACAGATTCTTTCTCACTTTCCGCAGTCAGAACAGGCCAGAGTTTTTTCTAGCATGACTTCAGTTTTTGCAATGATTCTTTTATGTTTACGATGCATTTTTTATATTAGACGACCTTTCAAAATCTTCCATATTGGAAGATTTTGAAAGGTCGTCTAATGTAATAGAGTTTAAAGGCCTGGATTATTCCTTGGTCCACAAATTGGAGCAAAGCCGTCGTATTGGGAGGCAAAAATATTCAATTTTATGTTTGGATGCATAGTTTTAAGTTCGCGAGGATGATCTGGTCTGTGGTCCAAAACTAGAAGTGACAAAGGATACCAAATGCTTTTTAGGTACATATAGTATGTACTGATGTACCAATTCGATCCGCGAATAATGAAATGTGAGACCAACATAGGAATTAGGTCGCATTTTTAGAATCTGCGAATAGTGAATACGCGAATGAAGGAAGCACGAATAAAGAGCTCCTACTGTATTATATAAATTAAACAGTATATTGTCTTTTCCTAATGATCATTATTTGTAAAAATCCTTTAACAGAGTACTAAAAATTATTTAAATAAAAATACCGCTAAAGATAAAAATAAAATGATATCATACAGGCAATTTTACAGATAAATAAATTTATTGTAAACGTAAATTTTATAAAAATATATTTTTTATGTTAATTGATACGCAATGTATGTATTTTAAATATTAAGAAAATATCAAAAAATATTGTTTTATTGAATTCAGAAAAATGCTAACATGCCTTGACAGGAGAATGATATTGTTTTTAATTTTATTTTATTTCAAATGTCAAAATATGTCAGAGATGTCAAAATGTAGATCATCTCTATATATAATAAGATAATATTTTGTCTGTACATTTAGTCATTTTGACTGAAATGGATAGAGGGACACTTAAAAATAATAATAGAAAGCAAAAAGATTTTTTTTTAATTTCTTGTCTGTCTGTCGACATATTTTTGTCCGCATTTTTCTCTGAAAGTACTGAACCGATTTACTTGAAAATTTCACCAATTGCTTTGTTTTAACTCAACTTGAGTACTAAAGTTTAGTTNTATATATATATATATATATATATATATATATATATATATATATATATATATATATATATATATATATATATATATATATATATATATATATATATATATATATATATATATATATATATATATATATATATATATATATATATATATATATATATATATATATATATATATATATATATATATATATATATATATATATATATATATATATATATATATATATATATATATATATATATATATATATATATATATATATATATATATATATATATATATATATATATATATATATATATATATATATATATATATATATATATATATATATATATATATATATATATATATATATATATATATATATATATATATATATATATATATATATATATATATATATATATATATATATATATATATATATATATATATATATATATATATATATATATATATATATATATATATATATATATATATATATATATATATATATATATATATATATATATATATATATATATATATATATATATATATATATATATATATATATATATATATATATATATATATATATATATATATATATATATATATATATATATATATATATATATATATATATATATATATATATATATATATATATATATATATATATATATATATATATATATATATATATATATATATATATATATATATATATATATATAAGTGACAAAAACATATTTATTTAATCTCATATGTACAAAATACCCTTTTCAGAAAATGTATAAAAAAATTCAGCATAGCGTGAGTAGATCCCGCGCCTCTTTGTTACCGTCCAAGCGCTTTGACTACTAAGCCAGACGTTATCATCCAGCTCCAGCGAATTTCCGGCGAAAAAAGCGTCGATTATACGTTTCTTAAAAAAATATTTTACTTTCTTAAGTGAAGTGAATAATGTTACAAATGTTAAAGATACCTATTGAAATGCTGTGTTTGGTATTAACACTCACTGGAACTTGGACCTATTAATAAAATATAATATACCTACATATTGCACATTTCACATCTTTAAGATGAAATTAGTATAACTTAAAAGATTATAAAATATTTATGGCTTCACACTGTAATCCGCACATAGTAGAGTAAGCACAGAGAACCTGGGAACTTGGTGTTAAGACACTCCGTTCCTATTAAGACACTTGCGTTCCCCACTTTTCGCCGAATTCTGGAGGCATTGTATGTGTGAAGGAACCGCGCGCGCCGCGATTTCCTTTGTTTCCAGAGTGAGGAAATGAAAATATTAAATATTTCACTTGATCCAATGGGAATCGAACCCACAACTGGTCGCGACTGCAGCCGCACTTTTGTGCTCCTTCGCCATGGCTGGTCTCAAATATAATTGCAAATGATGAGTCATGAAAAAATCTTACAAAATTTCTATATATTGCGTATTGAGTGGTGAAACTTAATACCATGCTTTATCTTACGAGACTTTTTGGCTGACCAGAACGAAAAACATAAAAAAATGATTCTTCCGAGTGGGAATAGAATTACAGTGAGTGAACACACTATCTAATCTACTTCGCCTAATCAAATTTAATGGCCATAACTTTAGCGGTCATATGGTTACAGTCCTTTAGGTCGATGCCTTGTTTCAGCATGTCGCTGTAAGGCAACTCGGCCAGCGTCGCGTACCCGCACTTGGCGGCGAGCACCTGCGACGTGATAGCCGTGAACACTGTGCACGCTGCTTTTATGTTGAATGTCTTGCAAAGGTGCCGTCTGGAAAATATGTCATTATTTTTAATTTTTCTTTTAGCGTCACGCTGTATCCCGCACACAGCAGACGTGCGGAATGCAGACGGAACCTAGTGTTCCCCATTTTCCGTCGAATGAGGCATTTTCTGGAGGCATTGCGTGTTGTGTGGCACATCTCAACTCCGCGCTTTGCCTCGACACCAGAGCGTGGAAATGAAAATATTATATATTTTATATTCTCTTGTGGAAATCGAACCCACAACCTGTCGCGTTCACAGTCACACGCTTGGGTTCCCGCGCCACGAGTGACCTTATTATTATAATTATTTTTAATAAAATTGAATGTGTCTGAGTGTAAATGCGATGGTGGTAGATTTGATTTCCACACACACATAACCGTGAATTCTAAAAAATGACATATCGCTGAAGATTTTCCTCCTAATATACCTTGCTTCTATCAACCTGGCACCAATATTCTGTCCCCTGTGCTCCGGCAGCACGGTCAGTCCGCTGGAGGTCAAGTACTTGTCTATACCGTAATGCTCAAAAACATCCACCAGTTCCTCAGCCGCTATCAGAGTCTTGAGTAATTTCTTCCACGATTCTCCTTTCACCTGGAAATGTAATTAAAATTAGACCGCGACGGTTATAGGTTCAATGGGAACTCGGGGAGAATAGGGAACGAGTGATTTTCATTTTTTCGCTCTGATTCGCATAGTATAGCGTTAACTTCTGCATCTCGATATGCAATATGTCAAACTTGGATAGGAAAGTATGTTCCCTTTGCCTGTCCCGCTGCGTGCAGTACCTAAACAGCGTAATGTAAAATGAACATATATTCTTATCGTTTTTAAAGTGTTATTCCACACTAAAGTAAGAAGAATACTTTTTAGGAAACGTATAAACATTTTAACGTAGTGGTATTTGAACCCGCGCCTATTGGATACCGTCCAAGCGCTCTGACCACTACATTCTCATCAAGCTACAATACAATATATTTTATTGCACATAAAATTAACATAATTAATATACAAAATTAACAGAAACAACATGTTAGTACATACAACATGGCGGCCTTGTCGCTCAAAGCGATCTCTTCCAGGCAACCTTTGGCTGTTGGAGCTGTATAAAAAAGATGGTGGTGGATTAAATTACAGGACAAGGATTTCTTTATAATAATAATAATAAATAATATTTATATTTAATATAGGTAGTAATATAGTAAAATACATATATGTACGTAAATAAATAATACATATAATATTCAAATATATACAAAAATATTTTGATGGTAAAAAGAAAGGCTACATTAAATATTCAAACAATATTTTTTTATGGAAGCTTTAAATTTTTGTAATCTTTTGGTAAGGAATTCGGGGCAACTTTAATAGTAAAATAGTTAAACAGAAAAGAAGAAGAGTGAAGAGGAATTCAAGTTTATAGATTTTCGGGGAGCGCAGGGAAAGTGAGTGGATGTTATGTAGAAACTTAAATGGTTTCTTCAGATAAGGAGGATTAGAAGGATTAAACAGCACGGAATAGAGAAGTATATGAGTATTTCTGCGAAGGCGGATAGGGCTACATAAATATTCAGTATAAGTATTTTATAAAAAAAACTTTGAGAATTACTAGAAATTTTTACTTCTAATGTGCTTCCTGAAGATCGTCCAAACGCTATAAATTGGATTGTTTCCGAGAGGTATAGGTAAAAACTCCTCTCTAGTATTGATATGACGCTTCAAAAATCTCCTAACTGTTTTAAATTATAGTTTTATTTAGCTAATCATAATTGCAGTTCTGTTTTATTTTATAAAAAAATAAATACAGACTTATATAGGAATTCTGCGTGAAGCACAAGCTATCTTGCAGTAGGCAGAGCAACCTAATATTAAGACACTCCGTTCCTTACTTTCCGCCGAATTTCCGAGACATTGCGTACTTAGCGGAGGTTGACGCCGAGCCCTGTCTATTTTCCAGAAATGAAAATAATTCACTACCTCGAATGCCTCGAAGGAATCGAACCCACGACCGCAGCGTTTACATGTAGCCAAAAGAAAGTTACCTTCTCGATATCCTCTTCCTCATCATCCCTACATTTGACGTACAGTATGTTGAAACCGACCAACTCTTTTGGTTGTCCGTTCTCTTCCGTAAAACATGAAATGCAGATTTTTTGCGAACAAAAATGGTTCCAGTTGTTTCTTATTGTCTCTATTGATTGTGGGTCATCAGGAATTTCTGTAATTCAATTATATAAAATGTATTATACTTATATCTGATAACGTCGCCGCGCGCCGCAGAGGCACAAAAGTTCGACTAGAAAACGCGATAGGTTCGATTTCCACTCAAGACAATAAAATATTTTCATTTCCTAGCTCTGATAACGTAGTAAGACGCGGCGTTGAGTTTCACCAATCAAAACGCAACGCTACAAAAATCCGCAGAAAATGGAGAATCTTAATGGGAAATGGATTGTATTAACCACAGTTTCCCAGGTTCCCTTTGCCTGTCCTGCTATGTGCGGGATTCTGCGTGAAGTTAAAAAATATATATTTTTTATAAATACTATGGAGTTTCTTCTATGTTTTGTGGAACTCATGAACTGTCAAATTGAAGTCCGACCATAATCACCACTAACCCTCACGGTGAAGCGTGAGGTTTTTCCTTAACCCCTGGTCGGGACTGTACCGTGGAATTTTGGTACTGTATATTATTATTTTAGGCACTAATTAAGGCTGTCGTGGTGCTGTGGAGTGTAAGTGTGAACGCGACGGTTGTGGATTCGATTTCTATTCGAACAGATTATTTCAAATTTTAATGTTCTCCTCCTTGTAACTAGACAAAGCACAGTGTGGAGTTCCGCTCACTTAGCACAAAATGCCTCGGAAGATCGGATCGAAATTGAGCAGGTTGCAATCCCTGTAATGCTGCTCTACTGATACGGTACGGTACGGTACGGGATACAGCGTGAATAAAAAAAAGAACTAACCTAATACTTGGCACAAGGGCTCATCTCGTAGGAACGTCTCTTGCATCATATCGAGATATCTATCCACATTCACCTCATCCATGTCTCTGATTTGGTACCTGAGCAAAAAATAGGGTTTGCTTTATATGAAGTTTTTTAAGCGCGCTTTATCCCTAGCGGGATAGCCAGAACGAGTGGATTGCCAAACGCTACGATATCTATATACTTCTCTCACTTTCATGAACCTGCACATATGAGTACATATCGTCCTCATGGCGAGGAGTCTTCAAGCTTTACGGGACCTTTCTCCAGTATCTTCGATACTGTGGTCTCGAAAGTCAACCGAAATCTCCCCCTGTTCAGATATGTTTTTATTTTATTAAATAATAAACCAGTCAAATGGAACTCGTACTCGCTTATCAAGGGTTCCGTATATATTTCAGGACTGTAAGTTAACGGAAAGTACAATTTATTAAAGTAGGAAACTTATGTTTTCGGGAGTGTGGACTCATTTTGTATAAAATACTACAAGTATAGTATAAATTCGTAATGGTATTTTTTCTGTAACTTAATAATACAATTTTCCAATTTTCGCATTTTTTTTTAATTTGTACCTTCTCACTTCTGGCCAAATATTATAATTATAGGTCAACGAGAAATATTCTGTAGGTTTTGATTATGCTTACATTCGGTAATACTTACGTATTTCATACAAATTCAGCAAAAAATATTCATAAATACGTACACCATGGTTACGTTAACTTAGAAGCTTATTTCTTTGTGCTCCAAGAAACAGTAGATATTTAATGATATTGGTTTTAGTTTGATACCTCCACACGATCTTGAGATAAATAGTCTTAATAGATCGACAGATAGGCATACAGAGAGACAGACTACAAAATCATTCTATAAGAGTTCCGTTTTCTGTGAGATACGGAACCCTAAAGAATAAAACTCTTACTGCTGTTATTTGCTACACAGTTGCTATGTCCCAGACTGCAATTGTATGCGGTGATTGTAAATTTAAATTAATTTTGAAAGAATTATACGACATTTTTTTGTTTCGTTAAACCAAGCGCGAGGTCAGATACTAAATCGAAAATGGTATTGATCCTTTCTAAATGAATACAAAACATTATCAGTCAATTTAGAATCATGTTACATTACTTAAAGTCGTGGCACACTGTGTGACTGACTGTAAGTAAACGCGACGGTTGTAGGATCGGTCCGCACTCTGGCTGTCGAATTATTCAAGTTAGAGGTAAAATACATCCTTACAAGTACATTGATCCTGTTTCTTATGGTTAAAAGTTAATATTACTGTTAAGTTTGTACAGAAGCATCATAATACTTAATATTACACGATGTTTCAACTAGCAATGTTTTAACTGCGGGTGGCGAGCGGAGTGTGGAGCGTTTTAACACTAGGTTCTGTTTTTTAGCTTCACGCTGTATCCCACAAATAGCAGAGCAGGCAGATCTCTGTATAAGTGTCAATCCTGCTATATGCGAGATGCAGTGTAGAGATGTCTTTCGGTTTATCCATGTTTTTTATTAAATTAATAAGAAGAGTACTAGACTAAATTATTATAATCTACTTACATCTTAGCAGGCACTCCATCTCTCTCTCTGCCCTTGAATCTGCTCCAGACCTGCCCTACTGGTACATCATCAGGTCTCTTCCAAGGCATCACACTTCCTAAAATTCATTTATAAAATCAAAATCAAATTTGTTTTACACTAGGCAGAAGGAACCTAGTTAAGAAACTCCGTTCCTCTTTTTCCGCCGAATTTTTCGAGGCATCGCGTGTTGAGTGGCGAAACTCAATGCCGGGCTTTTAGTCGTAATGTCAGAGCGAAGAGATGAAAATGTTAAGAAATAATAATTCATTCCCTCGAGTGGGGATCGAACCCACAACAGTCACGTGATAGTCACACCCTTGTGCCCCTGCGCCACGACGAACTCAATTCATTTATGAATATCGATTATGGAGACCGTCGTTGTGGAGAGGCTCAAATGCTGTAAGCACGACAGTTTGTGGGTTCGACTCCCATGCGAAGGAATTAAATATTTAATATTTTCATTACTTCGCTCTTTTAACCGAGCAATGCGCGACATTGAGGTTCGCCATTAAGCACACAATACCTCCAGAATTTGACGGAAAATGGGGAACGAAAGTGTCTTAATGGTAACAAGGTGTCTTACTACTTATAGGTTCCCATATTCTCGTCTTCGTCTTCCTCTGCTTACCCTGTTATGTGCAGGATAGAGCGTGAAGATAAAAAAAGATATTTAGAGATCCCACACCACGACCGACCGCTATACATATCCTATTGCATATATTAATATTATATGTAAAAACTTGAAAATCATCGTTCGTCGTTGAATTGTTAACAAAATTAGCAGAAACATCTTCATAAGCAAAGTTGTTTATTAATTACCCGCCTCTGCGCACAAGAGGACCAGTGCGGATCACTTTTTTGTTTAAAGTTCATTTAAAAACAATTGTTCACTATTTTCAATTTTTTAGCTAAGTCTAAGTTTGGGTAAACGATCTGGAACATTAAATTTTCACAAAAATGAGTTTCGTTCTATGATATAGAATCTGGCTCTAGCGAAATACTTTGGGAAGAACTTATATACTTGTTATATATACTTGTTATATCTTAAATCTCTGTGATATTTTAGCGTTAAGCGTGTGTTCGATCTCCACTGTAGGGAATGAACTACGTGTCCCTACTTCGGTTGGCAAAGTGCGGAGTTTATTTACGCATCTCAATATGAAGTAATGATTAATATTTTTCGTGTTATTCCATTTAGGTAAAAAAATCTTTTTTTTAGAAACGTACAACAATTTGAACATAGCGAAGCTTCAACCCGCGCCTCTTAGGTACTCGATTATATTAAGATTTTAACTAAAACTTCTAAAGTGCTAACTTTTATATGACAAGAAAAATAAGTTTTATAGAAGTTACAACGCACGTTGGAAGTCCTTATTGCAGAACCTGATTTGGAAAGAAATTTCGGTAGCCATGTTTTACTTCTTTTAATATATTATTAAATTATTATATTATAATAATATTCAATTAGGTATTATATACTTTATCTTATCTGTTATCTTGACCTATTTATATTATGTTTAATAAATAATCTTTTGCTATATACTTATAACGCGAGTAAACGTGATTGCTGTCACAGTGGTATAAGTAAAAGGCATCTTCAAGCAGAGCCGAGGGGCTCTCGGGGGTATAACCAAGTAGTAAGACACTCCGTTACCCACTTTTCGCTCAACTTTTGAGACCTTTTGAGTAGCAGAACTCAACGCTGCGCTATACCTTGTCACCAATGCGAGGAAATGGATATAGTTAATTCCCCGAGTGGTAATCGAACTCACAACCGTCGCGTCCACAGTCACGCTGTGCCGTTACGCCACGACGGCCTCAATATCAAGGTTAATTATAGATATTGCGCAATAAACAAAAAATCTACGCGACGATAATTTTGTTAAAGCAACATAATAATGAGATTTTTCCTTACTTATTGATTAGCATTTAGTCATCATGTTAATATATTAACTACTAAACAAGCGTTTGCGAGTAGCTTCAACCCCGATATCGAAATGGAAATAACTACTGGTTGTGTCATGACCCATGACACATGACATGACACGCTCTAAGTGTGGGAAATGACTCTGACCGCACAGTGTGGGTACAGTGGGTGGTGGGTAAACGCGACAGTTGTGGGTTCGATTCCCTTTTGTGGAAGTGAAATATTTAATATTTTCTTTACCTCGTTTTAGTAACGAGGCAAAGCGCGACGTTGATTACTGCAACTCACCACGCAACGTCTCGAAATGTCAGCGAAAAGTGAGAAAAGGAAGTGTCTAATGTGCACAGATTGTCTTAACATTAGGTTTGAAGGTTCTCCTTGCTCACCCTGCTATTTGCGGGTAACCACCGGCCAGTAAAAGCTGCCCATAACAACTTATTAGATTAGACTTCGTCGCAACACGTCATACTTAAATGATATAACATATAGCCTTCCTCAACAAAAGAGTTTTCCAACACAAAAAAGATCAATTCCAGTTTTCGAGATAAGCGCTTTCAACCAAACAAACCCCTCTGCTTATAAAATAAAATATAATATTGGTATAGAAATTTAGTGTAGAGTATAGAGTTTGTTCGTCAAAATTAGAGATGTACACGCAAAGGTCTATTTTTAACATAAAAATTCTCCCGCAAAACAACGGTATCGAGTACCGTCACAATATTGTTTCAATTTATTTTATCTATACAGATTTAATTTTACTTTATCACTTTACATTTATTTTATCATTACAATGGATCTGTTTAGCTACAGGAGGTGGCTACAGACGACCGCGGCTATCCTTTAAACATACATATCTCTATCAGTATGACAGATACAAAAATAAATTAAAATATAATACGTGTAAGTTGCTTATTTATAATAATAATCGGTAATTTTTTAAAGTTTATACATAATCATTTCAGCGGAGACTATTCCCTTGTTTCGTATATTTTAGTCCGTCTTTAGTAGTCGGGGTTTAGTTTTTAAATTTTCTTTTTATCAATGTATAGATATTGTCTTTAAAATGATGATTATTTGAACATGAAACAAGTAGTCCCGATGAGTAAATAAATAGAGTCGGGGTACTAAAATAAATATAATCAATAATTTTGTTTCACCGACCACACTAATCTCAGGAACTGTTGGTGGGAATTATAAAACCTTGTTGAATTGATTAGGCCGTTTTATATTTCACTAGATTTTTCATCAATCTACTCCGAAAAATTACGAGAAACAAGTAACACGAATTGGGCGACAAAAAAATATGAAAAAGAAATATTCAGAAAAACACAGTACATTGTAAAATTTTTAAACAATCCACCCTTTTTTCGGATTTTTTAACGGAGTTTTGATTATTTCTGTATGTAAGTATATATTATAATAGTTATTATAATATAACAGTATAACATACCTTCTCTCGCTAGGAGTCAGACGCAAATGAGCATAATGTTTATCAATCTACGCTGTGACAGTGGGTTATCGCAAAGTGGACCTTATCTGATTGTGATAAGAGCTATCAAGTGGTATAAGGAAATTTATTGCGAAAAAGTTTCCAATTTACAACGAGTTTTTTTTATTCACTTGTATTTTTAGGATTCCGTACCTCAAAAGCTAAATACGGAATCCTTATAGATACAGAAAAAAAATCAAGCTTTTAAGTCGAGGTAATAAAAAGACATAAGCATTTGTACATCAATTTTGCTGTATTTTATCCCAATAATCCCAAAAGTTATTTTTTTACGTATTTTACAGAAAAGAACCATTACAAACTTTGTAGTTCTGTACACTCAAACATGTTTGTCAACTTTGATAAGTTGTACTTCGTTGACCTACAATTCTGAAGTTGGTAGCGAGGAAGCGTCGGTGGGCGACTCGCACTTAATCGGATTTTTTTATAAATAACGAGTTTAAACTTATACCAATATAATATAATAACCGTCGCCAGTCGTAGCGCTGAGTCACAAGTGTGTGACTGTAAACATGAACAGTTGTGAATGTCTTAATGGGAACGAAGTGTCTTAACACTAGGTTCCCAGGTTCCCGCTGCCAACTATATGGTATGTGCGGGATACAGTGTGAAGCTTAAAAAAATATAACATGGCGATACCGTGGAGAGAGTAGCTTAAATAGCCACAGCCTACAGCTGCTGGCCGGTGTCCAAGATACACGTCTTCAGATTCTGCCGAGTCACAATTTTCATACAAAACTCCAAATACATTTATACAAAGGTGTAGTCACCTCTTTATTAGTATATCATGTTTTTTACTAGAGGCCACCTACAACTTCGTTTGTGTAAATTATAAAATCATAAAATCCCGTTTACCTGTTTTCGAAGGAAATAAGGCTGCAAAGATTTTTTTGTGCACGGTTATCTACCAAATATGGTCTCTTACTACGGGTTTTTTTTTTAAAAACAAAAGGTTGCCAAGATAAGGCCGTCTTTGCATGTTAAGCTTGTAAAATTTTTACGCTTACAAACGCTACGTTTGTCGATTTATAAGACGTTATCACGTCAAAGGTTTTTAACTCAACGTTGTACTTTGCGTATAGAAGAAAAAGTAAAGGTAATCAGGAAAACTAGTGTCAAGACACTCCATTTCCTACGCATCGCCCAATATTGAAAACATTGCGACGCGCTTTGTCATGTTCGGAGATCGTGAAAATATTAAAATAATCCCTCGAGCAGGAGTCGAACCCACAGCTTTATTATCTATTACACTCGGACGTTGACCACTGATATATAAAATTTAAAATATCTATTTATTTATAAAGTGTAATGGAAACAGTACTTTGTAAAGGGCACTCGAGCCGCATACGAACAGACATACGTTTTACATACGGCCTTGATCGATGACGATCATTTGAGTTAAGAATATTTAGTTATAATATCATATTTAGACTAGCTTTAGTTCCTAATTTTACTCGTTATATTATTTTATTTTAAACCGACTTCAAAAAAGAATGTTACCAGTTTAATATGTATGTATGTATTTGATATTGATGAAATTGGGTAATATTTGAGTATGACGATCTTATAGTATGTAGAGATGATATTAAAAAATAAAAAATAAATAAAATAAATCATCTTCACGCTGTATCCCGCACACAGCAGGGTAGGGTAGGCAGAGGGAACCTAGTGTTAAGACACTCCGTTCCCCACTTTCTGCCGAATTCTGGAGGCATTGCGTGTTGAGTGGCAGAACTCAACGCCGCGCTTAACCTCGACACCAGAGCGAAGAAATGGAAATATAAATTTAAGTAAATATTTCATCTCCTCGAGTGGGGATCGAACCCACAACCAGTCGGTTTTGCAGTCACACCTCGTGCCGCTGCGCCACTACTGGCCTCAATAATGTAATGGAATTTAAAAATCGTTATATGCTTAATCCTTTTTTTTAAATTTGCGTTGTCCGTCAGTTACTTAATAACGCTAGAGTTATATGTTATATGTATGTAGTTATATATACCTATAGATTTTTGTTTCATGTTTGAGATAAAAACAAATATAGAACATAAATAGCAACAGGCCAGTCGTGGCGCAGGGGCACAAAGTGTGACTGTAAATCGACTGGTTGTGGGTTCGATCCCCATTCGAGGAGATGAAATATTTACTTAAATTTATATTTCCATTTCTTCGATCTGGTGTCTACGCAAAGCGCGGCGTTGAGTTCTGCCACTCAACACGCAATGCCTCCAGAATTCGGCAGATAGTGGGGAACGGAGTGTCTTAATACTATGCTCCTTCTGCCCACCCTACTGTGTGCGGAAAACAGCGTGAAGCTGAAATAGCAACTACTGTGTAAACAAGTTTTTGTTCGTTGTTGAGATCCGTGCCGTCTCCCGTCTCCCGCATGAATTAGGGTAGGCAGAAGGAACACGGTATGAACGCAATCTACTGAACGCCGCACTTTGTCCACCGAGCGGAGAAATAAATTAAATTTAATCTCTTGCGTGGAAATCAAATCCAGAACCGTCGCGCTTACAGTCAGACAGCCACAAATTGTTACAACTTATTTTAACTCAAAGAGTCTCTTCTCATCAATTGATCGCTATTGATCACAATTTACGCACAATGGAAAACGGAGTGTCTTGACACTAGGTTCCCTCTACCTACCCGCAACAGAGTGGTGGAAAAATGCTTATGTTTTGATTTTTGACTTCTGCACGCATAATAGTGAATATACACTGTCGAGCGTTACATTTATGTTTGTACAAAAATAAACAATGGTTCTTAGAACGCAGTGCCAGGTGTTGATATGCGGTAGGGATGGGACTAAATTATATCGATATTTGTATTTTTTTTCTATATACATATTTTGCTGAGTGTGAAAAAATATAGTGTGTATCACTATATTTTTTCACACTCAGCAAAATATGTATATAGAAAAACTCACTCACTTCGGTCTCCATTTTTCGTTTATATATAAACATTACGAAACTACGAAACGCCAGGTGGTAAAAACTATATATGAGAAAAATGCTAAAAACAATTATTGTTATTATTATTATATTATTTCATGAAAGTTTGAAGCCAGTCGTGGCGCAGGGGCACAAAGTGTGACTGTAAACGTGACTGGTTGTGGGTTCGATCCCTATTCAAGGAAATGAAATATTTATTTAAATTTATATTAACATTCCTTCGCTTTAGTGTCGAGGTGAAGAACGGCGTTGAGTTCTGCCAACAAACATGCAGTGAAAAAAAACAAAATGATTAAAGTTTTATATATTTAAAAAAAAATTAGTAAAAAGCTTTTAGCCAAAACAATATTATAGTGAAGTATTGATAATTTTTTACGTTTCAAATAAAATTTATATTTTTGTCTATTCGTTTATTTTATAGAAAAGTAAAACTATAACAATTCCTTTAGGTTTAGATTCATGTTTCATTACACTTAAGTAGGAAAGACTGGCAGAAATTAGCGATCATTCCACACAAACCGAACACACAGTACAGTTTCCAAGAGCCACAGGTTTAAATCCCACTAGGTTAAATTTAAACGATTTTTTTAATAAATATGACCAATCCTGAGCAAAACTACCTACAATTAAATGTATAACATTTCTTTTAATTTGTGCATTGATTGTAATATTTATATCTTTACAAATTAACTGTATGAATGCTTATTGAACTAAATATTCACATTTCCCCCAAAATAATATAGTTTTTTTTTTTTTAGCTTTACGCTGTATCCCGCACATAGTGTCCCTTCACTGGGAACCTAGTGTTAAGACAATTCCGTTCCCCAAAACTTTGGTCATCCACTTCAAGTAAATGTCGATATAATTATCCAACATCACTATACGACAAGTAATTTTATATTTCCCGAATCCCGATTTACTTTCTCGGTGTAAAGTGAATCAGTGAGACGCGGGAGCGCGAGCGGCTCGCCCGTTTAGATGTAACTTTGTAACAAGCATAAGTGAAGTTTAAGGAGAAGTGTGTGAGTGTTGACAATGATTTTGTATGGGTAAGTAAGTATTTTCTTCTTCTTGATATTTTTTTTTTCATATATATTTATCTGTAATTTGTAATAGTAGAGCCGTGTGCAATTTTTATTTGTGATATCTAATTTTGGTGTCGGTCAAATATTTTGTAATATCATATTGTTAATTAAGAATGTATTACACATTCTTTGTTTTTATTTTTAACTGACAATTTGCTTCAATTTAAATGAACTCAATAATTATGGAGTTATATTAATGAAACAAACAAAAAAGTATTTTAAGCATAATAGCTCTTAAATTGTATTTTTTTTATCATCGTCTATACTATAATAATATTATAAAACTGAAGAGTTTGTTTGCGCTAATGAAAGGATATTTTATGGTGTGGATATTTAATTGTTGTCCACTCTACCTGCGGCCAGAGTGACACCTCGCGCACGCGGGCGGGGGCGGGGGCGGGGCGCCGCAGGTGAGGGATCAGCCCTTAACAAAATAGTATCATTGTTACATATTTTTGATAATAATAAATTAAATATTTCATGAAAAGGACACTAATATTTTGAACGAATCGTGAATATGTTGTCATTTTGCATAATTTTTTAAAAAGCAGCTTGAATCTTATGAATTGTCACTTCGTGCCATATTCCATAATTCTAGGTCTGCGGAAAATATGCAATCATTTTATATGAAATGAACTACCACAGTAAGTTACCGATAAATTTCGAACGCTTTTCTGATTTTTTCATATTTCATAAATGTACGTCTACGGAAAGTACCCTACAGGTTAAAATTTGCATAAGTACTCGTATCATCGATTGCATTGACTGTAAGTTAGATTGATTTTTTCTGTACTCCAAGGGACCGTAGATTTATATTTGATATTAATTTCAGCCAGATGCCTCCACGTGATTTCGAGACATATGGTCTTGATAGACGGACCGACAAAAAAAGTGATCGTATACCCTTATTCCGTGTTTTCCTTTTAAGGTACGGAATCCTATAAAGCTATTTTCAGTTATAACGATTAATAATTTCATGCACATTTCATTTATACTCAATGTTTATGTAAATACTTTCGGACATATGTTTATGTAAATAAATTTCAGAATTAAAATATTTTTATTATAAAAAAAACTCATACGCTCATCCTCATGTTCTAGACCAGGGGTTCCCAATCTTTTCGTGATCAGGGACCACTTTTATAGAAATCTTGTTAGCAGGGACCATTTTGTAGCTATAATAAAAATAAATTTTAAAAATCTGACATTTTATATGATGGGTGTGCGAATTTTTAAGTAAATATTAAAAATTAATGAATTTCAAAGTATATTAAATTTAAATGTCAAAACATTTTATGTTTTACTGAGGAAACAACTTAACTGTAGGCAATTTTGTTCAAACAACAAAATTTTAAATCATTCGCCGACCATATTTTAGCTGCTGCGGACCACGGTTGGGAACCGGTGCTCTAGACAAAGAGCGACGTTGATTTCCGCCACTTTACACACAATATCTCGAGAACGAAGGGTTTTCGAAACATTGCGTGTAAGTGACCTAAAACACTAGGTTCAATCTTCCTACCCCATAATTCGCCTATACACCTCGTATAGATGATACGGCGTGAAACTACAAAAAAATTAAAATTATATTTCAAAATTACAATTATGTTTGCAGTATACAAGGAATAATTGTGGACAAAAATTAAAAACAACCATATCGGCGTACCATATACGTTTGTCGTTTATCACATAAAAAAAGAAGTAGAACCACGACTCCGGTTCAAATAGCAACTGAATGAACCACGCCACCAAAACGCAATTTTGTATATAAATCTAAATACATAATTTTCTTCTGTAAAACAAAGAATTGTTTCAATAATTTTTTACAGCAATCTTGCATTTAAAACAAACGAGATTATAAATTTACACACATACGTGCGGATATTTTGTAAACGAAATGGTATAACTCGTATTCTATAATGCTAACTCTAACTTGTGAGTTGATATCTACAGTACGATCAACTAGTCGTAGCCGCCCTGCAGTAAGGTTTTCTGAACTTGTGCGCATTGTTCACTTGGGAAGGAAATATTCAAAAGTAAGTAAAGTCCTAAAATCAAATCTCCAGCTTCAGAGCGGCCACGTCTTATTGACCGTATGTACTCATTTTGTACACATGATACGTTCTAAGTGACTGAGGTAAATCTGACCGCATATTAACGTGAATACCACTTTAAAGTCTGATAGGTCTTAAAATTCAGTTTGAAAATATTAACATTTTTAACGATTTAAAACAAGAGCTAAAGAGTGATCATCATATCCGAGCCATTGGAACCACTGGCGGGGTTACTCAACCAATCGAGCATCTACTACACTAAAGGGTTTTCACTTCTTTATTATATTTACACACATATTTTGGGATAGGCGGAAAGATCCTGGTAAATTAAATAGAAAATAAAAAAATACAACAAAAAAAATAAAAAAACACGATTTTCATAGTTACTGTAAAAATAAAAAAAATCTTTCTTAGCTTATACCACTTTGCTCTGTTATATATGAAGACTATTTTAAAACTTTGGCAGACTCAGTTATTTACAAGAGGCGTGATGTAGGGAAAAATATAATTTCGCTTGATTTTTGAAGCTACAACTGTGAGAAAGATATAGGTAGGTACTTAAACCGAATTTTATTTTATTGTAAAAACTATTGTATTTTGCGCTTCACGCTTTATAGCAAGATAGGCAGGGGAACATGGGAACCTAGTATTAAGACAGTTCGTTCCCATTACGACATTTCCGTTTCTCACTTTCCGACAAATTCTGGAAGCATTGCGTGTCTAGTGGCAGAACTAAATCGCCACAAAATAAAGGATTTATTTTGGAAAATATCACCGCCGCCAAACACTTATCATTAATTGTTATCAATATCGTTACAGCAATTTGGCTCAAGCATTGGCATATTTCCGTTGGCAACTCTTCGACGACTTGACATTACTGACTTTATTATTTTGTCAATTCATAAGCGCGTATAATCTGTAATTTTTAACTTAAACAAGTAGCCCAATTTTCGCAATATTGCATGTTAGGTAATGAAACTTAACGCCGCTCTTTGTCTTGTTACCAGAGCGAAGAAATGAAAATAATTAATTCCCTCGATTGAGATCGAACCCACAACCGTCGCGTTTACAGTCAAATGCCGTAATTTGGCCCTATATTTTTGATCCAATAAAGTAACATTTTAATAATCTGATGTTTAAAACAACACTAAAGAAAATTTATGTTTCCGCTTCAAACGGTGTAATCGATTTAATATCGAAAAAAGTTATTGATTGATTGAATAAACTCTCTTGAATAAAGCGCAAAATAAAAAAAAAGAATACTGAATTTAGAAAGTTGAAATTTAACAGGTAGGTATAGGAGAGTATAAGGGAGCACTAAGAGAGGAGAGCTCGATGGAGAATTTCCTACGGAAACGCAAACTGAAATGCAAGTGACGACTAGTATTAATATAATTTGAAATGTAAATTGAACCCTCTATCATATCACAACGATTTCAAGACATCTTTTTCAGAATATGCAGAGGAAATAAAGTATTAACGACCTCAAAATTAAAACTTAAATTTGTTGTCTTTTAATCGACAGTGAGCGTGTCTGTCTATTATTGTACGGAGATGCGATCTTCGTGTTTTTGCCAAATCCTACCTCGTGGACCATTAATTATGGAGTTCTTACGTTTGATCTGACTCTTTATTATACAACAGCGAGTTGTCCTTACTTTACTTGACATCAAATATTTATTTAAACAATTGTCCAGTTTTGAAATATGTAAATGATTTTAGGGCATGTTATCGCTATGAATTCCTAATTTATTAATAACTAATGTAAAATATTTATGAGTAAAGTAAAGAAATGAGTTTATCAGCTTAAATTCAATAACAAACAAACAATTGCACACAATCCATCTTAGGTTTTGTGGAAGATCTCGCGATACTGACATGCCGTCGGACCCTGTGGTCCGACGGCATGTCTATTAAATGAAGTTACTGAGTTCTGTACGTGGACAGGAGGAATAAGGACGAAACCTAGTAAGTGCCTATGTCTGGGAGGAAGAAGTACAAAAAATACCTCATACGGTTGACTTATGACTAGCGAGGAAAGCATTTCTGAGATCTCTGAAGCACCTTGTAAAGTGCAATGATACTTTTTACCCGCTTGTTGAAAAATCGCGAACATAAACTAAACTATTAAATTGTAAAATTTTCATAGACATTTTATTTTCTATAGTTATGTTAACTTAGACCAATAGAGACATGGAGATTATTAGTTAATTGTAAATCAAAAAATAAAACTCAATACACAAAAAGCTTTAAACAAAAAGCAAACAATCAATTGGCTGAACATATTTTTTCAAATCGTCAAAGAACACCCATCGAGGGTGTGTCACCTTTCAAACAATAAATGCTATCAAAATCAATTCATCCGTTTGGAAGCTACGATGCCTCAGACAAACATACACAAACACATTAATCTTGTGTCGCAAGCCTTAGCCACTGATCTGAGCTCCTCATCCTGCAACAAGATGGGAACCCACGTGGTGATCTATGGAGTCCCGTTTTGGGTCTCAAGACGTCGCGGTAGATATAAGATTGTTCAAAGGACGTTGAATATTCTCAAGATAATATTATAATTTGTAAATTTACACACAAAATGAAGGCTGTACCCACTCGATTGAAACGATTAAGTTATTTAAATTCGTTTGCCAAATTACATATTTGGTGTATTTATAACATCACTAATTATGGAATGATAATGAGAGACAGAGATTGAGGCCGCAAGGCGTAGTCCCCCCGGACTATGGGGGTGCGTACAACTGTAAACACGATGTTGTAGGTGAATCCCACTCGGGGAATGTTTATATTTCATTTCTTTATTAGTTTTATATTTTTTAAGTTTTACGTTTTAGCCTGCACATAGCAGGGGAGGCAAAGGGAACCTGGAAACCTAGTTTTAAGACACTCCGTTCTCCAGGCATTGCGTGCTGAGTGGCACTGGAACTCGACGCTGAGTTTTGCTTCTTTACCAGAGCGAGAAAATGTAAATATTAAATATTTCATATCTTCGAGTGGGAATCAAACCCACAACCTATCGAGTTTACAGGTGCACGCTTGTGCCCCAGAACAACGACTGTCCTCTGGTTCATAGTCTACATGTATTATTTAAAATATTTTCTTTTCCTCAGTTCTTTCTTGGAGAAACAAATGCAAATTATATAATACTAAATTTTACAAAGCTAATGAGTTTGTTTGCTTGAACGACCGAATCTCAAGAACTACTGGTTCGAATCGATAAATTTATTTTTGTCTCGGATAGTCCATTTACGCGAACATACAAAAATATTTTATTGTTTCCAGCATTAGTAATTCAGCAAACCACCCAAATTTCATTTTCAGAGATAAAAAGCCGAAACACGCAGTCAGCGTCACACACACATGTTCAAACCGCCCTCATTTCAGAGTGTAATGAGGAAGTACTTTGGATTTATTTTAAATGTAATATCATTGCGTTGGATATTTTTAGTATGTCACTTTGTTAGCGTTTGTTTTTAACTCTTCTTTGTTTCTCCTAAAATTCCATTTTTGTAGTAGTCTTTTTTTTATATATGTGGGTATGTAGAAGTAATCTAGTGCTAAGACACTCCGTTCCATACGTGTAAGTGGTGGAAGGCATTAGTGGTGTAACCAGAGCGAGGAAATGAAAATACTCATTACCTAGAGTGGGAATCAAACCCACAATCTTTACCTTTACAGTCAGATTCTGTACAGTAGTGCCTCGGCTGTCTTATCAAATTCCTTTTTTTACTTTCACGCTGTATCCTGATACATAGCACATACCAGGAACCTGGGAACCCAGTATTAAGAAACACTGTTCTAATTAAGATAATTCCGTTTCCCACTTACCACCGAATTCTGAAGGCGTTGCGTGTTGAGTGGTGGAACTCAACGCCGCGCTTTGCCTCCTTAACAAAGGGACCTAAAAAGCCGGCAACGCATCTGTAGCTAATCTGGTGCTACACGGGGTCGTGGGCGGCTTTAATCACTTACCACCAGGTGACCCGTTTGCCTTGTCTTTTCCATAAAAAAATATGAAAATATTAAATATTTCATTCCTTCGAGTAGGAATCGAACCCACAACCTTACAGTCACATGCTTGTGCCCCTGCGCCACGAGGCGTCAATAATTTTCTTACAAACATTTTCTTTTATCTCCCACTTCAACGAATGAAATTCACTAATACTTTTTAAATAATCGATTTTACATTTATTTTATGTTCCATCCAAATCATTCACATTTATAGCGTACTTAATTTTTATTTCAATCGCAGCTTGCATATATCATTAGTCGTTACTGCAGATATCAACTAGTTTTTACCTGCGGCTTCGCTCCTGTTAATATCCTTCTGTGAATATCAATTATCATCAAAACGTATTGTAATTAGCAATGAAATGATGACGTTTTTTAGCTTCACGCTGTATCTCTCACGTAACAGGATACCCAGAAGTGATAAAATGTTAAGGCCGACCAATTTTCGAGACATTGCGTGTTGAATGGTCGAACTCAACTGGTTACCAAAGCGAGGAAAGAAACGCACTCATGGAAATCGAATCCACACTCTTCGCGTGTACAGTCGGACGCTGTCGCGACGGTCTCGATTAATTTCAGTATTTTTTTGTTATTCTAGCGTCTCCCACACCGACGTAAGATGTCAGTCAATCTGTCGTCTTGCTATTTATGAAACAAATATTTATATACGTTTAGTGCCTGTAACTGGGACGAGGTGCTTAAACCAATACAATGCTCACAACGCGGTCTTTGCTTTGACCTCTTATTGGGACTTCGCTCGTAGCTCCGTTTGCTTCGCTCAATGTAATAATGAAAAAATACTTAAAAGGATTATAATGTTATTTTTTTTTGTTATAGCATATGGTTCATACTGCTAGGTGATTTAGAAAAATCATTATTGCAAAATTAATTTCAGTAGATACATAATAGAAAGATAGCTTCACGCTGTAGCAGGTAAGACAGAGGGAGCCCAGAGTTAAGACACTCCGTTCCATATGCATTGTCTAATTTTCGAAACAGTCCGTGGTGAGTGCTGAAAATCAACGCCGCACTTTCTTTTGTTGCTAAAGCGGAAAAATGAAAATAATTCATTCCCCAAAGTGCAAATTGAAACCACAACAATCGCATTTACAGTCAGACGCAGTGCCGCTGCGACAGATGGGTTATAATTGTATCATCATGAAATTTGGCTGATGTTGCGGAGCGGGTGACAATACAGTAATATAGTATGAGCACCGAGCTGGTCTGATGATGGAGCCAGGACTTGAATAATGGAACTTTTTAGAGGTTGCTAGTAAACCACTGATGTTAAGGCAAAACAATTTACAGCTCCGAACACGTTCTATAGCACTTGGAGCACTTGACGTAAAAAAGCGTGTCTTTTTAGTTTTTAACAATTTCTTAACTTAAATACTTATTTAAAAAACGTATAAAAATTTGAACGTAGCGGGTCTCGAACCCGCGCCTCCTTTTTAAATAAGTATTTTTCTTTCCTAAGTGTGAAATAACACCTTAAAAATGTTTAAAAATATTAAAAAAAAAAATTGTATTCTCTCTTGCCAAACGATAATTCTTAGTAATTAATCTTTGGGTAGCGGAAATTTATAAAAATCTCCCTACAGAGATGCTAACAACATAAATAAGTTGTAACAAGCGTATAAAAATTTCGACGTAGCTCGATGAGAACGTATGGCTTAGTGGTCAGAGCGCCTGGTCGGTTTCCAGGAGGCACGGGTTCGAGTCCCGCTACGTTCAAATTTTTATACGTTTTTTAAATAAGTATTTTTCTTTCCTAAGTGTGGAATAGCACTTTAAAAATGTTTAAAAAATTTCTTAACTTATTTATTTTTAATGAAGATGTAAACATATAAAATTGTAACTTTAAATACAAAACACAGCCTGTATGTAATATATTAAGATTGTTTGTGTATTTGTATGTGATTGTAGCATTCAAATCAGTTTTTATACATATGTCTGTTTTTGTTTGAGCGTCTTTGGGAATGGGCTTATCAACATGCAGCGAACTTGTAAAGGAAATGTAAATATACAATGTTTCATTTTGTTACTATTTTTGAATATTTTTTTTTACAGCTTCATGATTTTTTCCGTATAGCAGGATAGGCAGAGGGAAACTAGCTTTAAAATGTTCCAAAAGTTTGAGACATAGCGTATTGAGTTGCGAAACTCAACGCCGGTCTTTGTCTCAATACCAAACCGAGGAAAATAATACTAATTCACTTTCCCGAATGGAAATCGCACCCACGACCGCTACATTCACAGTCTGCCCCTGTGACGGTACGCTACTACGTCTCTACTTTAAAATGTTCCAATTATTTAAATAAATGTAATTTATATATAGTAATTTATTGTATACGACTCACGATACATTGTAAGTAGCCGAGGTAGGTCTGAGTACAGTGTGCTCTTTGCTTACCAGAACGGGGTGACGAAAAAATATTTAATAAAATCATTCCCCTGAGTGAGGATCAAAACTAGAACCATTACGATAACAGTTAGAGGTTGTTTCACTGCGCCACGATGGATTCTAGCTCTCTTGCATCATATCGGACCACAAAGTAAGAGTGACGTGCCAATAAATTCTACTCTACAGAATAAATTGTTTTCAACAAAGTTAATATTAGACAAACAAAACATATAATACAATACAACAATGAAATCTTAGTTTATGAGCTACCTCCATATTACCAATTTCGTTTGCCAAAACAATGCTAATTCCCGTCTATTCTGGGAAGGCCGTCGACCTGCTGGGAACTCCATACGTCAAACCACTCGAAGTCTCGAACTGCTAACCTAATTATGATATCGAAGCTCATTTGTCTGGATGTCCGTCTGGACTCTGAACAGAACACTGAATAGATAGTCGATAGTTGGCTTTAGACAAAAGTCAGGCGAGTGAAGTAGAGTGGCCTTTATCAATTGAGGTGTTTCCTTTCATCTTTATGTATCTGTAGTATTTGTAAGAGATTCTAGGATATCATTCGTTTTATTTTTAATCCTGCATTTATGTATTTATACTTTATATATTTAAACAAACTTTTTGTTTCTGTATATTGTTCTTTTGATTATATTACTGCTTGGTTTAACTGACAATTCAGCATTAGGCTATAAAAATATATAAATTTTAAGTTTTATCAAGTGAGAGTTTTGTAGAGCAGATACTTGTAGTGATTAGTCACTGTGTTTTCAATCATTCGGGTTTTTTTGCCCATTGCTCACTATATAACCGAGCACTTGGCACTACAACTAGACTTAGTTAATTTAGAATTAGGTTATGAAACTAAGTCCTTTTTTCTTTGAGGATTAATTTAAATTTGTTAAATAAAGTCTTCTATTTACTGTGTTTAGCAACGACGCTAACAATTGCGAAGAGGCAGCCACGCAGACCTAAAGTGGCTAACAACTATGGTGGTTATGGTTACCTTAACGATAGCGTGGACTTGTTTACAACACAAAGATGGTTCTGTGTTGGATCTCTCACTTGCCACACCATCTGTCGTACCTAACTTGGGAAATTGGAGGCTTGAGACAGATGTAGAGACTATCGGACCATAGATGCATCAGGTCCAAGATCACCACGCAACCAGTTCTGGGTGCCCGGCCTATCAGCGTATTTCGAAGAATCTCGAGATGGGCTTTTAGTCAGCTCAATATAGAATTGGTCAAAGAGGCGGCTATTGTGGCTAATTAGTGCACTCCGGGGACGATGGAGGTCACTGGTTTAAGCGTCAAGGAATCAGCGAATCAGATGCGTGATACCATGGTGGTGGTTTGAATGATCCAGATGAAAAAATGCCTGCTTCCCGGGATGAGGGATATTTGTTACGATGATAACACACTTGTCACCACCCGGGGAGTAAATTATAATGAAGCGGTAGGCCTGAAGTCAGCATTCACCACGTTGTTGACTGTATTAAAGCGCTGGTCCTCAAAATTTCAAGTTCCAAGACCGAGGCGCTGCTGTTCCATGGCCCACATAAGAGACCTTGTTGCTTCTTGGGGCTACTCTGCGCATAAAGGGCAAGAGGTGGAGGGTCGGGCGCACCTTGAATGTCATAAAATATTTGAATGCCATAGACAACAACTAGTTATTTTCATGTAATGGCGAACGCAAATCCACAATTAAAAGCTAGTATGATGATATAATTTTGTGAACATATATGTATATATAATACTAATTGGAACATATCTATTAGATAATTGACAGTTAAACGCCAAAATATGTGCGGAAGGTAATGATATTCTGCCAAAGATTTTTTAGATGTCGATAGATATATTACATATTGTATTATTATACTAATTATAGAAAGACATTTTGTGTATTGTAGTATTTAATATTATAGTTATTTGCATAACGTATACAAATTACAAAAAGAAAGAGAGATCTCTTCCGGCTAACCATTGGATATAAAATGGGAATGATGTATAGTGTATCGCGCGCAGTGGTTTCCCGCGACTTTGGGATCTGCCCACGGGTAGTATCTGGTTACCTACCAAAACTTATATGTTTCGGTAGGTAACCAGTTAACCACCAAACCTAAAAATAATAAAATAAGCATAGTCAGGTAAATTAATTATAATAATTCATTATGCCCACGCGGCGNTATATATATATATATATATATATATATATATATATATATATATATATATATATATATATTTACGTACATCACTCGCTATAGTCTGTACAATAGACTCAGTCCTCTATCAATCATCGAAACGTATTTGAGTGAAGAAGCTATTTGAATGTCTTCGCATTTCGCTTTTGCTATGGATAATTTTAAGCTTCAACTGCTTTTGTTTTGTAATACATATATATTTTTATTAAAGAGGTCGCAGCGTTATATATTTTTAAATATAATTTATTAAAAATAATAGATTAAAAATATAACAATACTTTAAAGGTCCGATCAGACATGGGATTGTACCTATAGTAGAGTACCTCAAAGTCCACAAGCTCAAACCGAACAGCAAGTTGCTAGCGTATTATCTTACCGACTTGTTTGTGTCTATGCAAATACCTCGGACGGACAACAACCAGAGACAATATGCCCGAGGGACTCCCCAGGTCGATGACACGGCCGACAGATGTAGTGTCGCCTTTTATAATATGTCTCTGATGGTTCCTTGTCTTGATAACTTTGTCCATAATTGCACAGACAAAACAATCAGTTTTCCTGAAAATATCTCCGAACCGTAACCAAGATAAGAATTGTCCACGTCATAGACCAATAGGGCTCTATGGAATCTACTATACAGCTTCGTGTCCGTACTCTTCTTAAAATTCACGGACTAATTATTAAGGAAAGAAGTAATGGAATTAATTTCTTACAATTTGTTTAAGTATGTTTTTTTAACTTCATGCTGTATTCCACATATAACAGAGTAGAGAGACGGAAGCCAGTGTTCAGACACTACTTTCCCCTCTTTCTGCTGAATTTTTAAGATCTATCGTACATTTCCTATGTTCCGAGTGAGAATAGAACTAACATCCGTCGCGTTTACAGTCTAATGCATAAAACAACAAACTACTTTATTGTTACTATACAAGTGTGTAGGTACATGTTTAACAATTGGACTGTAGATAAAATTTTGAAATTGAAAGTTTAACATAAAACTGTAACTGAAGCTACCTAAAATCTCTCAGCTTTTCACATCTTCCAAATACTATAATATGCCATATATCTATCTGTTAAGATATCACGCATTATCTATAAATAACGGAATCCCTAACATTTACACAAATTGACTTAAAATAAACAAGTTAAAATACTGAGTCATAGTTCCGTTTTCGTTTATTAGTTGATCTTTATTAGTTCTATTTTAGTAAGGACCACGTTCAAAATATTACGACGATAGTATAATATTAGCAAGTAGATTTTTTTTAGCTTCACGCTATATTCCCGCATATTGCAGGGTATTCCCAGAAGAAGAAGAAAAGCAAGAAGAACAAGAGAAGCAGAGGAAAATTCAAAATTATGTAAATATAATTATTCCCCCGAGTGTAGATCGGACCCACAGCCATCATTTTTAGATCCAGTCATTGCACCATTGCCCTACATTAGAGTCATTGTCATTAATCATTGTCAAAAATAGCAGTAAAGAGTTCATCCTAAATATGTGTCACCGACCTCATAATGGCCTCACAAGTTAAAAACAACGGGAATAAAATATCGAAACTGTTACCTGAGATGTCAATGGCCGGCGGAGAAATGGGTCACTTACTTGGAAACGATGACCTCATTCATGTAGTGACAAGTGTCGAATGGAAAGAAAGGAAAACCGAAATTGGTTTATTTATGGCTTATAAATGTTTATGTTTAGGTGTATTGTATAAAGCAGAAAAGTTTGTTTGGTTGAACTCGCTGATCTTAGGAACTACTGATTCGTTTTAAATAAAGTTAATAAATTTATTTTTATGTGAGGTAGTTCATTTGTCAAGGAAGGCTCTAAATAATTTTTTTTTGCTTCACACACACAGCAGGGTAGGCAGAAAGAACCTGGGAACCAACTCTTATGACACTCCGTTCCCCACTTTCTGCCAAATTCTTTAGGCTTCGAGTGTTGAGTGGTAGACTTTGCTTCGTTTCCAGAGCGAGTAAATTAAAAAACAAGTGCGAGTCGTGCTCGCCCACCGAGGATTGCGTACGAAAATTGGAGGTTTCGATTTTTTTCTGAAATTCAAGCTACTTCAGAGCTATTACTTTTTAGGATTTAACCACAAATATAAATAGTTTTCGTTTTTTTTCCTGAAGTAATACAACCTGTATTTGCTAGCTGCCAAATTTGATAATTCTAGGAACCAGAAGTAACCTATTATTTTGATTCCCTTTATAGTGTCGAAATACGCGTTTTTTTGCGATATAAACATATCTTTTTTTTAAGTAAATGTAGAATAGATACGTTTTTAACAGGGATCTTGAATATTAGGTATATTCATTGAATTCAAATCATATAGATCTGAGTACAGTAGAAACTCTATTATCCGGCCCTCAGTTATACGGATTCACGATTATCCGGACTACAGACCAACTGAGATATGAAAGAGTGGCTCACTTGTGACAGTAATGATAAAGGCTTTCAAATTATGTCGGATGACGAAATCGTAGAAAATGAAAATATATTGCAGAGAAATAAACAACACGTGGACAATAAACAATATCAAAACAATAAACAAAATCAAGACGTGGAAAACGATGCAGGACCATCTCATGATGAAGCACTTCATACCCTGGAAACAGCTCTCAAGTGGTTTGAAAAACAAACAGAGAGTGATACTGTAAGTTTACTACAGCTAAAACGAATTCGTGACTTAGCAGCAATGAAGAGAAAAAGTGGCTTGCCTCAAATGACAATTACCAAATATTTTAAACCAAATTGAATTTATTATTTTATTTTATTAGTTGTATTACCAACAAAAAGATCAACAAAGTGATCTTATAAGGGTTGCTTTTTACCTTAAAAGGTATTTAACCCAAGAACAATTCTTCGAGTGGAAATCAAACCCACAACCTTTCGCGTGCATAGTTGAACGCTGGTGCCCCTCAACGGGAATGGAGTATTTTAACACTGGACTCCCAGGTTCCCTCTGTGTACCCTGCCATCTGCAGGATATTTGTTTACAAGTATACGTTTGTATATTTGAAGTACAGTACAGGTGTGGTGGCTTTGACCTATTTACATGATACACACTAGTTACTGCTAGAAGGTTACATTAACTAATATTCTTGGAATATATTTGTTAAAATTAATTTAAACTGAGTTAAAATTACGTACGATAATTTATATTCAGAATTGTAAAAACAAAAATTAAATATTAATTATATAATTTATTAGTTTAGATTGGTATTCTCTGCCAAATAGTAGTAATAGTTGTGGTCATTGTAATAACTTTAGACGATAGTCGTGCATCATAGTAGGGATAGTATTAAACTGCAAACGATCTCTATTCCCCGCTTTGATAGACAAAGCGCGGCGTTGAATTCCACCACTCTACATACAGAACTTGAATTTAGGCGCAAAACGGAGAGGGGAGATGTTACATAATGTGATATCTACAGGACACAGCGTGATGATATAAATATCTTCCATTACCATCATTATAAACTATAAAACGTTATACTGTCGCGAATTAAGCGCTGCGTGGAGAACGGAGTGTGTTAACACTAGGTTCTCTTTGCCTACCCTATATGCGCAATACCGCGTCCTACAAAAGATAATCTGCATTTAAAGAATCAATTTCAATTTGTATTTACATTAAATATAATAAGTACAAAGTAAAACTAAACAGACATGGCGAATGACCATGAAATAATATCGAAAATTTTGGCCAAAACTCTGACAGTTATATTCGAAACAGCTCCTCTGGACGTGCACAGCGACATCTTGACCCACTAAGTGATCAAATTTGGCAGGAACAGTGAAAGATTTACAGAGACCTTGAGAAGACCAGGATTTGGATGGATTTGGTGCGAAGAAAGGAAATGAGGCCAGTGTGAAATAATCAAGAAGTATTTTATCGCTCTCATGTTTTCATGTTAAAGTTTGTAGGTTTGATTTCCACTCGGGGAATGTTTTCAATAAAATTATTATTCTTTTGATACTTCATGTAAGTTACGGCGTTCAGCTCTTAATAATGTCACAATATTAAAAACAAGTGACTTATCGCTAAGTTCTTTCTGAGTATTTCATAATATGCGATAGAGAAGAAACATTAGCATTCCATGTGTTCACGGTGTTAGTGTGTGATGGTGGCGGTGGAAGGAGAGTTGCTCAAAGCAGAGCCGGGTATATGTGACCCGTGTGCAAAGTTAAAGGGCCTTATGAGATGCGGCATACATGTCTACTGTCAGAGCAAATAAAATAAATAAATAAATAAATCAGTTTCACCTTCTTCTTCATGTGCCAGAGCGGAGAAATAAAAATATTAATAAATAATTATTTATTCCTTCGAGTGGAGATCGAACCCACAACTGTCGCGTTACAGACGCATCCTAATGCCTTTGCGCCACGACAGCTTCACTTAACTGATTATTTTGCTATTTAAAAATAATCCTATATTTTCTTGTAGTTTCCACCAGGTAACAAATTATTTGAGGCCGGTCGTGGCGCAGCGGCACGAGGTGTGACTGCAAAACCGACTGGTTGTGGGTTCGATCCCCACTCGAGGAGATGAAATATTTACTTAAATTTATATTTCCATTTCTTTGCTCTGGTGTCGAGGTTAAGCGCGGCGTTGAGTTCTGCCACTCAATACGCAATGCCTCCAGAATTCGGCAGAAAGTGGGGAACGGAATGTCTTAACACTAGGTTCCCTCTGCCTACCCTGCTGTGTGCGGGATACAGCATGAAGCTAAAAAAAAACAAATTATCTAATTTTAGTGACAATCAAGAATGCCGTACCGTAGTATCGTAGAGACCGTAGCGTTTGGTGCTCTTGCGTTTGGCGATTCTCTCTAGCTACCACACCAGAGATATTTTGAGTTTCATGTTCAATTTGCATACGAAAATGTATATAGATAATAGATATGTAGGTGTTTTCTCTCTCTAGGCGTACGCACTGGGATTCGGCAACTTCTTACTATTCTGTTATGCAGGATAAAAAAAATAAACTCCTGATGACGTCCAACCTCGTAAACAATGTAAACAGATAACAAAATAAACTATTCGCACGGCATTTTCCTTATTATTAGAAAGCATTTATTACCTAATTCCAAGAACAAAATGTCAGTTACCGAAATAGATGATCGGTCGGGGCACGTGAAAAATTTACGACTTTTCAAGCGTATACTAGCTTTTAAACACATGTCTTAGTGCGGTCTCTGTCTGACCGCTGGTACAGTGGTTGATCGAAACGATCGAGAGACCAAGTGATGTAATATAGCCTATTCTATAGCCTTCTTCGATAAATGAAACGTCCAATATAAAAAAGAAATTAAAATCGGATCGCTAATTCCAGAGATTAGCGCGATCAACTAAACTAACTCTAACTCTCAATCTAGATAATAATTAACATTTTTTACATTTTTAAAGTGTTATCCCACACTTAGGAAAGAAAAATACTTTTTGGAAAACATTTAAAAATTTGATAAGTGCGTTCATGTATGGCTTAGTTAGTCATGTTGGCTTAGTTGGTGGGGGTTATCAATCTTTATAAAAAAAAATTTATAAAGTTTTCTAAAAAGTAATTAGTATAGATGTTAATGTCTCTGGAGGCCTCTAATTGAACCCTATGCTCTGGGTAATGGGATAAAAATTAAAGGTTCATGAGTTCAAAATGTCAATAAAGTATTTTTAGTTAAAAATATTTTAAATTATAAAATACAATTCTCAGTCAGAGGATTTATCTTCATTACCTCTTTCTGGTAACGAGTCAAACCGTGGCGTTGAGCCCCGCCACTCATCACCCAATGTCTCGAGACTCTGCTAGTGCGTGGGAAAAGGGGTGTCCCTCTGCCTACCATCATCATCCTATATGTGGGATATGGCATTAAGCTTAATAAAAAAAAATCTATTGATTGAATATACTTATTCATGTATTTATAAAATCGTGTAATTCGTATTGTATTTGCACCGCAGGAGAAACAAACTAAGACTCACTTTAATAATAAAACAGCAGTGGGTACATGATACAACTTCAAGAAAAAATCTACTATTAATTGCTAATATACATTAAGTATAGAAAAATATTTTTAGAAAACATAAAAACAATTGAAGGTAACGCCATTTGAAGCCGCGCCCCGTGGAAACCGTCCAGGCGCTCTTACCACTAAGCTCAATATATATAATACTCTACGAATTAATAATACTTTACGAATTATTTTTTTTTACATTTGTTACGATCTTTTTTTTTCAGCGAAAATTAAAAATTCTCTATAGAGATGATAACGACATAAATAAGTTGTTCTGTCCTTGAGAAAAGTAGTCATTTACATTAAATTTATTATAGCGGAACGTTAAGACGAAATTCAATAATAATAAAATTTACAAAAGTATGTATCGTTACAATTTTGAATGTTTTCCGACTGACATATAAGATGGATTCAGATTTGATTCCCATCGGGGAGATATAATATTTCAGATGTTTTCGTATTTCCGAAATAATGAGAAATATATATATTCTCTATGTCAAGCTCGCATGACGCAAGGAGATTGCCTAAGTTGAAAAAAAAATGGAATATATTGAAATAGGAGTTCTTCCGGACTTCTTCCTGACGTTAGGCATCTCAGTTCTCCTAAAACTGTAGGAAGAAGTCACATACTGTTGGAGTTAGCGCTATCATTTATAAAATATTTGACCTTGGCGATCTCCTAAATCTAAAACTAATTCATCGTCATTATTTATTTGGACAGATTTTTAAATAAACTCAGTTGAAACTGATATTTTAAAGTGAAATATGTATGTATGTATTATTAAATAAATATCCTGTCTTGAATTGTTACCAGTAGGACTAATTTTGACTGAGTACGATTGTGGGTTCAATTTCCACTTGAGGAAATAATTTTCAGTTTCCTAGTGTGGTTCGTCAAAATGACGTCAATTCGTCTTTTCAAACGCGCACTGACTGACTTTTTATTCTAGTGCAAAATACGTTTTTATTCGTCTTGTACTAACAAAATCACAATGGCGAGTGTGAAACGTTAACGATAATTTAAAGTGAAATATTCACTAGAATACTCTATACTCTCTATAAGCGTGCCCACTACAGATTTAAACCGAGAAAAAAGTTCAGTTCAAAACTCACATCATTAAATTTTAGGAAAAAATATTTTGATTTAAATTTGAAAAATAATTGTATCTGCAAATAAGCACACAATAGTGTACACTCTATACTTAATATTTTTAAATTTCATGCCACATTGTCATTAAACTAGGTGCCACTAGTAGCCACTGGAGGCCCATCGTAGAAAATTTTACAAGACGCGTCCATAACCACAGCTCTTTCTTTTTATGTTCACGCAGCACGTCGCCGCCTACAGTAGGGTAGGCAAACGGAACCTAGTGCTAACTTCTAAGACAGTACGTCCGCCACTGTCGAGACACATAGCGTCATTTAGTGAAGGACTCAACGGCGCGCCTTGTCTTGTCAAATCGAGGAAATGAGAATAATCCATTAGCTCGATTAAAAATTGAACCCGTGACCGTCGCGTTCAGACGCTGTGACACTATCCTCTAGTTCAAGTAAATATGTCAAAGAAAAAATATGTTTAGTGTAGTCTATTTTAGAGTTCAATCCGATGTATCGTAAAAATAAATAATGCGGTTGAACACTTACGAGTACGTATTATTTCGTGAACATATTTTGTTGATGGCCGTCTGTCGCAGTGGTGCGCAGCTGGCCGTCCAAGGTCGAAGGCCGTCGAAGGTTTGATATCCTGTGAATGTTAGTTTAGCTATTTATTATAAAGTTAAAGTCGTTCAGGCTGTCGGGGCACGGCGCCTGACTGTAAACAAGATAGTGGTCTGGTAACCATTGCGGTTGCAGT
Organism: Heliconius hermathena; assembly: GCA_013403705.1. Taxonomy (NCBI): domain Eukaryota; kingdom Metazoa; phylum Arthropoda; class Insecta; order Lepidoptera; family Nymphalidae; genus Heliconius; species Heliconius hermathena. The sequence goes on from JAAIXJ010000160.1 coordinate 154,863, forward strand.
CATAATATATAGATATTTATTAAATAATTTCATATTATTCTGTTTGCTGAAGGTGAACCTTCAGCAAACAGAATAATGTGGCGCGGCATGCGCAGGGGTACAAGCGTACGTTGTGGATTCATTTCCCACTGGGGAATAAAATATTTAATAGGCCATTCCATCGCTATGGTAACGAGGCAAAGTGCGGTGTTAAGTTCTGCCGCTCAAATCGCAATGTTTCAAGAATTCGGTGGAAAATGGGGATCGGTGTGTTTTAATGGGAAATGGATTGTCTTAACACTAGATTCCCAGGTTGAATAGCGGAACTCAACGTTTCGTCTTTTTACAAGAGCGAGATAATGATGAATAATTTACTCCCTCGAGCCTTTCTTTAATATGCAAACTCGAAAATCGTATAAATGATTAACATTCACGTATAATGTATAAAAATAACTGTTAGACCTGTGCTTCAGCCAAAAATAATGTACTATTAATATACAAGCGAAATCAGGTTGTCTGTTATATTGAGTGCTGGAACAATTTTGATAAAGTTTTCATTATAAATATAAGTATTTTTAAATTGTTGTTCCACACTAAGAACCCGCGACTCGAACCCGGAGACAGTCCAAACACTCCGACCTAGTGGTCAGCGTGGTTATCAAGCTTCGCACTGTATCCCATACACAAATGAGTTGGCAGAGGGGAGAACCTTGTATTTAGACACATCGTTCATATTATATATATACACACACACTTTTACACTAATCAAATATTTCATATATTATATATACGGAAAGGTGAACGTACGACATTAAATTCAATTATATTGGCTCTATAATGAAATGGAAAGATCAAAAACTTTATATAAAAGAGAATATAAAAGTCAAACAATAACGCTATAAATTCATAGTTCACTGTACTTGTCACTTAGTGGATTTATTATTGGACTTTTAGCATATACCAGCAACAGAGAATGCAAGAAGACCTAGTGTTAAGACACACCGTTCTCTACGCATTACTCAATTTCCAAGACACTGAATGTTAGGTGGCGGAAATCAATGCTGTGCTATGCCTTGTTACAAAGCAACGAAAATATTTTTTTCTGAGTGGGATTCGACCTTAAACTATCGTGTTCAGTCAGATAATGTGCTTCTGCGCCACGACGGCCTAGGAAATCTTAATTAAATTGGTTAGTAGTAAGTTCGATTCTCTAAAGAGGCAAAGCGGGGTATTGTTTTAGCGTTCGACACGCATTGAATCGAATGTGGACAAAAAGAAAGTGTAACTAAGGAAGTTAAGCACCCTTCTACACTCATACAAAATCCTACATCTGGACAATCAACAGCTCAACTAACAACAATCCAACGCTTTCTGTGTAATGGATTGGATATCAGCTCAGCGGGTCTGAAACTGAGGTCCGTGGCCTTGTTTAAGAATGAAGGAGAGTAGAAACTGGGTTTCAGCTTCTGTGTCGTAGGACTGAAGAAATCCATCTATATATCACCAGGTCTAGCTGTCCTTACCAAGGGCTGCACCAGCAAGACCACCGTGAGAAAATCGGACTACAACAGCGTACCTACTATCTGGTTAGGGACCTGAGCATATCGGATAGTTCAAACTAAAAACAATACCATCGCACTATTCGACGGATGAGACGGATCCCGGACACTAAGCCTTGACGTAATGAAATGAGATCTTGAAAAAGGTGCCGTTACGGACCTACTGGGATGTATTCCAGCCTCAGCTGAGCACAAAAAAGGCACGGACAACAAAAGCCAACGTCTAACAACAACATATTAAAAAAAACATTCTAAGTGCCGAGACAACTCTGACCGCGGTCCCATAGCCTATTATAGCCTTTCTCTATAAATGAACTATACAACAATAAAATATTTTTTCAATTACAACCAGTCGTTCCTGATATTAGCGCGTTCAATCAAACATACTCTTTGCCTTATAATATTAGTATAGTGATACCTATAGATATTTCAAAACAAAAGTTTCATAATACATCGACCTCAAAAATGTAAAGTTATTTCAACTTCGCGTAGGCGTCATATCGCTAGTATACATTGCTAAATGACTTCTCATATTTTAACTACCTACTAGTTCAGTAGTTGGCAGTCAGAATGACTGAGGGGAAGTGGTTGGTTTGACTAAATTCCATGAAACAGTCCACAAATGATTGTGTGATGTGATCCGTGATCTGGGTTTAATCAAGGTTTTATACAATATTTTAAACTATTTAATAGGTGTGATTATCGGTAAAAACTTTAAAAGTTGAAAAATCGTTAGAACTCTACGTACTCGTGCTACGTAAAAATAATCCATTTTTATTTTTGTATTTTTGTTCCCACGTTTGTAGGATGTAGACGTTTAGTCGCTAGACAAAGAATGATAGTTTGGCCAAATATAATTTAAATTATAATATTTTTGTGATGAGTTCCGCCACATTTACTTTCAATTACCACTGCACTACAACAGATAATTAATTACAGATTAATTACTAATAGAGACTTAGTGACTAGTTGACAAACAGTCAATTCATTTTTTTTAGCTTCACGCTGTATCCCGCACACAGCAAAGTAACAGAGGGAACCTGGGAACTTAGTGTTAAGACATTCTGTACTCATTAAAGCACTTCCGTTCCCCACTTTCCGTCGAATTCTGGCGGCGTGCGTGTTGAGTGGTGGAATTCAAAGCGCTAAACGCTACGGTCTCTACATAGCTCTTTCGTCTCGTCCACTGTCATCAACCTCTTCATACATGCCCTCCGGGGAGTCCTCATGCTTTTTACGTGACCTTCCTCCAGTATCTTTGATATTGTGTTTTCGAAGGTCAACCGAGGTCTCTCCCTATCTCTCTTACCACTCACTTACCTTTTCTACCTCTTTCGTCTCGTCCATTGTCATCAACCTCTTCATACATGTCCTCCGGGGAGTCCTCATGCTTTTTACGTGACCTTCCTCCAGTATCTTTGATATTGTGTTTTCGAAGGTCAACCGAGGTCTCTCCCTATCTCTCTTACCACTCACTTACCTTTTCTACCTCTTTCGTCTCGTCCATTGTCATCAACCTCTTCATACATGTCCTCCGGGGAGTCCTCATGCTTTTTACGTGACCTTCCTCCAGTATCTTTGATATTGTGTTTTCGAAGGTCAACCGAGGTCTCTCCCTATCTCTCTTACCACTCACTTTTCCATCATAAATCTTTTTTGTCATTCTTTCATCATTCATTCGTTCGACGTGCCTAAACCAGCTGAGCACGTTCTTCTTCATTCTCACTGTGACATCCTCGCTAGTACCTGCCATTCTGTGTACCTCTTCATTGCGGATTCGATTAGCTAAGCTGACTCCGCATATCCTACGAAGAGATCGCATCTCCACGGCATTCATCTTTCTTTCATTCTTCTTCTGTAATACCCACGTTTCGCTGCCGTATAACAGCGTCGGTACCAACACTGCATTGTGTACGGCCTAACGCGCAGCTGTGCTGACGTTTCGCCATCTCATCAATGAAGCTAAGGCTCCGTTAACCCCGTTACCGGCAGCAATGCGCCTTTCCACATCCATCTCGTATCTTCTATCTCTACTGAACATACTTCCCAAGTATACCACTTCATTCACTTGTTCTAATATCTTACCATTTGCACTGATTTTGCATTCCGTCCTTTCTTCATCTTTTTCAAAAATAAATGAATAAATAATAAAAGATATAGTTAAAATTTTTAGACTTTTCTAAATTTACCCTTTTCAATATTTGTTCTAAGCGAAGATATTGTGTCAATATACAAGGTCATTACACAGTCCACCAATTCAGTAATGGTATAAACTAAAAGAAACACTCATATCATTTTTAAATATTTTTTTTTGTTTCAGGTCGAAGTGAAAAAAATAACGACTACTTAATTTTTCTTAAAGGCATTAGTTTATTATAAGCATAATAATTTATTATAAGCATAATAAATAATAATGAAAGTAGAACACAAAATTAAATGTGGGTAGTTGTTAAATTGTGTGTGAAAAACACAACGTTACAAAGATAGTGGCTGAGGAAAAGAGAGATATGTCGCTGGTGGCGCCGAGGCGGGTCCAGCTGGACTGGGCCCATACGATACCGTGGTAAGATTTAAAATATTTTATTTAGCTTCACGCTGTATCCCGTATGTAGCAGGGTAGGCAAAGGGAAGGGAAGGGAACCTACATCTCTTTTTCTATAACTGGGTATCGCCCAGTTAAAGAAATAGAATTCAACAACGCCACGCTTTGTCATCTTATCAGAGGTAACGAGCATACTCGTAGATACGTTAGTATAGAAATATAGCTACAACTTTAATTTTGAGCTATTTTTTATTTATTGATTACATTTCATGTGCTAGTTGTATAGTTTATTTATTTATCTATTTAGGAAACCATCATATTGTATAGTACATTTTATCTTTAATACATAATCTCGTATAGAATGTTTTTAAGTAGGTACACTTTTCTGTGTGTACTTTATGTTATAATTTATACACCCCATTTAAGGGCTCACTTGACATGTAATACATAAATTTGTTGCATTACTTAAAAAGATATATATTTTTTCCTCCATTCTTAAACGTTATATATGCAATTTTGATTACAAAACATTAGTAAAAAAACGAAAACGATAACTTTTATACCCAAGAAATGTCCATAGAGGTCGTTGCCCTCCGTACCTAACTTCACATCGTTCAGACAAACCCGTCAGCTGAGCAAACGTTACCCACTTCACGCCGTCAAAACGAACTGTCATGGCGCTCCGATCGATGTTACTCCGCTAAAAATTAAGAGAAAATGCGAAAAATATGTCGCACCAAGCGCTTTTAGCGCACGTACGGGTCGCCCAGTCGTGTTTAATGTTAGAACAATAGTAAAATATATAATAGTTTGTCCGTTTAGTGTTTTTTTAGTGAGTTTTTCATCGTATCTAATTTTATTCGGTGCTACCTATCTATCTGGTTTCGGTGAGTACTGTTTTATACCCACGCGTTTGTTAACTATATTTATAGATTAGCTGCTTTTCCATTTATATAACTTTTAATTTTCTTATTTTATTATTTATCTTAAAAATTAAAAAAAATCTTATGAATAGTTAAAAATCGATTATTTGTGGGTGGGAAGGTCTTAAATATATCTCTCTCGCTCGCCTACAATCCTACCAATATTAAAAGTGATGTAAGTCGGCGTTACCGCATAGCCTTATAATGCAGATAATTTGGTCGGGTTATTATACCTATCTCTTTCTTGTTTTGGGAACGATATACTTTTTAGGATTTTCACTACATTATTGACATTTTCTTCCGCCTTTTATTGATTTAAAACTTGTTTTGATTTATTTGAGTTTTTTAAAATAATTTGAGTTTAATTTTTATTAATAATGACTATTGCAGATAATTATAGAATTTTGTTATAGTAGTTTTTTTTATAATTCTAGTAAGACTAGAGCCTATTATTTTACAGCCTCAATTATTTTATATGAAAAATATATACTTTTTATTAATATATCAGTATAATATCAGTTAATAATTAAAAGAACTATTATAAAACTATTAATTTGTTATAATAATTACATATAAAATAATGAGTACTTTTAACATTTTTTTAAAGTGTTAGTCCACACTTAGGTAAGAAAGTATACGTTAATAATACGTTTTCTAAATAAATATAAATAAGGAGTAAGTCGTAAAGAAAAAAATTATTTCCAAATCCTTCATAAAGGATCATCCTTCATAAATCATATAATAGATTCCTCCTATAAATTGTATATTATTTGTCGTCGTAAAACGTAAAATCTCATTTTTCCCGTTCCTATAGGAATTTCCAACTCCTTTACTTCCCTGTCCTCTACACTTTAATGTTTTTAAGTACATTAGTTACGTCTGTTCGATTTCTGTCAGTCACTCGTCAATTATATAAATTTAGCTACATATTACTAATAAAAATATGTAGATGTCAGTTGAGGCGCAGGGGCACTTGCATGCGACTGTTAACGCGACAAGTTTTGGATTCGATTCCCAGTCGAGGAAATGAAATATTTAATATTTTCATTTCTCCTCTCTGGTGGCGAGTCCAAGCACGGCATTGAGTTCTGATACTGAACACGTAATACCTCGGAGAGAGAGTGTGTCTTAACACTAAGTTCCCTCTGCCTACCCTGCTCCATGCAGAATACAGCGTGAAGCTGAAAAAAAACTAACAAGAAATATACGTAAATGATACATTTGCACTTTTAAATCTTTTTTAAACTAAAAGTATAAAAAATTTAAATCAACTTCACGCTGCAGGGTAGGCAGAGGGTACCTAGTGTAAAGACACTCCGTTCCCCACTTTCTGCCGAATTCTGGAGGCATTGCATGTTGAGTGGCAGAACTCAACGCCACGCTTAACCTCGACACCAGAGCGAAGAAATGGAATTATAAATTTAAGTAAATATTTCATCTCCTTGAGGGGAGGTCGAACCCACAACCAGTCGGTTTTACAGTCACACTTTGTGCCCCTGCACCACGACTGGCCTCAATTAATACTAAAAGTATAGTTTTGTTTTTCACACATACACATTTTTTCTTGACCAAAGCGAGAAAATTAAATAATTCATTCTTAAAAATTGGAATCTAACCCACAACCATAACATTAATAATCAGATGCTGAGCTGTTATGTTATGAAGATCTCTTCAAGTATAGTATTTATATATGATATAAGTAAAAACTGAAAAATTTGGCGCTTGCTAGTACTTCCCACACATTCTTATATTTGGCCGTTACAAACAATTAATGCAATGAGTTACTCAAACAAAAACCATTTTTATGTTAAAAATGATAGAATTTAATAAAATGAGTTTTATTTATGTTTAGTTGATAAATATGTGGAATCTGTACTAATATTGCTCTCAGGAACTATCTGGTTTGAATTGAATAAAACTTTTTGTGTTCGATAGCCCATTTATTGAAGAAGACATTATCTCATTAATCCCCACATCTCCCACATTTAGACTGAGTCTTACACAACTACTAGTTATTTCCATTTACCTCCACAGCCACAGTTAAAAGTAAGTTATAGATTTTTTATTTATAACTAGGCCTTTATTATATATTTTTCATCAAGATTGAGCTATGGTGTACATTTCTGTCAAATAAATCAGTTGAATTTCATTACGTACAGAGGGAAGACCTTTTAACCTACACTTGAGTCTAAAGTCTCAGGCACTGTTCCGAGCCCCACTCTTTGCAATAATATTCTGAAACCTTCCATGGAAGGAGTTTCTCTTCATTATAACTTTCTTCTTTTCATTATAAGCTGCAAAGAGAACAGCTGTTTAATGTTCACTTGAATTCTAAAACTTAATAATAAAATTTTTTTTTATTAATAATATTCTTAATATTGTATTATATTTTTATAACAGCACAGCACAGGGGGTTCTAATAATAAAACATTAAATTATAGAGCAAATTTTTTACGTTGTGACGATCACTCGGGATTATCTTTTATTCATTCATTTATTTTTCAAGATATGTACATTATTTTCTGTTTGGAATATATTTTGTGCATACGCTAGCATTTATAATTGAATGTCCCAGCATTTGTTTATTTATTATTTGCTCTGTTTCTTCAGTTCTCTTTCTGGTACATTTTGCACCCGGCGCGGCTGGAGGGTGGCGATTATTGAACGTATCGGTCTATTTAAGTACTGTATTAGTGAGATTCTTCTGTTTTTTTTCTAAAAGCCTATCCTGATCATAAATAACTTAATTTTATTGCTTTATTTTATTATATATAAGTTGGACAATGTATTGTTATATCTTGCATCTACCTCATATTTTTCGGCAGAAAGTCGTCTTAGCATTAGACTGACTGTACTGACTTACTAATAGTGTACAACGGAAGTAATTTGTTTGTCAGTCATATTATATATTCATACAAAAAGTATTTAAAGTGTAGAGTAGAGAAATTAAGTCGAGAGCCAACAAAGGTTATCATACAAATGACAAACAAATATCAAAGTTGAAGTCAAGTCAACATATGCCCTAATTGGGTCACCATCGAGAACATTTAAAGACAAGCCACTGAGGGCACTAGTGTATAGACTGTAGACTATGTTATACAGTCAATTAGCAATGGGGTCGAGGACTAATTCCGATGTATTACCATCGATGTGGGAATATATATGGGATGTATGGTGGATAAAGTAGTGAATATTTGGGTTTTGTTGTTTTGTTAAAATTTAGGGTTATTTTCAGGATTTTTTTATAGGGTGGTCAGAGAGAATTTAGTGTCAGCTTACTGTTATTTTCATATTTCTTTCCTTTTTAGAGGTAGAATTGCCGAAGGCTCGCGGGAAGGTCTCGAAGGTCGCGGAAAAACGTTGGATGTGTGCATCGCGGGATCGATCGTCGTGAAGAAGGCCTACATCCAGCTGTGCGCTAAAAATTGGTTATGATGATGATGATTTTCTGAGTAGATTTAAATGTCTAAAGTTTTTATCGAGGCCAGATAATTTGTCTGCAACTCCTGCATAGTATAAAACTATCGTTACTGAGTCACTGACAGACAACGCACAGACGAAACTAAAGTGCGGAGATAGTTGTAATTTGACATGTAGGGTCCTTGAGTAGAGTAGTAAAACACTAAGAATGGATTTCCCGAAAATCGAAATAAACTTTTTATCCTGTTCCCGTTTTTTAAGTTTTCCAATCGTAAAGTTGTTGGCGACAGCTCTTTATTATGATGACTCGATAATATTTGTAAGTATTAAATGAAATGAATACTTAGAATTAACGTATGCCCCTTTTAGCCCACTCTTCTCCACCTACGCGTCGGATGTAATTATGTTCTACTTTATAACTTATCTCTAACCAGTTTTATTAAGATTACATGTTCAGAAATGTTAATAATATGAAGTTAACATATAGATACGTCAAAAGAATTTTTTTTCTAAAATAAAAGATGAACATTGGCATGTCTTAAATTAAGATTCTGCCTGCCGCCTCGGCCTGTTCCTGTGGAAGATGCGTGTGGAACTGATGGTGATGAAAAGGGCTAGAAAGGGGTCTAGAGTTACGACACTCTTTTCCCCTAGCAAAGATCATATGGAAGATTTCGATAATTTTTATATTTATACTCAGAATATAAGGAGAACCTAATCATAAAGTACCATCTTCTGCACTTTGTGAGGCATAACCACGCTCATTTTATAAGATGTAACCTGACGCCGCCTTTACCTAGAGCTAAGAAAGGGTGTTAATGTTAATATACATAGTTTTAGTGGTAACCGTATAAAACTAAATATTAACATTGCCCTGAATGGAACTTGAACCTACAATCTTCGTCGTACTTAATCAAGCACGTAACAATTGTGCCATATCTTTTGAAATATTCAACACTTGAGCAAAATTATGCGTATATTATCTGAATATTTACAGAGGATTAAGGTTTTATGTTCGGTATGTCTCGTCTTTTATTCATAGTCGTTATGTAAAAGGATTTGTCTTTTCTTAAACGCCATGTCGCAGTTGGCAAGTATTTAATTGCGGCACGATGGTAGTGAATTCAAATACAAATTCTGATAAAGGAATACTAATACTAAGAATTTTTATTATATAGTATAAAACGCAGTCGCTACGCTTAGGTCTCTCCGCCTCTTGCCGAAATACGAGACATGGCGTGTTGTGTGGTGGAACCTAATGCCGCGCTTGTTCTCATCAGACTAAAAGAAAAGAAAGTAACAAACTAACCATATCTCAAGTGGAAGTCGAACCTACTACTGTAGGTTAATTTTTAATTATGTCACCTTTTATTTATATGTATAGTCGTTTTAAAAAAATAATTAACACGATATAACTGTAATTATTTTCGTGAAACTATTAACCTATATTCCTTTGGTCACGAAGTTGGTCAAGTTCAAATATATATTTGGTATAGTGAGAGTAACCTAGTAATAAGGTTTTTATACATTTTATTTTTCGTTGTAAACAGTTGGTCGTGAGTTCGATTCCAACTCGGGAAATGGTTTTATATATCTTTACTTTCTCGCTCAAGCATGACGTACTGTGGCGTTCAGTTCCACCACTCGTATGCAATGTTTTTGAACGTCGTCTTTCTGAATAAAAAAAAATATTTGTATATATTATATATATGTGTATGTATATATATATATTTATTGTGACGCTTCAACTTTTCATGTTGAGTTTTATAACCAGAGCGAGAAAATGAATATATTAAATAATTGATTCCCGCAAGTGGGAAATTGAACCCAAAACTGTCACGTTTACAGATACGGCACGTTGTGCCGCTGCGTTGCTGCTTTGCTGCCATGACAACTTCCAAATCAATATATGTATATTATATATAACAATATTGTGGGATATGAACTTATGAACACCGCGCGTTACGTCACGTTCTAGTTCGAAATGTCCTACGGCAATATTTTTACGTTATGATATTTTCTGGTTAAATTTATAAGCATATAGTACCTACGTCAATTGTAATATATATTATTGCGGGTCGTTGAAGGATATTTATCATATACATTTTTAAATTAATCAGCCATCTTACATAGCGACTCCGTATAAAAAAAGTCCCCGGTATCTTATATAGGAGATTTTTTATCTTCACGTTTGATCCCTAGCGGGGAAGCCAGAGAGCGCCTAACGCTACGGTCTCTGCCTACCTCTCTCGTCTCGCCCACTGTCATCAACCTGCACATACGAGACTTATGACGGAGGGTCCTCATGATATTTACGTGACCTTTTTCCAGTATCGTCGATACTGTATGCTCAAAGGTCAACCGAGATCTCCCCCTGCCTCTTACTAGTTACTTCGGGGGGAGTATGTCTGTTTAATAACAATAAATTAAGTTAAAAGTAACAGAGCAGGTGACAATGAGTTCTCTTAATAAAATGCCTCTAATAGAAAGTAAGCTAAATTTGATTCTTCTGTTTCTATTTTCTATATAAAATTGTTAATTTACTGAGTGACTAACAGACAAAAAAAAACGAAACTACATAGGGTAAAACGCTGATATTTGATATAACTTTTTTTTAAGCTTCACGCTGTATCCCGCACATGGCATAGTAGGTAAGTAGTAGGTTCCCTCTGGGAACCTAGTATTTAGACACTCCGTTCCCATTAAGACACTTCCGTTCACTTATTTCCGCCAAATTCTGAAAGCATTGCTTGTTGAGTGGCGGAACTGTATGAATTTCGAGGTCACCCTCTCGTAGTGCTCTCCTACACTCCCTAATAGGAATGGATAAAAGCCGAGTTTCTACTTTCTATAATATGTCCAGTGGTTTCCGGGCGTTGTATGTTTGTCACTCAGTAACGAAAGAGTTTATATACGTAAATAGTCCACGCAAGCGAAATTACTTGCTATAACCCGTTTGAAATAAATCCAAACATTACATTTTACAAGTTGCAACTGTACTCAAGTAGAATTCCTCAAAGTACTCAAGTTTTTTCTCTAGGAAAACCAGATCTGGCCACTTCGAGATTAACTTGCTAACAAAAAATATCTTTATATGCGTTAGGACCAAATATGTATTTAGTATTAACGAATGTATTACTTAGGTTTATTTTAGAATTATTATCGCTCTGGAACAGTACTTTGTATAAAGGTCCATAACCAGCCAGACCAATGATTTTGTCCAAATTATATAGGTACATTTCCCACTCACTCTCCACTCTCACTGCCACTCAACGCGCAATGTCTCTCAAATTGGGCCGTACTCGGGGGACTGAGTGTCTTAACTCTAGTTTCCTTCTGTCTGTCCTGCTATATGCGTGATATAGGATACAACAAAAAACAATTAGAACGCAATACTTGATAGTTATATCAAAATTTGTCTTAACATGTAGAATATTATAATTAGCTCTAAAGGGAAACTTAAAATGCTTAAGGGCTTACAGACATTGACGACGAAATCAATATTATAAATATGTTAATTTTATAAAAGGGTCGCTTCATATTGATCTAACTTCACTTGTCTGCTGTATTTTGTTCTTGTCATACCTACATGACCAACAAGGACATGTGGAAGGTCTGTAATATTTTTTGTTGATTTAAAAATTTTTTTCATGCGAATTAGTTATTTTGCTATTTTAATGGCTTCTTGGTGAGTTTTAATTATTTGAAGAATGGGAAAACGAAGTTCCTCGGAATCCCCTAATACTAGATTACCTCTGCCCTACTATATACTGGATGCAAAGCATAGCTAAATGCGAAAAAATTACCCACGGATACAAAGCCAATGTCAACTTTTAATCCACTGTGCCATTAGCCTCATTTCTTAAGATCAAATGTTTCCTCGACGCCCGTCAGGCAAACTTTAATCAGAATAAGTGATTGTACAAAGATGCCAGAGATCTCGTTGTTTTTCGTTGCTATATTTTTAAATCTTCATACATTTATTTGCATGTTTCGTATTAAATTGTTATATTTAAAGACTATAAAATATATTTTTTTAGTTAAAAACTTGATCAGGATTAGGTTAAATTTTCCAAGTATATTTAAAGAAATTAAAACTTATATATTTTATACTCTGTATTAGTCATGTTTCGGCAGTCATTTTAACAGTACTATAGCTGGAGTAGGAGTTGTAGCCAGGACAGTCTTTCTTAGTAATTGTCGTATATACACACATACATATGTATATATATGTATGTCGTCTCTCAAAGTGTTCAACAAGCAGTATTCACACAAAGTTCACGGATGTAGTTACAATAACACTTGGCTTCATTGTTCAGTTCAAATAAGTACGTTAATTTATCAATAATATTAAACAAACTATATTCATGATGAGGACGGTCGTGGCGCAGCGGCACGAGGTGTGACTGCAAAACCGACTGGTTGTGGGTTCGATCCCCACTCGAGGAGATGAAATATTTACTTAAATTTATATTTCCATTTCTTCGCTCTGGTGTCGAGGTTAAGCGCGGCGTTGAGTTCTGCCACTCAACACGCAATGCCTCCAGAATTCGGCAGAAAGTGGGGAGCGGAGTGTCTTAACACTAGGTTCCCTCTGCCTACCCTGCTGTGTGCGGGATACAGCGTGAAGCTAAAATAAAAATAAATAAATAAATATATTCATGAAAACCTCGAATATGTAAAATTTAAGGTGACAGTTCTGTGTACATCCATACATCAGCCTCTTTACATCCGTACATCAGCTTTTACTTTTTTCCACTGGTGGACACAGGCCTGCCCTAATGCTCGCACTCCGTCCGGTTTTGCCCCCTTTAAGTCTTGCGATTCCCGTTGTGTTATTGAGGTCGTCAGTCCACCTGGAGGGCGGCTCGTACTCCCTTTGAAGAGACGTGGTCGCCATTCAAGAACCTTTCTTCGCCATCGATTGTCGGTCCTCCTGAAAATATGGCCTGCCCATGGCCACGTTAACTTAATAGCTTATTCACTTCTCTTTACATACAAATATAAAGTGACAGACTACCTAACACACTAGTGTGTATAGTGTATGTGTTTATAAAATCATCCTTCATACACATGCTTATTCTATACATTAACTCATCCATACTCACATTGACCAGTATACATAAACTACCGCAACTCAGTAGTTGTGGTAGTTTATGTATATGGTACTACAGTGTAGTACTGATGATGACGTGCAAGTGATGGTGACCCGTCACTAATACGGGACCCACCGGCGAGAGTAGTAGAGCCTATAATAGATAACGGCCTAGTAGAGCCTATCAAATACATATTTTAAAGAAAATACAGACTTTACAGTGTGTTCAGAGAGGCATTCCACGGTGCGACAAACTTGAACTTGCTTGTACACGATGACCGTGTGTAGTAGTGTAGGAACTGAAGTCAGAGTCGTAGGAATTACATTAATCGGAAGTTCCATCCAATCGGAACCGGAGCCGACATTCCGTAACATCAATGCTCTGTAATACCTTACTTTGAAGCTATATAAAATTTTGACAGCAAACCGCATATTTATATCGTTCACTTGTGACAATATTAGCATAATGTGTACTTTCAAATAAACATTTGGAAGTTCTACTCTCTAGAGTTTTGAGTTTATGTACTTATTAACACTAGATTTTATTTGCCGCTTCGCCCGCAATTAATTGACATTAGGACCATGACACATGTAATAAGATCTAAGTCTTCCTCTATAAAAAAAGGTAATGTACATTTGGATAGTGAAGCCGTGGATCCTGTTGATACTATAGTATTTCTCGGTATCACGATCGACTCCAAATTACAGTGGGGACCTCATCTCGACGGGTTGGCGAATAGACTTAGCTTAGCAGATTTTGTGGTTAAAACTCAGACTATTAACTGACGCGGAAACGGCTCGCTTCGTTTACTTTAATTACTTTCATAGTATTATGTCCCACGGCATTCTACTTTGGGGTAATGCAGCCGGTATTAAATCAATCTTTGTCCTGCAGAAGCGAGTTATTCGCGCAATCTATAACTTAGGCCCTTAAGACTCCTTTAGGTGAAAATTTTAATAAATTAATATATTGACAGTTGTATCTCGTTAGTTTTGAAGATGTTATGTATGTTTAGTGAAGTGGTGGTAAATTCATTGACGTTCAAAAAATTGAGCCTGTAACTTCTTATAATATTATATAAGAAGTTACAGGCTTATTATATAATATTTTGAATAAAATCATTTGACTTTGATAAAAGGACTATACAAAACGGTGTATTCTGCTATACGATATATTATATATTTATAAACTGTAGAGCCCAAAAGAAGTTCATAAGAACTTCTGTGTTATATAAGTAAATAGACTCTGGCGATCATCTGCAATTCTTTATGAGGCATTTTGTATTAACTAGCGTACATCTTCCATTCCCAATGATGGCTTTAATTTATTATGATGTCGATATTATTACTTTCCTCCATTACTATTTATATTTGTCGACAAGATCATTTTATCAATTGATGTTTTAATGTTGCCTTTGTAGAAATGAAAATATATGCTATTAGCTAGTCATCATTACCAAAAAAATTTTTGAAAACCGCTATGTGCACCGCTTGAAGCTAAGGGAAATGAAGTGATTTAAGATCGAGTTCTCTTTGTCAACCTCCCAAATTGCATGGTTTCATAATACTTACACTCCATGTCACAATCTATCAACTTATAATTATGAATAGGAATAAATTCAAAACCGCAACCTAAACATATCACCGGTTCTAATTAAAGCTAAACCTTTCTGCCGGCAGATAATAGACACCCATTGTCTTCTTGAATAATAGTTGCCGTAAAAATCGCGGCGTACCTTAGAAACTGTGGCGTAGAATATCTGTTTCTATGGGAATTATGATATACTACGTATGGGTAATATGTTTTTTTAATATCTTCTCGGTGTATCCCGTATATGGCAGGGTAGAGGAAAACTCAGTGTTAAGACACTCCATTCCCTATGTACCGCCAAATTACGTATTGATTGGTTGAAGTCAACTTCGCGGCTTGATCTTGGTTGGAGGTCTTGTTACCAGCACGAGGAAATTATTTATACCCCCGTCTGGGATTCGAATCCACAACCTTCGCGTTAACAGTTAGAAGCTGTGCCGGTGCAGGACTATGGCCATATGTATTTTCTTTGCGCTTTTTGAGTAATGCGAAAAAATATAATAAGGTTATGGTTCATAAAAATAACTCGAATGTTATATGTATTATCATTTATATTGGGAACTGAAAATAAATTTTACCTGAACAATGTACTATTGAAGAGTATTGAATCTACAACCACAACCGCGTAATTACGCTACGATGCCTCAGGTGTGTGAACATAATATCAAAGTTCTATAGGCCTTAGAATAAAATCCGAGAACTTCTTGAAATGCATTCAACTTGGCTAAGCTGCGAATATACTAAGTACCTACTACTAACTACTACTTACTTGCACCTACATATAGAGAAAAGGTCTTTTTATTGCAGCTTTTAACGTTTTCTTTACATATAATTTTTTAAACATAGTTGTATTTTTATGTGAATAGTGTTTTGTTTGGATTTTAAGACTGTAAGACATGTTTAATTTGAAACTTTATATAGGTGTGGTTATTATGTATATAGGGCCGTAGGTATATTTAGGACTTCCTTTAGGTAATCATTGATTAACAGACAATGCACTGGACTTAGAAACTTAAAATTCGTCGTGTAGGTCTACATAAAATTCTTCCGTTACTAACAGAGACTTAAAGAAAACGAAAAAACTCTACATTTTACGTAAATTTAATATAAACTAAGTCGCGGGCTGCAACTCGTACAATAATAACATTTATGAATAAAACTCTATTTCAATAAAAGTTTTAACTTAATAACCATATAATAGAAGACCGTAGCGTTTGGCGCTCCGTTTTCTCTGACTACCCCGCTAGGGATATAGCGTGAAGCTAGTTTAGTTTATTTTACTTTTTAACTATATAATAATTTATATGTTACAGGGAGCAGCAGCCGGGGTGTGAGAGGGAGCCGTCGTTCAAGCGAATAGCACCCAACACATCCAACCAATCTGGTGAGGATACTTATCACTGGCTTATACCTGACGGTTTGCCCCCGTCAATCACACTACATTGAAACACATTAACATGATGTAAATTGAGCTCAGCTTCACGCTGTATCCCGCGCACAGCAAGGTAGGAAGAGGGAACCTAGTGTTAATACACTCCGTTCCCCACTTACCGCCGAATTCTGAAGGCATTACGTGTTGAGAACGGAACTGAACGCCGTACTTGGCCTTGACACCAGACCGAAGAAATGGAAATATAAATTTAAACAAATATTTAATTGCCTCGAGTGGGGATCGAACCCACAACCATTCGCGTTTACAGTCACACTTTACGTGATGTAATACACTCCCATATAAGTACATAGCCTTTATATAGACTACCCAACCCAATATTATCCCATCCATATTAACTCTTAACGTTACGTTACCCTCTGCTTAATTAGCTATTTGGGAGAGACAGCGTAAAGATATAGTATAATAGCGGCCCGTCCGCGGCTTCGCCCGCCTCCACTATACCATTATATATTTAACATCATTTGAATATATTTAGGGGGAATAATAGTCGCTTATTTTATACACTAAATAAGTAGCATTTTAAGCCTTTTTGAATTTTATTTATTTTTGCTTGCAAAAATTGTCGTATTTAGAAAAATGTTTGTTTATTTCATATTCTTCACATCTATCTGGCCGCAAACTAAACGCGATTCTTTCTGGAGTCAATGCTTAAAAAACCTATAATTCGCCCCACAAACTCCTCTATCTTCTAGTGAAAATCTTTTTTCCAATCAGTTTAGCCGTTCCGGAGATAAGACCGAACAAACAGAAAGACAGAACAACTATATGCACTTGGAAAACAATTATTTTCAAATCATAGACAGATATTTCAATTTAATTAAGAAAAAGTATGGTATGTGCTTATTATATTTTTTTATCAGAATCATCATCGTCGTCGGCGGATACAGCGTCGCAGGGCTCCGGGTCTGCGCCCGCGCAACCCAAGAGACATGAACCCCAGGTGAATATTTAATTTACATTAACATATTGTTTTGTGGAACGTCGATTAAAGGTCTTAAATTTATAAATGTTTCAGACATTTCACAATTTAGCTATTGCCTTCGCATAGTGCATTGGCTCGAAAACTCACTGAAAAAGTTCTTTGATTTTCAAGATTTATAGCATATATTTATGATAATAATAATAATAATTGTATCGACTGATAGACGAACGACACCTCATCTTATGTAGATACTTGTTACTGCGTATGATGATGGTTCTGGTTCAATTCCTAGTTTGCACTACCTTAACCTATTAGCTTTTTACCTATGCTAGAATTCGAAAAAGTCCATAATACTAAAATACATGAAGCCAGACGTATCACAGGGGCACCGGTGAGCGACTGTAAAAGCGACAGGTTATGGATTCAATTCCCATTAGAAGAAATAAAATTTAAATACTTTAATACTTAATTAAAATTTTAATATTTTATCTCCTCGAGTGAGGTTTTCATTTTCTTGCTCTAGTAACGGCGTTGAATTCCGCCGCTCAGCACGCAATGCCTCCAGAATTCGGCATAAAGTGGGGAACGGAAATGTCTTAACGGGAATGGAGTGTCTTAACTTAACACTAGGTTCCGTTTGCCTAGCAGGTAGCAGGGTGTCTGAAAATGTGCGGAAAAAAAACAACTATAATACAATTTTCATGATATCTGTTTGCCCATTTGTCCTCACCATACAAGGAATGGTAACTAAAAATAAAAAGATATTTATTTATGTTATTTTCAACGTGACAATGTCAATTTGTATTTGATAACATGCGTTTGTAAGTTACAAGCTATTTTCAGTCGTTTTTTATGGTAAATTAATTGATTTTAAATATAAGTAATGTAAAATTCTCTATCAGTTCTTAATCAAGCTTCTGGTAATAGTCGCGCGAAGTCGAAGTCGGGACTGCTCTCACTGTATGTAGTCCGACATAGCTATGAAGTCTACGGACCAAACTGTTTTGCTAATACTGCAACACGTGTCTCGTGTAGGTAAATTATAGTTGATTCTGTAGTTAAAAAGTTCGTCGTCTTGGTGGTGAAGAGCGTCAACGCTACGAGCCCTAATATGAAACACACAGACTGCTATTCGCATTTATACTCATTTGAGTGAATTTTCAAACTACAAAGTTAGAAGGATTCGCTCGATCGCATCATCAGACTGCAGATCGCATCACAAATACTGACTTGGTGGTAATGGGACCAACTGCTGCTATTTCAAATAAAAAAAAGATTTTTTAAAGTCAGTTCACAAATAACGAAGAAATCTATTATAAGTAGGGGAGAGGGGGGTAGCTTAGAACAGGGGCACCTTTGAAAATATGTGTTAACAGAGCTAAATAGCTCTGTTAACACATAAAAGAAGTTTTGGTAGATTTTTTTTGAGTAATGGCAGCACTAACCTGCACATATTTCACTTGTCACCGCTGATATATAAGAGCCAGTTGTTGAGTTACGAGGAGTGTTTGATTTTGAGTAAAATTTTATGCATTTTTAAATAAACGCGTAAGGATCGCAGGGATCCAATTCAAGGTATATGGTTTTATTTTTTCCTCTTTTAGTTAGAATGTTTCATATATCATGCAATTAACTAGAAATTACTACAATTTTTAAACTTTTACTTGAAAAAAAAAACGTTTGTAATTTTTCAAATACCACTGAGGCAACTTTGAACAAAATAAAGGGGGCAGTTTTGAATATTATTATATGTAAAAAAATACCGCGAAAGAAAAACAAACTCTTGACTTGACTCAAAAATGCATTTGGAATCAGAAGAAGAAGTGACAATTTACTGTGAAGAGAATGAAGATACTGATACCTGTGCGTATGAAGACTACGAAAAGGAATTAGACTACAAGTTATTAAATATTGGGGACTTCGTTTTAGCAAATGTTTCATCACCTGTGAATAGTAAAAAAGTAGCTTGTATACTTTTTTCTTTCCTGAGAAAGAGGACAAGTGTTACATTAGTTTTTCAAAAGTCTTACGTAGACTAGACTTGAGGCCATTCATGGCGCAGCGGCACGAAGTGTGACTGTAAAACCGACTAGTTGTGTGTTCGATCCCCACTCGAGGAGATGAAATATTTACTTAAATTTCTATTTACATTTCTTGGCTCTGGTGTCGAGGCTAAGCGCGGCATTGAGTTCTGCCACTCAACACGCAATGCCTCCAGAATTCGGCAGAAAGTGGGGAACGGAGTGTCTTAACACTAGGTTCCCTCTGCCTACCGTGCTGTGTGCGGGATAAAACGTGAAGCTACATCCGTGTTTTTCTTTAATTTTTTTTTCTTTAAGTTCAAATTAGGGTAGTAAGCTGTTTATTTAAAAAATAATTTGTTTTATTTTCATAATATTTCATATTAATATTTATTCTATGATTGATCCCATAATGTTAATTATTTCTACGAAGCCAAAGTTACTTTTTTGTTTGTTCGTTTTTTAACGTCTATTAATGATATTAGAGTTATTTAACATTAGTACTAATACAATTGCAATATTAAACCAGGTATATAATTTTTTTAAGTTAACATGGTACCGATATTTCATCTCCATCGTTTCTAATGTTAAGTTTATTAATAAAATTACTTAAAAGTTTGATAAGCCTTTTAATTTCATTGAATTCGATGATAGTTCAAAACTGCCCCATATATGTTCAAAGCTACCCCGGAAGGGGGGCAGCTTTGAACATTTGACTACTGCTACTAAAGTTGATATTGCACCTTTAACTTATATATTTTTCTACATATGATGCTACGATTTTGTGGCACAATAGTTGGACTAAGCATTGTGAAATAGTAAAGAAGTTAAAAACTGTAGAATTTTTAGATATGACACAAAGTTTAAAAATCGTTCGAATGTGCCTCCCTCTCCCCTACTTAAAAATACAATTTCTAATATAGAAATGTGTCTCCGTCTTTTTGGAAGTCAGTTAAAAAATCAACGACTATTCAGTTTTTTGTTAAAATTTGAGATTTTTGGTGAATTGTTGATTCTACGTTGACTTTATATTTGTTTTATTGTTCATGTGGTTATATTTATTTGCAGAGAGAAGAGCGGCAGGTCGAAGCCGCCCGCACTCCTCGGATCCAGCCGAACCCATTATTAAGGTAATAATAGATAATTATAAATGAGAGTAGTCGTGGCGCAGGGGCACAAAGTGTGACTGTAAACGACTGGTTGTGGGTTCGATACCCACTTGAGGAAATGAAATATTACTTTAAATTTATGTTTCTTTTCTTCGATCTGGTGTAGAGGCAAACCGCGACGTTGAGTTCCGCCACTCAGCACGCAATGTCTCCAGAATTCGGCAGAAAGTGGAGAACGGAAGTTCCCTCTGCCTACCCTGCTGTGTGCAGGATACAGCTTAAAGCTTATTTATTTTTAAATAAATATATATCTTAAATGCATGCAATGCAATAAACATACATTAAAAAGATATATTTTTTAATAAGTTTATAATTGATTGTGGTTTGGGTATGTCGAGTAAACGAATGATAAAAGTTATATATGAAGCAAGAGAGAGTGGTACCGCCTCTCGCGAGAGGAAGGTCACGTGAAGAATGAGGACCCCATATGTGCGGGTTGATGACAGTGGACGAAACCGTAGCGTTTGACGTTCCGTTTACTCTGACTATTACTGGTAAATAGTAAAGTTAATAAATGTATATATTTTTCAGTAAGGTTATTTGGAAGTCTAGTGCAGTGTATGTGTCATACAAGTCATAATTCCGCCGTGTGATCCCGGCCTAGAATAGGATCATCCTGGTACTGGTGGTGTCGTAAGAGGCGACTAAAGTACGTGTGGTAGAGTCACGTCGCCAGCAATGGCAACACGCATGGGCAGACTCGACCGGATCATTACCACCCCCGGCATTTAAAACCGGCGTGAAGTAGTGGCTTTATGCCACTGCGTTTCGCATCAGGTAATGCCGGGCTCCGGAGCCCAAACCACCTTACAGGCAGGCAACGCACCTGCAGCTCCTTTGATGTTGCACGGGGTCGTGGGCGGCGGTGATCACTTACCATCAGGTGACCCGAACGCTCGTTTGCCTTGTTTTTTCCATAAAAAAAAAAAAAAAAAATACTTTGTAATATTAATCACATATTAGATTCATTTGAGTATATAAATATTAATGAGTTGGTTGCCTACATTCGCATCATTTTGCGTAAATTAATCAATTTACGTAACCAAAACATGTCAAAGTTGAGTAGGAACGGCTTAAATACATTGCTTTCCTCTTCGAACTTGAAATTGATTCAATTATTTGTAATACTGACACTCTAAATGACTGATTATGCTCACATAATTTGTCATTTGGGCTCATAAGTTATAATATCGATCTCAGATTCGAGAACGATTTATAAATGCGGGCTTTAGTATTTGATCGTTTAATATTTTTTTATTATTCACTTTTCTTTTGAATTTGACGTTATTTTTCATGGCAACATCTTAAGATGTTCTTAACCTACTTCCGTAAGGAGGTAGTAACTTCGACTGTATTGTTTTTGTATTTATTTTTTTACTCTCAGTGTCACGCTAACCGATTTGATGATTTTTTTATTGGAAAGAATACACTTTAGGGTTAGTTTGATGAGAGTTTGGTTAGGGTTTGATTATGGGATCCGGTGGAAGTCGATTTTTTTTAAATGTAATTATACATTTCTACCACTATAATATAATATAAGAAATAAACCTAGATTTTTGTCACATAGTCAAATTCTATTATATTATGTACAAAATATTTAGTTTCAAAATATACAAAAAAATCATTATTAAGTTGTATATCATAAATAAAAGGCATTTTTATACATGTCCTTTGAGTTATGCATTTTACGTGATCTTCCTCAATTATCATTAACGATGTTTTTTCTAAAGTCAACCTAGTTAAGCCTTTTTAAACGAATTATTATCTAAATATATGTATTTTTAAAACTGGCTTTAATTGCAACTTAAATTAAGTATAATAGTAAACTTGCTGCCGCGCTCGTTCTGGCAAGAACATCAGGTTTACGACATGAAAACATAATATTTTCATCAGATCTAGGAGACGGATGTAAATTTTCAAGAAATAAGTAAATGACAAGAAGTGGGTAATGTTGTAGTGGGTGGGTAATGTTGTAATGTATATAAAATGTAGTAGTCCCGCTGCGTTAAAAAAATTATACGTTTTCTAGTTGTGTTCTAGTAAGTATTTTCCTTTCCAAAATGTGGAATAACACCTTAAGAATGTTAAAAATACTTTGTAGATTTTAGTGTCATTTTCCAGCTAACTATTCCAAATTCCGGATGTACCGATGAGAGCAACCATAATGCAGTGAAATTATTGTAGTTAGATAGGTAAATCACCTATATCTCTGGCTGGTTTCCTGTGCGCAGGTCTCGCACGCTCCCCAACTTCGGCGGTAACAGATCGCGCGAGGCGTCCCGCTGCGACACGTCGCGCCGCGCGCACCACATCACCATGGCCACCGAGGACCTGCTGCAGCCGGGGCACGTCGTCAAGGAGAGGTGGAAGGTGAGGGGGTGTATTTGTGAGAGTTAGACTACCCTCACTACTTTATAAATGCTTAGAAAATGGAAGAGTATTTGAAGATACAAATGGAACTGATGGTTTGGATATTGGGTTTTCGAAGTGTAAGAATAATTATTTTTCTGAATTGGGATCAAACCCACAACTGTCGCATTCAGTTTTGTAAATGACCTCTCTATGCCCCGACAGTTTCTTAGATTGAATTTGAATATCAATTGAACTGATTTTATAAGTAGAAAGTATGTCGCGGTATACAACATTGATCACCTAAATAAAATTTTTCAGGTGGTAAAGAAAATAGGTGGAGGTGGTTTCGGTGAAATATACGAAGGTCTGGACCTGGTCACCCAGGAACAGGTCGCCCTCAAGGTAGAGTCTGCAAGGCAGCCCAAGCAGGTGCTGAAGATGGAGGTGGCTGTTCTCAAGAAGTTGCAGGGTCAGTTGAAAATATGTTTTAATTAGTATTTGTATGATTTGAGTAAGAAAAGTGTTTTGTTTCTTAGAAAATATTTGAAAATTTGGACATAGCAGGACTTGGCTCGTGTCTCATGGACGGTTTCTAAGAAGAACCGGTCCAAATCCCACTTCATTCAAATGTTTATTACATTTTCTAAACCAATAAAAGATTTTATTAATAAACATAATAGTATAGGTCCCTTACATTATCATATTAGATTATTACTTCAATTTTATAAACACATAATTTTTTGCAGGGTAGACAGAGAGACCCTAGTGTTGAGAGTTAAGACATTGTGGATAAGGTGATGGAGTTTATTGCCGCTCTTTGTTTTGCTACCAGAGCAAATAAACGAAAATAAGTCGTTCCCCCGAGTGCAACACAACCGTTTATAGTCACACTTTGTTTAGATTATTCAGACTTTTTTATGCGCTTGTCAAAATTTAGACAGCTCCTTTGTAGGATTATTTTTACAAAATATTATTATCCATTGTATAACAATTTTTTTCTTTACAGGCAAAGAACATGTCTGCCGTTTCATAGGTTGCGGTCGCAATGCGCGGTTTAACTACGTGGTGATGCAGTTGCAGGGGCGTAACCTGGCAGAGTTGAGGCGCGCTCAACCGAGAGGCGCCTTCTCTTTGTCTACTACACTTAGGTCATTTGAAATATACTTGAAAATATATTATAAATTCAATAATGATTAAAAATGATCTACTTGATCATGTCATATTGGAAACAATGATCGTGTTCGTGCGTCCGAATTGCTCTTTAAAGTTTTTTTGCAGATTTGTTCTTCTGTTAAAAAAAGGTGGAGAATGGAGTATCTTAATAATAAATTCTTGTAAAGCTATAAACAAATATATTTTTAATGATTGTGTTTTTTTTATTTCCAGGCTAGGACTACAGATATTAAAGGCAATAGACTCAATACATTCAGTTGGCTTCTTACATAGAGATATTAAACCTGTAAGTATTGTTATTTCATAAATAATTATAAAAATTAATAGGTAAAGCTCTTACATACATAAAATAAATACAGTATTTTACAAAAACCGTTATCAAAATATGTAATGATGAAGTTGGCACCGTGCAGGGACGCCAGTCGGTTGGGGTTTCGATTTCCACTTGGGAAAATGAAATATTTTTTTTATTATGCTGTATCCCGCACACTGCAGGGTAGGCAGACGGAACCTAGTGTTAAGACACTCCGTTCCCCATTTTCTGCCGAATTTTGGAGGCATTGCGTGTTGAGTGGCAGAACTCAACGCCACGCTTGTCCTCGACACCAGGGCGAAGAAATGGAAATATAAATTTAAGTAAATATTTCACTTCCTCGAGTGGGGATCGAACCCACAACGTCACACTTTGTGTCCCTGCGCCACAACTGGCCTCAATGAAATATTTAACATTGAAAATATTTCCTCGCTCCTGTGAAAAGGCAATGCGCGGCGTTGAATTCCGCCAATTGACACGGAACGCCTCGAGAATTCGGCGGAAAATGGAATAGAAGCATCTTAACAGTAGGTTTCGAGGTAAACCTACCCTCCGACGTGCGGGATAGACGGCCTCTTATACATGAACACAATACTGCCGCAGAGCAACTTCAGCGTGGGCCGCCACCCCTCCAACTGCCGGCGCGTGTACATGCTGGACTTCGGGCTGGCGCGCCAGTACACCACCAGCAACGGCACGGTGCGCCCGCCGCGCGCCGCCGCCGGCTTCCGAGGTGAGATAGACAGCTCTGTTAAAAAGGCCTTTTTCACAAGATATTCAATCATTCAACACATATTTTTCTTATTTGGTTTGATTTCCGTATTGAGTACAATAACGCATAGTGTCTTAATAAATAGGAAATGAGAAAATGAATAATGAAATGATGAAGATGAAATGTGAATTAGAATTTTGGACGATGCGTACGGAGTGTCTTACGTCTCACTAGGTCCCCTCTACCTATCGGGTTACATCGTAAAATTGAAAAAAATTGAGATGACAGAATTTTTTTTGGGTTAGTCACAGCAAACCTGCTGCTGCCTGCTGCTTATAATAAAGAAATAAGGCTGAATAGTAATAATATTATTTTCAGGCACAGTACGCTACGCATCTATCAACGCTCACAAAAACAAGGAAATGGGAAGGCACGACGATCTTTGGTCACTCTTCTACATGTTAGTCGAATTTGTGAACGGACAATTGCCGTGGAGGAAGATCAAGGATAAAGAACAGGTGGGTTATGGTTCGATTCTATTTGTCGATATCTAAATTTGCAGATCAACTAGTTCCATGTACGTGAAATTAATAAGAGACGCCGACAGCGTCAAGTTATTTTTGCAGACCAATTAATAAAAAAAAAGTTAGTACATATACATACGCAAATACCCTATTGTCGCGTATTTACGAAAATTTGCAACAATTTATAATGATTTCATAAAAAAAATATCCTATGGTTTGACTTAGTTTACTTGCCGTTTAATTATTAAAGAATAAAATCTTATATAAGAGTTTTAAGGTTGGTTGTAGCTTGCTAACCACCGTGACAGTTGACATAAATCCCTTGTCTTTGTAGATATAAGTAGAGGTTAGCATTGTCATATAGAATATGCTAGACTTTTTTTGTGCTGCATTGACTTAATGCTTTATTTTATTTTGTTTCTTTTCATGCGGCGTTCGGTTCCGTTATCCAACACACTAATGATTTATCTGTATTCTCTTCTCAATCAGGTGGGCCTGATGAAAGAGAAATACGACCACCGTCTTCTCCTCAAGCACCTGCCATCAGAGCTGCGGCAGTTCCTCGAACACGTGCAGGCGCTAGAATACGCGGACGCGCCCGACTACGCGATGCTCGCGGCGCTGCTCGAGCGCTGCTGCAAACGACGCGGGATCAGAGACGCTGACCCTTATGATTGGGAGAAAGATGTGAGTTGGTTATAGTTTAGAGTTGTGTATATAACATATTAGGACCTTGAATAAGTTTCTTGAAAGATGACGTTGCGGCACTCTGTGCATGGAATTTCGTACGGTAGCCAATCAACAAAGTAGTACTATATGTAACCTCAAATTATTTATAGTAGAATAGTGCTTACTACAGTGTCAACTACATATTTATTTTCCCTTTGTGAAAATGTGTACTTTTGTGCCAAATAAAGTGTTTTTGCGGGGAATTTTATTGCACTGCTCTATTCAGAAAAAATCTGTAGCAGAAGCACACAGAATTCTCGTTGAGACAATGCTTTGTCGAATACAACGTGCAGAGACTGGTTTAGGCGCTTCAAAAGTAATGATTTTGACCTTGAAGACAAAGAGCGTTCTGGAGCACCGACAAAATTTGAAGACAGAATTGGAGGCATTGCTTGAAGAAGATCCATGTCAGACGTTAGTAGAGCTCGGGAAAACGTTACAAGTAGATGCGTCAACAGTTTCAAAACGTTTAAAAGCGTTAGGAATGATCCAAAAGCAAGGGCATTGGGTGCCGTATGAGTTGAAGCCGAGAGACGTAGAACGACGTTTTCTCATGTGTGAATTGTTGCTTCAACGGCAAAAGAGAAAAGGTTTTCTGCACCGTATCGTCACTGGGGATGAAAAGTGGATTCACTACGACAATCCAAAGCGAAAAAAATCGTGGGGCATGCCGGGTCACGCATCAACATCGTCGCCAAAACCAAATATCCATGGTTCTAAGCTTCTTCTCTGCATTTGGTGGGATCAGCAGGGCGTAATTTATTATGAGCTGCTTAAACCTAATGAAACTATCACGGGAGCTCGCTATCGACTTCAGTTGATGCGTTTGAGTCGCGCTCTGAAAGAAAAGCGGCCACTATACGAGCAGAGACACGACAAAGTGATTTTATTACATGATAATGCTCGGCCACATGTGGCAAAACCAGTCAAAACTTACCTGGAAACACTTCAATGGGAAGTTCTACCCCACCCGCCGTATTCACCGGACATAGCCCCCTCCGATTACCACTTGTTTCGGTCGATGGCGCACGGTTTAAGCGAGCAGCGCTTCCATTCTTTTGAAGAAGCCGAAAAATGGCTTGATTCCTGGATTGCCTCGAAAGATGAGTCGTTTTTCCGACAGGGGATTCAATTGCTACCAGAGAGATGGGAGAAAGTGGTCTCTAATGATGGACAATGTCATTTATTGTCTCATTGTCATTCATTCATTGTCATTGTCTTTGAGTAATGTCATTGTAAGCATTATATTTTAAATTATTTTAAAAAATAAAAAAAAAACAGAGCGAGAACTTATTCCTAATATATCACGCTTACTATTAAAACGGGGGAAGATGTCTGAGATATATTGGTCAGGAATAATATTAATGAAGAGAGGCAGTTGCGGCGCAGAGGCACAAGGGTACCTCTGTAAACGTAACGGTTGTAGGCTTGATTACCGTTCAAAAGAAGGAAACATTTAAAACTTTAATTTTTTGGCTCTGGTTACAGGGCAAAGCGTGACATTGAGTTCCGCCACTCAATACGCAATGCCTCCAGAATCTGTCTGAAAAAAAAACTTATAAAACTTACTATTTTACCATATATTTTACTCTTATTTGTTTAAATTGACAGTCGGCACCCGCAACTCGTCGGCCGGCGTTGGCGCCGGCAGCTGACCACCAGCCGTCACCTGACCATCAGCCTGATAAGGTGACCATTTGGAATTTTTAGTTTTATTTTCAATTCAGAATTTGAACTTTTTTTAAACATAGAGTTATAGAGAAAATGGTATTTGGAATTTCGTTCGATATTGTATAATTAATGATATCAAATTTAGCTAAAAATAAGAAAATACAGTAAAAAAAATGTAATACTACCATAGTGAATGTTAAGAGAGGCAGGAGCACAGTGTAACATACAGTGTACCCCTCAGAGCCGGCGCCGGCCGGAGACGGAGGCGACCACGGCGGCAGAGGCGGCGCGCGTGCGGCCCGCGCCTGCCTCGCCGCGCCACGCACCCGCGCCCGCGCCCGCGCCGCACCCGCACCTCAACGGATACGTGAGTATTGAACTATACAGTCTATATTACAGCGGCGGCGCGCGTGCGGCCCGCGCCCGCCTCGCCGCGCCACGCGCCCGCGCCCGCGCCCGCGCCGCACCCGCACCTCAACGGATACGTGAGTATTGAACTATACAGTCTATATTACAGCGGCGGCGCGCGTGCGGCCCGCGCCCGCCTCGCCGCGCCACGCGCCCGCGCCCGCGCCCGCGCCGCACCCGCACCTCAACGGATACGTGAGTATTGAACTATACAGTCTATATTACAGCGGCGGCGCGCGTGCGGCCCGCGCCCGCCTCTCCGCGCCACGCGCCCGCGCCCGCGCCCGCGCCGCACCCGCACCTCAACGGATACGTGAGTATTGAACTATACAGTCTATATTACAGCGGCGGCGCGCGTGCGGCCCGCGCCCGCCTCGCCGCGCCACGCGCCCGCGCCCGCGCCCGCGCCGCACCCGCACCTCAACGGATACGTGAGTATTGAACTATACAGTCTATATTACAGCGGCGGCGCGCGTGCGGCCCGCGCCCGCCTCGCCGCGCCACGCGCCCGCGCCCGCGCCCGCGCCGCACCCGCACCTCAACGGATACGTGAGTATTGAACTATACAGTCTATATTACAGCGGCGGCGCGCGTGCGGCCCGCGCCCGCCTCTCCGCGCCACGCGCCCGCGCCCGCGCCCGCGCCGCACCCGCACCTCAACGGATACGTGAGTATTGAACTATACAGTCTATATTACAGCGGCGGCGCGCGTGCGGCCCGCGCCCGCCTCTCCGCGCCACGCGCCCGCGCCCGCGCCCGCGCCGCACCCGCACCTCAACGGATACGTGAGTATTGAACTATACAGTCTATATTACAGCGGCGGCGCGCGTGCGGCCCGCGCCCGCCTCTCCGCGCCACGCGCCCGCGCCCGCGCCCGCGCCGCACCCGCACCTCAACGGATACGTGAGTATTGAACTATACAGTCTATATTACAGCGGCGGCGCGCGTGCGGCCCGCGCCCGCCTCTCCGCACCTGCACTCCTACCAAAATAGCAAACTGAAAAAAAAATTAATATTCATCATTCCACCTCAAACACAAAACCATGAAGCTTACAATCAGAAGCTGTCACTGCCCCACGATGACCTAAACTCCCGTCACTCAACACACAATGTTACGATAATTCTGCGGAAAACGGAGTGTATTAACATTAACAATCCCTCTTCCTCCTGACTTCCCTGTTATATGCTTGATGCAGCGTAAAACTAAAAACATTTTATTATGATATAATATTTTTGTTTACAGTCGACTACAGACAAACCCACACCGGAAAAAGAAGTTGAACCTCGAATCACACCAGCGCCCTCTCCCGACAGACATGCTAAGGTAAATACGAGTATATACTGGCTTTTACCTGTAACATCATCCGCGAATTAAATTTTTTTTAAAACTCGAACTAATAGATCCGGAGGTTATCATATTCAAACTCAACATACACTGGTTCATCCGTCTCGGTAAACTTATCTAACATCCTATACCTCAGTGACGACTCACGCATGACAGTAAAATAACGGCAAAGAATCTAATTTGACACTAAAGATTAGGCTGATTTGATATACTCCAATTTGAAACCAATAAGTCTTCTGAACAACTTTAATGACGAGAATTATAGGTATACTCAAAAAAAACATAAAATCACAATAAAATAAAGAGAGACGCATTTTATTTTTTTTTAAATCGCGTTCAAACAAACAAACTCTTTAGCTTGTTAATATTAGTCTAGAGTCAATTGAAACCAATAGTTCCTGAAACTAACTAACAGCTTCAACCAAACAAAATTTCATATAAATGTTTTGTTGTGTATTTCTCAGGAACCTACGACCAACTCAGCAGTAACGGGAACGGCAGCGTCGCGACCGGAACGACAGAGTGTTCCGCCCTGTAAGCCGCGCGCACCGCAACCTGGTAATTTTTTTAACGCAAACGTTGCTTAGATTAGAGAAGGAACTTAGTTTAAAAACATTTCGGTCTCCACTTTCCACCCAGTTTTCCAGACATTGCATAGTGGTGGAATTTAGTGCCGCGCACAGTTGTTTTGTTACCAGAGCGAGGTAACAAAATAAGGTAGTGAAAATATTTGATTTCCCGTAAGTAGGAATCGAACACGTAACTTTCGTATTTACAATCATGCGCTGTGCTGCTGCCACGATTCCCTTTATGTAAAATTTCAGTAAAGATGTACTGTTAAGGGATATTTCATACATTTTTGTCACCCTACACCTAAACGAATTGACTGATTTGGATGAAATTTTGTATCTATGCTTAAATGGAGCTCCTTGAAATATAATCTTACTTGGTAGGTGGTCTTGAAGTCACTGTGAACTATAATAAACTGTAAGAAATGAGGCTTGTTAAACTATATAAGCATGGGCGAAGGGATGGAGGGGGCTTGGGCCCACCCAAGAGTAGTCTTGTGACACAAAACATCTCTCATCGAAGCTAAAACCAGAACTGAAAATGTCTTCAGACATGCCCACGACTACAAGAAATTAGAAGAAGTAATTAAAATAATAGATACGGTACTGTCCCTGCACTGCAATTGTAATACTTTGTGTAGCGGGCGGGCCCACGCTGCTGCGCCTGCGCGTGGTGACGGCGCCGCCCACCTGCGTGCAGGAGCTGGCGCCCGCCACGCCCTCGCTCACCGGTCAGTGCGACGTGCTCATACTAAAGGAACTAATAGCATTGAAATTATTTCATTATTTTTAGGTTGACGCTATATCTCACATAGCAAGGTAGGCAAAGGGAACGTTGTAGCCTAGTGTTAAATATTTCATATCCTTGAGTAAGAATTAAACCCACAACCTGTCGCATTTACAGTCGCACGCTTATGTCCCTGCGCCCCGACTGTAACGATATTGCTCGTTATGTTACATTTTATATTATTCATTTATTATTGCAAAATTTTGTATGTATATTTACTGTTTACAAACAAAAAGTCTGCCTCATTTACGCCAAATCTTTTTATGTATTTAAAAAAAAAATAAATTAGCTTCACGCTGTATCCCGCATACAGCAGGGTAAGCAGAGGGAACCTAGTGTTAAGACACTCCGTTCCCCACTTTTTGCCGAATTCTGGAAGCATTGCGTGTTGAGTGACAGAACTCAACGCCGCGCTTTGCCTCGACACCAGAGCGAAGAAATGGAAATATAAATTTAAGTAAATATTTAATCTCCTCGAGTGGGGATCGAACCCACAACCAATCGGTTTTACACACTTTGTGGCACTGTGCCACGACTAGCCTTTAATGAGAAAGTATTTTAAAATATTTTTTACTATTACTGATATTCCCGCATATAGCGTGGTAGGCAAAGGGAAGACATTTCGATCCCCATTTATGTATTTTAAAATATATATATTATATTTAATTTTTAGGAGAAGCCAGCAGTCCCAGGATAGTAGCTGATGTTGACAGCGTACATTCAGACACACACTTTAAAAGAGGTAAGTCATAATGAAACATCGCTTACAGTGCGATCGACGGTGAAGTTAGGTTTTCTGAACTCTTGCGCATTATTCACTGGCACTCGGAAAGCAAATAATCGAAAGTAAGAAAATTTCTAAAATCAAATCTGCGCAGCAAACTACAGCTACCTTTAGGACGGCCACGACTCTTGGAATGAACTGGACGTATGAAGGATGTGTTTATAACAACACACACTACACTTTCTAATGATGTTTTTATTTTTCCATTCCAGGTCGTCGCGCAGGTCGCGTTCGTGCAGATCAAAGTTACACTCAATTTGCAGTAATGGACGATGAAAATGTTTCAGCTTTACAACAGGTATACTTTTTTTAAATTTTAAACTGTTGTGTTAATAATTTTAAAGTGAAAAGAAAAAACTTATTTTGAAATGGGGGAATGAGTTATTTTAATTTCTCCATTCTGTTAGACAAAAGCGGCGTTTAGTTCCGCAAGCTCAATACACAATCTTACAATTTGGGGGTCTTGACACTAAGTTCTTTTCACCATAATCTATGTGCTATACCTATATTATGTGTATAATGTGTTTTATAATTATCCTTGGATATTAGGGTGAACAGTAAAAATATAACTAGAATTGAGTTAAATATTAAAATATATTGTTCTCCCTTGTCTTTAAGAGACGTCAATGTCATAGCTGAATGAAGTGTCACTCACTTCATTTACATGTGTGAAATAAAAAAAAATCTTCTATATAATTGATTGTTTTGCTGTCCATAATTTTTTCGAACTTTACTGTATTTTTTTCTCGTTTTCGAGTACTAAAAGTTTTACTCTCCTCCACCAGGTAACCAAAGGTGGAGCTCTCACGCTGGTCTCCTTATGGAAGTCCCAGTTCGACGATTCAGAAGAAACTACAGATAACGAGTGGAAACAGGAACAATTACAGGTGATTTTTAACAATTTTAAAGTGTTATTCCCACACTTAGGAAAGAAAAAATACTTTTTAGAAAAATATATAAAAATATATGTTCTCATCAAACTACGTCGAAATTCTTATACGCGCGCTTACAACTTATTTGTGTTGTTAGCATCTGAGATTTTTACCAATTTCCGCTATCCAAAGAGGTTTACTTATAATTATCATTTGACAAGAGAGAATGCTATTTATTAAAAAAAATACAATTTTTAAGTGTTATTCCATAATTAGGAAAGAAAAATACTTTCTAGAAAACTAAAAAACCACCTTTTGTCTAAAAAGTATTTACAAATGACTTAGCCATATTGTCTGATTTTTTTTCGGATTGTGCTATTTTATAAATCTTTTTAGAGTGCCTCTTCAATCTTGAAGGTTGGCCGCTTTCTTACATCCCAAAATAACGTCTTATGTTCTTTACAAAATTACTCGAGTACCTATAGAGTTGTAAAAACTACTGAAAGAATTAAGATGAAACTTTACGTGCCTAAATGTATATTTTGTTTAATTGTAAAGTAAATATTAGTAAAGCTAAAATATATGTTAATTTGAATGTAATGTTGTTGTAGTCGCCCGAGCACCGCGCGGCGCGCGCGTCGGCGCTGTCGAGCTGCTCGCACGCGGCGCGCACGCAGCTGCCGCTCACGCACACGCAGCGCGCCTGCGCGGAGGTAACCACACGCTGTACCACTGCGATCGGGAATCATATATCACTATTTTCAATGTTAGAGTAATAGAATTTTATGAATCACAACCTCTATTACTATGCGGAAAAAAGCCTGAAGCTAAAAAAATCAAATTTATGTAAACATATTATGTAATTTGGCGGGCGAAGCTGCATATGGGTTGCTAGTTAATAAGTACACTTATTCTCTCCAAACAGGCAGAAAAACAAGAAAAGACTGACAAACAAACAGAACAAACAGACCAAGAGATAATTGAGGTGAAAGAAGCAATAGCGTTAGAGGTAACAGAGGTTAAACCCATCAAACCTAGTAAATGTTGCCTCCACAATGTCGGTATAGATGCTTTTCCTCGCCTACAACCGGCTCTGCCCAGGTGTTGGACTTTACCGGCTATAGGTAAGAATTTTTTATTTTTGTGTAAATAAAAAAAAATTGAGTGTCAACTATGGAAGGCTTGCCAGCCCTTTTAAAGGCTGCAATGTTCCATCGCGCCCGGTCCGGGACGGCGCGAGGTGGAGGACGGATACGTGGAATGTGAGAGGAGGGATGGAACACAAGATGAATGAATTATTAGATGTGATGGATGAGGGAGATTTGGATATTGCTTGTGTAGCTGAAAGGAACTGACCAAGTGAAAGGGCAATGACACGACCGATTTACCAGATATATAAGTCGGTTTCTAGGCCGGCGTAGGTGTGCTATTGTCCGATTGGTTAGTGCAGCGGTAGAAAACAAAGGGATCAACTCGAAACTGCTTTTGGGTTCTCTTCAAGCTATCTCTAGCTAATAATAAGAGTATTCTTGCTGACGTTCTAGTTGTTGAATTATCGAATAAGAAACTGGAAACTTTAATGTCGATTCGATTCGAGAGGACTATTAAGAAGAAGCTAGACGTGAATAGCAGTGAATCTAGAAATGGAAATATTGAAGTATGTTGGCAGAACCTTAAGAATTGTATGAAGAAAGCAGCGAGAGGGGTATGTAGGAAAAAGAAAAGAGGCTTTAGCAAAAATTACAATGAATGGCGGGATAATGAAGTGTGAGATGTTGTAGAAAGAAAGAAGAAAGCATGGCAGGATTATAAAGCCTCAGGTAAGGATAAAAATATAAGGGAGATAAAAAAGGAAGAGTATAAGCTGGAAAAGCATCAAACGAAAGCACTGATAAATATGAAGCATGGAAAGTCTTATAAATTCTTAGCGTATAGCAAGCAGAGACTTTAGTACAGAAAATTTAACAAAATTTAATTATCATCTTAGTTGTTTATCATTTTCTGATGTATACACCACTGAAGATCCTAATGAAACCCATAACGCTTTTATAGATATATTTTTATTATTCTATAAGGTATGTTTTCCTTTAAAAAATAGATACAGTTAAATTTTAGAGAAGAGTTAAACGAGTTTCTCGCAGAATTCGTGTATGTATTAGGTCCTTGAATAAGTTACCGCTGTTTTTTTGTTTAAAAAAAAATAAATAAAATATAATGCTTACAATGACATTACTCAAAGTATTGTCCATCATTAGAGACCACTTTCTCCCATCTCTCTGGTAGCAATTGAATCCCCTGTCGGAAAAACGACTCATCTTTCGAGGCAATCCAGGAATCAAGCCATTTTTCGGCTTCTTCAAAAGAATGGAAGCGCTGCTCGCTTAAACCGTGCGCCATCGACCGAAACAAGTGGTAATCGGAGGGGGCTATGTCCGGTGAATAC
>JAAIXJ010000160.1:190332-266899 GCA_013403705.1 Heliconius hermathena
AATGTGTGGTTCTTTCGTGAAAATTTCATCATCCTTCGAAAGCAACCTCGCAAGCAACCTCGAGAAACACTAACTTCTCGTCAGAAAAGCTACGTGTTTTCTCTGAAGTTGTTCGTTAACCTTTCGTCTCTTTTATTCTCTGCCTTTTCACGCTTCATCTTCATGAGTACTTTCGTTTGGTGATTTTGTAGCTTATACTGTTTCTTTTTAATTTCTCTCATACTTTTATCCTTAGCTGAGGCTTTATAATCCTGCCATGCTTTCTTTTTTCTTTTTATAGCAGTTTCCACTTCATCATTCCACCATTCGTCGCGGTTTTTGGTAAAGGAAGGCTCTTTTCCCTTTACCACATACCTCTATTGCTGCTTCATACAATCCCTAAGGTTCTACCAGCATACTCCAATACTTTCATTTCCAGATTCGCTGCTGTCTAGCTTCTTGGAAACTCTTTCTTGATATTCCTCTCTAATCGGTGGATCTTGAAGCTTCTAGTTTCTTATGCGATAATTCGACTCCAAGTTTGGACACCTTGTGTAGTTGCGCCAACCTGCAAACAGACCCCTTATTCTAGCAACGACTAGATAATGGTCTGTTCCCAGCTCAGAATCACTAAACACTCGCGTGTCTATAACTTGGCTTCGAATACGCTGATGCACTAGGAATAAATCAATCATATTTTTCCCTTCCGCTCGCTCCCATGTACACATGTGAATTTATTTGTGTTCAAACGTCGTGTTTGCCACAAAAAAAATCCTTTTCTTGCAAATTTCCAATATAAGCTTTCTAGTCTCATTTATTTTCTTGTCACCATACTGACCACTCCCACCCCCTCCCTCGTAACCGCTTCGCGCAGTTCCGATTCAAATCGCCACATATTATTAATTTTTCATTCCCTCTAACGCTATCTAGAACATCCCTGACACTCTCCCAAAACTCCTCGAGTTCGCTTAATAGAGCTGTGGATACTGGCGCATACTTAACTAACAAGAATACTCTTGTTAACCCCAGCTTGAAGCGAACCCAAAGCAGTTTCGGGTTGATCGCCTTGTATTCAACTGCTGCACTAACCAATCGAGAGGACAATAACACCTACACCTTGACAGCCCCGCTCGCTCTCTGGTACGCCGGCCCAGAAAGCGACCCGACTGCCTGGCAAATCGGTCGTGTCATTGCCCTTTCGCTTGGTCTCTGTCACACAAACGACATCCAAATCTCTATCATCCATCACATCTAATAATTCATTCATCTTTTCTTCCATCCCTCCTCTTACATTCCACGTAGCTATTTGTAGCTCCGTCCTCCACCTCCCGCCGTTCCGGACATGGCGTGTTGGGTGGCGGTCCCCAACGCCGCATTCGTCGCCACTTGACACACCAGCGGGGACGCACTGGTGCGCGTCGCCTTGGGGGGACGCCCTATCAGTGCGCTCTCTCGAGGTGCACGTGGCAGATGGAACGTTCCAGCCCTCGTATGGGCTGGCAGGGGTCGCTGCGAGCAAGCCTTCCATCTTGGACCCCCTGCTATTTTTGGTACATATAAATGATCTCCCACAAAGAACCGACCATCCTATTGTTATTATTCGTATATGATAGTACTATGCTCATTAAGTGCACCGACAGTATAACATATATAAATAATATAATAATTAATTAGTTAAAAAATAATAATTTAAGAATAAACGTACAAAAAACGCAGTTAATGCATTTCTACCAAAGATTGCATGTAGAAACTTTAAATATAAATTCTTAAAAACCTTAAATCTGGATTAAAAAAAATAATCAAGTAAATGTTTCTAAATTTCTTGGTATTATTATATAATATACAGCCAATTAATGTGAAAGCCTTAAACTGAAAATATTTGTAAAAAACTTTACGTGTCTGCATACACAATTTAAACAAAAAACATAATATCAACTCGTTCCTGGTTGATTATCATGGCTTAGTAGCATCAATTTTACGATTTGGCATCATTTTCTGGGCTAATTGCTGTGGAAGCCAAAATATTTTTAAGGGACAAAAACGATGCGTAAGGTCAATGTTCAATTAGAAGGTCTCAGATACTTGTAAAGTACATTTTAGGAAACATGGACTTTTAAAGTTTCCATGTCTAGACATTTTGGAAAATGCTATATTTGTAAAAGCCAATAAACATCTTTTTCCAGCTTTAGCTAAATCTAGAAGCCGCACATTAAGCCTTAGGTCTCAATATAAAAACGACTCCAACTCGCGGATCATTCTAGGAATGTATCTGTTTTTCTTAGCGAGGATTTCATTATCAAACCTGGGTTTATCCACTCACATACAGCTGGCTTCGATGCATGCCAATTCTTGATATCGGAGATGTGTTCCTTCACCCTAACTCCGATGCTTCTCTTTGTTTGACCGATGTATGATAAGCCACAATCTCAATCTAGTTTATATACAGCTGCACTCTGTAAAGGAATATTACTTTTCACTGGTCTCAAGAACAGACGGACTACTGCAAAGTGTTCGAAACGTCGGGTTTCCAAAATGTATTATAATCTTAAATATACGCAAGTAAGTCGGTTAAAATAGTAATTTAAAATAGATCTTCTCCGCATGATCACGAAAAAATTAATGGCTGTAAACCAAGAAGTTTTCTGTGCTTCTGTAGACTTGGAAAAGGTGGTTGATAGACTTGTGAGAATGAAATTATTAGAGATAATACCCTGGTACAATGTGAGCGGACCCTTATTGCTGGTTGTAAAGCCTCTTCACAGAGATTACCCAGCCTGCGTCCGAATAGGAATTGGCACGTCGCCTTAGTTTGACATCCAATCGGGTTTTAAACAAAAATGCGCCATGTCAGCTTAGCTGCTCAATTTGTATTTGAATAAGTGTCTCCAAGGAGTGGAACAAAGTGACAAGGAAGTGAAAGTGGTGACTTGAATGTAAATTGCCAGCTGTAAGCAGATGATGCAGTGCTCATTGCATCATCAGAATACGAGTTGCAAGCATTAGTCACCAGCCTATAAGATGAGTTTGAAAACAATGGTTTAAGTCCGAATGCAAGTAAGATCTGGTATTTGAAAGAAGTGAAGAAAATTCGGATATCAAGATTATTGTAAATAGTAAGATATCAGAACAAGTGAACGACGTGGTACATTTGGGAAGTATGTTCAGTAGAGATGAACGCGGAAAGGCGCATTACTACTAGTATCAGTGTTAATGGCGCCTTAGCTGTATTGATGAAACGGCGAAAGGTATAGAAAGCATAGCTCCACGTTTGGCCGTACGCGTACGTACGGATATTTAACACGTGGGTATTACAAAAGAAGAATGAAAGAAATATTAACTGATCGAATCTGTAATAAAGAGATACACGGAATGGCAGGTACTAGCGAGGATGTCACGGTGAGAATGAAGAAGAACGTATTCAGTTGGTTTGGACACGTCGAATGAATCAGTGATGAAAGAATAGATAAAAAACTATTGAAGGGAAAGTGAGCGGTAATAAAGGTAAAGGGGAGACCTCAGTTGACCTTTGAAAACATAGTATCAAAGATACTGGAGGAAGGTCACGTAAAAAGCGTGAGGACCCTCTGGAGGGCATGTATGAATAGGTTGACAACAGTGGACGAGGCCAAACAGTTCCGTTCGTCCGCATTGACTTCTCCGATAGGGAGACAGCGCAAAATGTATAATATTTGTTCAAATATTGTTTTTTTTTTATCTTTTGTGTGATTAGATTTGAAATTCGAGATAAATTGTATGAACCTAAATATTCTACTGCCCTATCTAATCTGTATTATATAAAATATCATATCATACAGGCAGCAGAGTGCGCGAGCTCCGTCCGCCGTTGCTGCAGCAGGCGTCCTTCGACGACGGCGGCGGCGGCGCGCTGCGCTACCGACTGGACGTGATGCGCGGCGTGGCGGCGCGCGACCACGCCCCGCCCGCCCCTCGGCGCGCCTCCAGCCTGCCCGTGAGTTTGTGTGTGAGTGACAGAGAGAGAAGGAGAGCGACACCGCCCCGCCCGCCCCTCGGCGCGCCTCCAGCCTGCCCGTGAGTTTGTGTGTGAGTGACAGAGAGAGAAGGAGAGCGACACCGCCCCGCCCGCCCCTCGGCGCGCCTCGAGCCTGCCCGTGAGTTTGTGTGTGAGTGACAGAGAGAGTGTGAGCTGCGGCACCAGTGCAACAAATCCCCGACTGTCCTTCAGCGCGCCTCCAACCGGACAGTGGGTATTAGTGTGTAAGTGGGAGAGATGGCGAGAAAGAGAGAGAGAGAGAGAGAAAGATAGATAGCTGGAGAGAGAGTGAGAGAGAGAGAGCTTGAGTGGCAATATTTAACGCCACACTTCCTCTACCAGAGCAGACTATAAAAATGGATATCGTACCTAGGCTCGAGTTCATAGTCAGACATTGTGTATCTACGTCTCTAAATACATTAATAAATGTTTATCTCTAGATTTTCTCCCCACTGCCATAACTAGAAATATGTATAAAATTCGGAACACTTACTTACCTTAAATCATTTAAAATAAATGTCAAATAAACACAACGTCAATAAAAATAACAGATAATATAATACCAATAAAAATAAAAAAAAAAATAAAAATAATATATCGATTTATAATTAAAAATACTAATACTATAGTATAGTGTAGTGATAGTAACAAAGCTACTTTAATTAAATTAAAAAATTATGAATTTTTCTCAAGTCCCGAGATGACAGCGAAGGCCCGACGCCTTAGGACTTCGCCCCTACAGATCTCTTCAGTAATCAATAAGTTATATAAAGAAATGTACATATTTACAAGAAATAAAAGTGTATACTTTCACTTTTTGTTTTCTTTTTCTTTCTTCTTTGATCGTTATAAGGTCCTAACATACCTGTAGTAATAAAATATCTATTATATATAAAAGTTATACCTATATACATACATGATCGGTGTAGACTATTAGAATATTTTTTTTATCCAAAATTATAATTCTAGCAATTATAGCCTTATATTTTCTAATAAATTATACTATTTATATAAACAAATTTATTTCTAGTACAAATCATATGGTGGCAACATTTTTTCTAGAATGTATTTGTATTAAAATAAAAAAATATATACACGCTATACAAAAATAGAAAAAATATGTCATAAAAAAATTAATAAAGCATTATTTCCTGTATAAAGTGAGTAACGGAGTGTGTTTTCACTAGGTTCCCCCTGCTTACCTCGCTATATGCCGAATACAGCCTGAAGCTATTTCTGTATACATACATATATATAATATAATGATATATACTTTTAGAGCATATCCCGTTCGACGACGTCGTCTGAGCCGCCACCGAAGCCCCCCGCTGAGGCCACTGTTTCCAGCCGCCTGGAAATACGAGTACGGCCCCCGGATAGTGCTTCGCCCCTCCATACTGGAAATACAGGTAACATGTTAACTAATATTATATATAAATGTAAAAAAATGTGAGGATAGATGTTTGTTCCACTTTCACCAAGAATGAACCACTGAATTGAT
The DNA here is from genome assembly GCA_013403705.1 of Heliconius hermathena. NCBI lineage: Eukaryota > Metazoa > Arthropoda > Insecta > Lepidoptera > Nymphalidae > Heliconius > Heliconius hermathena. Next base: position 195,825 of record JAAIXJ010000160.1, read on the forward strand.
TTAGACGAAACTTTACAGTTAGCTTATACATTACAACAATACAATGTATGTAAACACAACATAAGAATAAGTTTCAGCGAGCGAAGCCACTGCTGAGTCGCTAATAGACAGTCGGCACTATATTCTTTACAAGAGTTTCAGCGTTTCTACTTGTGCTAAAATTTCAACAAAATAATTTTGTATGGAATATATTTCATTATAGATTCAACTTCAGCTTGAAAATGGAAGTTTATCTCCATCAATATTTTCCCATATTTAATGCTCAACTGTTTCATACATGTCGCTCGTCCTTAAATAAATTTTCAATTTCTAATCCTTCCAACGCTCGACACGATGTCATCGTGGAGTTGGTTTAGCTGAATAAACGACTAAATGAGTACATAATAACTATATATTAATTATAAAATGTTCGTTAAAATGAAAAGTCACCAGAGCAAGGAAATGGAACTATTTCCGTCGCGTTTCAGCCACGACAGCCTCAATTATTATAAATTTATTTTATTTCTAGTAAAAATCCACTCGGTGGTCAGCGGTGGAGAGGTGAGACTCAACCACGAGGAGGCCTCCGTCTACTACGACGCCACTGAACATCAGAGAGATAAACGGTATGTGCTCAAATACGCACCGAAGAGAGAGAGAGAGCATACGAAGAGCTTCTTTGGTTGACATTTTAAACCCCGGAACAATATTTTTGTGTTTTATACATATTATACATTAATTGAGGATTTATACTATAAATTATTTATTATCTATATCATTAATATTATACATTATACCGTATTCATTTTGGCATGAGACAAAATGTAAACAAAAAATACTGGTTTTAATATTTTTATGTAACTTTAATTTATTTTTAATTTAGTCTAAAACAAAATAATCAGAAAACAACTTTATACTTACCTACTTGAGGCCAGTCGTGGCGCAGCGGCACGAGGTGTGATTGTAAAACCGACTGGTTGTGGGTTCGATCCCCACTCGAGGAGATGAAATATTTACTTAAATTTATATTTCCATTTCTTCGCTCTGGTGTCGAGGNCCACCGAATTCTGGAGGTATTGCGTGCTGAGTGGTGGAACTCAACGCCGCACTATGCCTCGACACCAGGCGAAGAAATGAAAATATAAATAAATATTTCACTTCCTCGAGTGGGGATCGAACCCACAACCAGTCGATTTTACAGTCACACTTTGTGCCTCTGTGCCACGACCGGCTTCAATATATATTTATACTAACAATAAAAATATAAAATTTTACTTGTAAAGAATAGTCAAAACCTAACAAAGACATTTGTTGTCATCATAATCGAAAAATGGAAAATTATAATATAAAAAGTCGTTGGCTAAATTTGGACCATGCTAAAATCAAATAAGAACACAACGCTTTTTGTGCTCTTATTTCTCGAGCCGTTTTTTAGACTGTAATCCAATTTAAATCAAATTCAAATTATTATTAACTAACAATCATAATGATTATTAACTATCAAGATCTAAAGACATCTTTCAATAATATTATAATATTTACATCCATAAATCCATGGATATTTTATCTACTTCATATACTATGTCAATCGTGACCTATAAAATAACCTTTTTTTGATTTGTTCTTTTATCTCATGCATTCGTGAATAGGGTATGGACTAATCGTTTCGATGCAAAATATGTATGTTCCTTGTTCCTTTTTAATCTGTAATTGTGTCTCCAGCAGGTCTTCCACAAGGAGCGGAGAAAAAAGCCAGAGTCCTGCGGTGGAGAGGACCCGCTTAGATGCTATACCTGACAGGTAATATTTGAAAAAATAATAACCGTAAAATATTTTAATACAAACTAATTATAACTTAATTTAAATAAAATATTTTAAAACTTTCATAATTTTAGATATTTAAATGAAAACATTTAAGTATCTAAAATTATCTTGAGATTATTTAAGTTACTTAAAATAAAAAATAAATCAGCTTCACACTGTATCTCGCACTTAGCAGGGTGAAATTAAGTAACTTATTTTACCTATTCTCTTTTTTTAGCTTTACACTGTATGAAATAGGGTAGGCAGAGGCAACTTAAGGAACATAGTTAAGATACTTCGTTCCCATTAAGATGCTTCTGTTCCTCACTTTCCTTCGAATTCTGGAGGCATTGTGTGTTGAGTGGTGGATCTCAATGCCGCGCTTTGCCTCATTTTGTAAGGAATTGGAAAAGTTTATAAATTACAATAGGATCTGTATACCCATTTATAGCAGATATATCGTGAAACTTATACATTAACACTTTTGAAATGTTATTCCATACTTAAGAAAGAACAATATTTTAGAAAACATAAAAGCTAGCTTGATGACGCATGACTTAGCGGCCACAGCGCTTGGACGGTGAACAACAGGCGCGGTTTGAAATCCCTTAAAATTTTAATATGTTTTCTAAAAAAAGTAAAAAATTTATATTTCTTAAAAAGTGGTGGCCTTTTGAGCCAACACTTATATATATAAGTTTTTATATTTTGTACTTTCAGAAGCACGTCCGCGCGCCGCGAGCACAGTGCCGGCGGGGACTCGCATAGTCTGAGAGATGTATGTAGATTTAATATAATTCAAGTGAACGTTAATTATAAACTTCTATTGAAAATCGATATATACGTAAATTACTACGTAAAGCAAAATATTTGTACTCCTTTTTATGAAAATTGTACAGACGGACGACTATGAAATTTGCTAATGTGTATAGAGGAGTGCAGAATGCTTATATTTTTTTAAAATAAGTATAAAATATATATGAATATATGTTTGACAATATGCACTTTTGTAAAAAGTGATATACACGTTGCTATGGCTATATATTGTACGCGTCAATTGATTTTGGTTTTCTTGTATACCTAAATGTATCATAACAATTAATAGGATAATTTTTACCTAAAATAATAATTGTATTTAATAACACTTTCCCATTTGCAGAGATCAACCAGCAGCACATCACGCATCCCGCTACCGCAGCACGCTCTTCCCGCTCCGCCCCTGCACCCCCCACTCTCCTCCGGCGGAGGGGGAGGGGGAGGCCTGCAAGGGGCGCACAGGTTAGCTAAATGTGCGTCGTGGAGCGGGGACCCTCCTCTGTCGCCAGATGCGCCTCAGCCGGGGGACCTTACTCCGGGTGAGTGATTATATATATTATATAGAGTTATAGACAATCGATAGCATATTTAGATTCCCTTCCTCTCCCCCAACACCAGATACCTTGCCTCACACTTTCTCTCTTTCCTCCTGCACCTCTCGTTTCTCCTCCAGGCTCGTTAAATATTTAAAAAACTGGAACCTCATCAATAAATGGGAAAGTTTTCCTCTGTCACCCGATTTCCCTCAGTCGGAAAATTATACGCCATATGAGATGTTTTAAATATTACGTAGAGTTAAACCGACAGCATACCTAGTATCCGCCTCGCCCTCCTCTCCCCGTCCTCTAAATGTGCGTCGTGGTGTGGTGACAGGTTGTGATTTTATACAGTCCTTAGGTCCTATAGGTCCTATAGAAAGTGTTAGAATATATGATTTTAATAAAACATTCCTTTAAATATTCTACTATATAGAAACTTAACCCAAGACACGATTTTTTTTCACTGAAAATATTGTTGCTATTTCCTTAGCATTAAGAAGAAGGAGGCAGAACGCCAACGATAAATACGCATTGGATCCTGCACGGGAACTGAACCTGCGATTCGCAAGACCCAGACATCGCCATCAACCGCCACAAACTAGGTGAGACTACATACATAAATGCATCTAGTTCTTCTCTTTTGCTTACTTATAAAGATAACATGATATACAAAATGTTAAATCTACAGGTAATACTAAAGCGTGTTGAATGGCAGAATTTAACGCTACGTTATATCTCGTTGCCAGAGTGGATTAATGAAAATATTAAACATTGCGTTCTCCCGAGTGGGGATCGAACTCACAACCATCGCGTCTACAAACACACAAAAATTTCATATATTCAAGTTTTGCGCGATTTTGAGAAAAATACTTGACGCCATGTTGCTCTGCTGTGACGTCAGCTGGTCTTGTAAACAAATTCAGAAATATCTGTAATAATCTGTGAATAAAGGTTGCGTTGATCAGTTGACACTTTGTTTACAGATAGTATGTCGTCATATCATGACGGATGTTTCGTGTATTTAAAAATATAAGAAAATAAATGATGAAAGAAATAGATAATTTTTTCATATAATGAATTACAAATACTTTAAATTAAATGAAAATTAAACACATTACCTACTCCTATATTATACAGTTTTGTATAAAATTATATACTTGATAAGTTGACAGTAAGACAGTTGAGAGTAAGACAACGTCAATTTGTCAATATCAATTCGTTCTGTAATATACTTAAATGCATATTTTTTTCCCCACCAACAGCGCAAGTAACCGCTGCCGCAGTGCAACCACAGGCTCCCCCCCTCCTCTCGGATCCTCCTCATCGTCAGGTTCTCCTCCCCCGCCACCTCCACCCACCGGCCCTCCCCCTCACAACGCGGCGAGGGCGAGGCGCTTTAGACCCAGCAAGGAGGGGAAGGAGGAGCTGCCTGCCCCCGTTTATAGTGCTGTTGGTAAGTAGAAATGTTTTTTTTTTCATATTTTCCTATCGACTTCGCTACTGCCCGCTGCCACAGGACGACAATAGATTAGCCCTTTCCTCCGGATTCTTGTCAGGTTCAATCTCTTCCCTCACCCTTGAGATCCTCGCCTACGTCAGGCAACGCGGCATCGGTCCAGCAAAGAGGGCCAGGAACTGTCACCCTCGATTCTGATATCCCCTCGATCTGGATAGCAGGGTAGACAGAGGGAATTGTTAAGTATCCGATCGTTTATCTCACAACCATGACATATTTGCAAAAAGAAATAGCTCATAGAAATAAGATAAGAAGCCCATAGGCAGTTTAACAAAGAGCCCCTCATACCACACTCGATCAAAGGCCTTCGCCATTTCCAACCTAACTGCTAGGCCCTCTCCCCTACTTTCAATAGCCGCAGTCCAATGGTGGGTTATATTGACGGTCATTTTTATATTCATCAACCGGTGATCCTCTAGAGTCTACATAAACAAAGAGCTGGCTATTGATGATGCTCTCCATGACTTTTACTACTTATGAAAAGCAGGGAGGTGATAGCAATAAGCATGTAGTTAGATGGAACGGAACCATCGCCTTTCTTCGCGGTCGGGTGGAGGAGAGCTCTCTCCCACGAGTCTGGGCCGACTGAGTAAGTACTTCGGCATGAGGCATAAAATTATATTCTATTTTGTAGCTGGGGTATTGGAGATAGACTGTGTTGCTCGGTCAGGCAATCTGAGTATCCGTTTGAAATAACAAGGCCGGCCGCGAGGTCTCAAGATGGTGGTGGACGGCATTCAGGTTAAAATGTAGACCCCTGAAATTACAAAAGTCCACGTGAAGCGTTGTTGGGGCACCGTGGAGCGTCCTCCTCGTTTGCTTTGTCTGTAGAGCGGTACTTTGTCCTCCCCAGAATTCGACGGGCGGCCTGAGCTTAAAGGATGGATTCTCCAGCACTACCAGCAGGTACCCTCCTGGAGTAGTTTGTCTCTATGTGCCACTATCCATATATATTCCAGGGAAGGGTGGGGTTGGGCGCCGGAGCCTGGCTTTATCTGATGCGAAACGCAGTGGCATAAAGCTACTTGAAGCCGGTTTTAAGTGTCGGGTGTGGAAATGATTCCTTCAAGTCTTCCCATGCGTGTTGATAAGAGGGGACACATCGTAGGATATGCGGAGTCACTTTAGCTGATCGAATCCGCAATTAATAGACACATGGAATGGCAGGTACTAGGGAGGATGTCACGTTTGGCGCTCCCTGATTACCCCACTAGGGATACAGCGTGAAGCTAGATTAGATAATACTTCTTGAAAAAATAATTAAAACCAATGCAAATCGACGTTTTTTTCTAAAAATTATTAAGTGATAAATTTTCTTTAAAAAAAATCGACTTTTATCGATGTTAGATAATGTAGAGTTCTCTGTTTTGGGGTTGATTCTATATCTTATCAAAATTTTAATAAAAAACAAAAATAATAAAATCTGGTGATAGGCACTCCTTAAAAGACAATTTTTCCACGCGACGTATAAATATACATAACGTATAAATGTACGTACTGTGCAGCACAGTGCGGCCTTACTTCTGTAATTACTGTTAGCATTAATGTCAAAATGCATTTGAATGAATGATGAAATTACCTGTTTGTAAAGTGAAAATAAATATCAGAAAAACAATGCCATTTACTAAATGTATATAAACGTGTCAGTATTTTCAGTTATTTTCAGTCAGTTATTATAACTGAAAGAGTTTGCTTTGCTTTTTTATTCTGAACTTGGCTTGCAATATTATTATAGGCTTCTTACAAATTTTAATTTACGAATTATTAATTAACACGTTACTTCTTTTTTTCTATTTATTTTGAATTAGTTTCTATATCTTATTATATTTATGAATAATAATAATAACAAAAATGAAATATCTATCTACTAATATTTTAAAGTTAAACAGTTTGATTGAGCGCGACAATCTCATTAACTACTGGATAAAATAGAGAAGATCATTTTTATATAATATCAAATATATTATTTACTGTATTACATGACGTTAATCGATTTAATTTAACCCACTGTACCTGCGGGTAGAGTTGTTCCCGTACTTAGAATGTGTCATGGCATGTGACATGTAACATACACAACGTATAGTTATTTCCATTTGACCACGCGGACGAAACCGCAGTAACATCTAATTGAAAGTATGAAACACTTTGAAAGAGAATTTTATTGAAATGTCAATTTCGTCGGTGTTATATTGTAGACTATGTTATTATTTGTATATATAATTTGCTGTTTCTTCTTCTGTTTCTTTCACGCCCAGTTTCAAACGCTGCTTGCGAGGTAATAATATATAAAAAATATTTTGTTAATACCTTCGTCTGTATGACAGTGATAGTAGCTTCAATTATTTTCAGTTGCATATTTATAAATTGCATACATTTACGAACATGTATATAAAAAAATGTGCTCTTTTTGCATATTAATACTCATGATATATTTTTATTTATTTATTTATGTTTGGTATTTGAGCCATTGTTGTTTTTTTTTGCTTTTGTTATCAATCATTAGTCTTTAATTGTATTTAGTTTGAAAAAAGAAATAGAAATAATTGTTACATATTTTTTTTTTAAAAATGATATTATTGTAGAAACATATATGTTTAAACGAACACATATACAGGGTGGAATTGTAAGCACCACTTTAAATGAAACCATAGTTTTAATTACTCTATAAAAACCTAATATAAATCAGAAAAAAATAAATTCCCAAAAATGAAATAGTTATTTTTTCAAACAAAATAAATAATAAAATTGTCCTTTAATAGTATTTTTGTAGTAGTAAGTGTTTATGTTATTGGGATCTATACGTAATCGCGTCACACGAACTACAGGTATGGATAAAAATCGTGAAATGAAAAAAAAAATCCTACGTCCAAATTGTTGAGGCATTTTGATTAATTTCTTTAGGTATAGGTTTGAAAAATTTTACCCTATATGCTGTTTCCGTAAAAGGAGCGCTGCTTCTTCCACCCTGTATATTATCATTCATTAGAAACACAGGTACAATGAGTAATAGTATAAAGAAAATATATATATTTAAAATTTTTCCACAGGTTCCGGGCATAGACTGTGACGAAGCACAGAATGTGTGACGAACAGACAAACATAACGTCAGGTGTGAGACGTGACAGCAGACACTGTGACACCGTGACACTGAACCCAGGTTGAAAACCACTAGTAAAATACAACCAATTCATCGGCTTTAATGGTTTGTGTTCAATTAATTGGAATTCAATTTATGGATTTATTGAATTTTTAGTTAGAAAATTGAGGATTGATGTCTTAATATTATATTCCCTCTGCTTTTTTTGTAGGAGATAAAGAATTGGAGTAATATTATAACATTAGTTGTTTTTAATTGGTTTAACCGATGAATTGGTAGATATTGATTGATAAGTGGTGAAGAAATGAAAAGGCAAATTTGAAGTCAGGCTGCGTTGATCATTCAGTCATTTAATCGCAGTGTTCATAATTGATTATATAAAGTTGTTGAAAAATTTACCAAAAAAATTACACTCACAAAAAAAAGGTTTTTGGAAAAGAAAAAAATATCTTTAATGCCTTAATTTTTACCTGCTTGTATCACAGTTGTTTGGGATATAATTTAATGTAATAATGACAAAAGAAAGCAAGTAACAGTCGAAAAATATTTTTATATAAAGAAAATGTGTAAAAAAATTGTTCATATTGGCTTGCTTGCTACTTCTTAGACGGATCGTAGGCTATTTTTAACCTTGTTTAGGATAAGGATGGTAATAGCGTATATAATGGATACAGAAAAATAATAAATAATTAACCGTATCATTTTGAGTCATGTGTTAAAAAAAATAAAAGAAAAAATATACTTAAATTTTAATACTATCAAAGAAAAGGTTCATAGCTCTGCACTCATGTCAAAATACGTATGAAAATATTTAAAAACTGCATTTGAAAACTTTTAATGTTAGATATAATATTTTACTTTAATATTCTATTATTTTTCTTTATCTGTGGACTTATGACGTCAGCAAATGTGGGAATTTAAAAAACCTAGATCTCATGTAGATAGACATTTGTAATTGGCTTAGTTTGAGCTATTTCTATCGAATCTGCTTGGACTTGAGCGAAAAGTATAAATATTAGCTAACGTGCTACGATTTTGTACTGTTTTAAGTAAAGTGGTCTAACTTAAAAATATTGAAAATTCAAAAAATATTTTAAATATATATTTTCTTGTTGTACTTTGAAGATGTATCTGTATTTTTTTATAATCTATCCACACGTAAAGTAATGTGGGTTCGATTCTCACTCAATCGAATGAGTTACTTATAGTTCCTCCATGTAACATACAATATCTCCCAAAGTGTGGACAACGGAGTGTGGTCTTAGCCATAGGAAAACAGCACTTATTCATCAATTCTAAGGGACTATTATTAAAACTTTTTTTAAATGTATTTTCTCACCAAATCAACTTGCATTTACAAATGTAAAAAAAATCTCAAATGTATTTTTTTTTATTTTTTGACTTATGCCACTTTATTTAGAACGATGTTATAGCTACAACGCTATTCTAAGTAGTTATATGGAAAATATTGTGTCGTATACAGGAAGGGAACAGAACGTTAGAATTCTTGATATGCTCATTTTTGTTTATTAATAATTTTAATGCTTAAAATATTATTATTATATAGTTATTGGGATTTGGAAACGTCTGTCTGTCTATGTTTTTTATGTATAGTAGGAACCCGATTAACCGGACTAGTTATTGTACTTACATAATCTCATTTGCACTTGCAAAATCTCATTTCTTTCAATGAAATGTCAAACCTCTGCACACTCAGTACGGTCAACGAGTCGTGGCCGCTCTAGGGTTAGCTGTAGATCGGCTGCACAGATTTGATTTTAGGATTCTTCTTTCTTTAAATTATTATTTTACCGAGTGAACAATGCGCAAAAGTTAGAAACCTAACTTCATGGCGACCACGACTTATGTACATAGACGATTATATATAGTCCTGATAATCGAGTCTCCGCTGTGTTTTTATTGATATTACAGAACTAAAAGTATAAAATTATTTTCTCATATACTTTTCTCAATAGTAATGTATATTAAGATAATTATTTATATAAACAAATACAGCGTGTTTGTTTGTTTGTTTCTTTGTATGATATCGATAGTCGTATATGGTGCGCCGATTTCTTATAAAATTGTGGTGCCGTCTTTTTGTATTTTCTGCTATAATCTTTTTTTTAATCATATATTACGCGTTGTATCAATTTTCCATTCAGTTTATCTCTTCTTGCTAAATAAAATAAGTTCTTTTTTACAATTGTATGGATATTGGTATACGTGTTAATTTATTCTCTTTTCTAATTTGTAAATATACATTGTATATTATAAATTCCTTTTAAGTTAAACGTCGCGATAATTTTAACTTTTATTGTTACATCGAGTTGTTTCTAAAATTTCAAAAGTGAGAAACTTTTTGATTGTAAAAAAATTGTTGAGAAAAAAATATTTATATATGGCGTTCTTTAAAATTTTATCTTTTGGGAACATTTAATAACTGTTAAAGTGGACTTTTTTTCGTAATAAAATTATATTTTGGCCAAAACATAATTTTTCGTCTTTAGTCCACTTTGCCAGTAGATTGTATATTGGTGAAACGATACTGGCATGCCAGAAAAATTTAATTTTATTTAGTATCCAAAATTGTGCTAAAGTAATTTAAAAATTGTAAACGCACAATTAATATATAATACAATTTCTGTTTCTATTTTGAAACGCCAGAACCAGGATTTAGTTATTTATTGTTATTTTCTATTAAAAAAAAACTTTTTAATCCTATTTTGGCATGCCATTCGTCGTTTTCACATAGGACTTGTGTAAAGGATCAAAGATTGTAAATTTTGTGGTGAAAGTTTTAAATAACTTGTACAATTTAATGCTTAAGAATGTTTCTTATAATTGAAATATATAGTTGTTAGTGTTGCACGGCTCTCCCGTTTGTGGATGGTGTCGGGGAGAATAGGGTTGTGCTTTTTTCCTTTATTTATTTGGTCTCTAAATTTATTTACTGAAATATTTTTAATATGAGGATTCTCTATGACCTAAAAAGTGTTGTCTTTATAAATTCTCTCCGACATGGTAGCACTCTTGTAATATAACAGTTACAGTGAAAGTGGAAAGAAAGTGGAGTATTGGGTGTGCATCTTAATACATTAAACGAGCATTTATCCATATATTTTTAAATATTTTTCTTATTATTTTTTAATTTCGCGACATATCTAATTGTAATATTACAAGTGTGCGTCGTACGTGACGTTTATGTAGACGCCATAAACTCTAGTCCCTTCTGCCTAGAATAGATTAAATCTGTATGTAATAACTAATTTAATATTACAATAAATAAAAAACATATATAGCTGTAAGAGTTATTAGCGGTTTCTTTCGCTGTTTTTGACATCGACATCTGTCACCGTGACACCTGTCAGAAGCGTGACAGATGTCAAAGTCGCGGGTGACACGAGCTGGGTTATTGCTTAGAGATGTATGGACGGTTGTCTGCGACACTGGGAGTAAGTTTTTTTCTAAATATATCAACGACAACTGGCCATTCTCGAACATTCTAGTCTACGAACGGCTTCCGTCTCATAGTTTTATCAGAAAAAAGATTGAGACAAAAAGTTATTTTTGAAATATAATGAAAAAAAATTATGTATAAAATTGTTGTTATATTGTAGGCTCCTTTTTCAATATTTACTTGTCGCGTTTCCGGACATCGAAAATCGCGAATTGCGTTTCTTTATGAATGCACGCTCGGTTACGTTTTTTTGCCTTATTTTTTTATATTTACCAAAATATGCACAATGACATTTAAATAAAAGGTATTTGTCCTTGTATTGTTGTTTTATTTAATAACCAAGCAAGGCATATTTTTTCTATTTATTATGGTATATTAGAATTTGTCTATATACTTATAGTTACTTTATAATATATTTTATATTATGACAATTGTATATACATATCTATAAATAAACTGCGACTGCATAATACTAAAAAGAAAATAAACAAGCCCAATAGTTTATTAGGATTAACAGTCGGGACCTATTAGCAGGGTGCGTAGTACTAGGTGACGGTATTATAAACGCTCGCAGCGCTCATGGTGGCCAAAAGAAGAAACAATGTAGGCTTTGTCACTTATTAATGTCAAAGCAATCTGTTCGACTTATCATTTTACTAAGTTATTAAAAATGAGTCACAGCAGTTGCAGTTGTTCTACAATGCAACAAATACATTTACATGTAATAGATATATTTATAGCGAAGTATGTGATGCAGAAATACAAACAGAAATAGACAACTCAACTATGTATATAAAAAATTACAATAAAATGAAGAACAAAATATGTAATACCCCTAAAAAAACATACACAGATGTGGCGACTTCAACAAAAAAAAAATATTTTACTGGGTTTTTATCTATCTGTAATGATTAGCAACTTATAGATCTTGCAGATGTAACATTCAACAATTTCCAATTATTATTAAAAACATTAGCAACCAATCACAAATACAGTATTAATAGTTATTTTTTTTATTTTAATTACTTTTTTTCTTAAATCACATTTCGTTTCGTTTACGTTTTGATATTATAATAATCATTTATTTATAAAATAAATTATTATATTATAATAATATCAAAACTAGGTAACTACTATACTAACTACCATTAAATTTGCTTTGTTTCCTTGTTTTTCAACTAAAACTACAACTAAAAAAGTAGTAAACAAATTCTTATATAACCAAAATAAAACACTATTTTGAATAGAAATTACTTACCTCTCTCAATTTGAATAACCAGAAATGATTTATCGACATTTTTTCCACCCAAATCACAGTAATTAAGTAATATAAATGAATTTGAAAGTATTTTACGAATATTTTCAAACAATCCCGCCATCATATGTCAAAGCGTCAGAGCCCACAAATTTGCGTACGCTGGGTGGCGCTGTAGTCGTGCACGGTGCCAATAAGTAATTCTTCAATCAATAAAATCTTTACCAGGAACTCCGCATAATTTAAAGAGGTCCCGATTGTTAATCCTAATAAACTATTGGGCTTGTTTATTTTCTTTTTAGTATTATGCAGTCGGGATTTTTGTTTTTATAAATATTTTTTTATTTTTCACTTTTTTGTTCATTATGGTAATGATAATCATGATATACCTTTTTGAAATTCTCGTATTGAGCTCTTGAATTTGATACTCATATTATGATATTCGAAATGAAAAAAAGTTTTTTCACTAAGTGCAATGGCGTCCCACAGCCGACATGATTGTTTTTTTTTAACGTCAGCTATCTGAGAACACTTGGGCTGCTAAGACGAATCTAAGGATACCTCAATTATGTAAGTCCGTGCAGCGGTTTTGGAGATATGAGGTAATAAAGAATATTACATACATACGTACATACACGATACGCGCGAAAAACACCCCTTCGAGAAACCCTTCCTTAGCAGTCGGAAAAAATAAACATTTTTTTTATCTGCTCATAACATTAGACGAGAAACTCGTATAATGTAAGGACAAGTGACGTAATAAATTAGTCTAACCTACTAGACTAGACGAAAGACGATTTATTTTCGGTTACTAGATGCCAAAATGTCGTATAAAAAATGTCAGACGAATGAAGGACTCCATTTATTATTTTGTAATAAGTTGTTTGAGCTCCGCCTTGTCGTGTCGCACGACTCAGTCTTATTGCGGGACCGGGGGTGTAGTGGGTGTAGTGGGTGTAGTGGGTGCAGTGGGTGCAGTGGGTGCAGTGGGTTACATCACAACGATCAACGTATACGAATGTTTTTATCATCACCACATAAATGAAACCACAATTTTAATTACTCTAGAAAAAAAATTAAATCAGCTTCACGCTGTATCCCGCACGCGTAACCGTAGGCAGAGGGAACCTAGTGTTAAGACACTCCGTTCCCCACTTTCCGCCGAATTCTGGAGGCATTGCGTACTGAGAGGCGGAACTCAACGCCGCGCTTTGCCTCGGCACCAGAGCGAAGAAATGAAAATATCAATGTAAATAAATATTTCACTTCCACGAGTGGGGGTCGAACCCATAACCAGTCGATTTTGTGCTCACTTTGTGCCTTTGCGCCACGATCGGCCTAAAACTAACTACTCTATAAAAACCTAATACAATAAAAACAAAACAGATTTTTCTATTATAAAAATGAAATAAAAATTTTTCAAACCTTGTAATAAAATTTTGTAAAGGATGACGCACATAGACACAAACCTATCAAAGCGATAACGCCGCACACGCCTCATTCTAATGGTTTTTTTTGTGTAGAGGTCAGTCGTGGCGCAGGGGCTCATGGGTTCGATTCAATGGAATGTTTAACATTTTTATTTTGTCGCTCTGACGTTGAGGCAAAGCGCGGCGTTGAGTTCCGCCAGTCCCTTGATTGCCGCAATGAACGAGTTCGGCGTAAAATGAGAAACGCGGTGTCTTAACACTAGGCTCCCTATGACTACCCTGCTACGTGCGGGTTGGATCGTCGTACCTGCTTTGGAGAAATATTATTTTAAAAATATAATAACGCTTTATATCCACGTTAGTAGGATGGAAGAGGCATTAAATATTTACAGTTTCGGTCTTAGACTCGCGTCAATAAAAACAACAATTCCAACATCGATTCACAAATCTTTTCTTCTGCACACCGCACACGCCCCTCGGCACGTCCGCACTCGAGATCACACATTCACATTGCACGTGTTCATAACAAGTATACAATTTGTAGGGAACTATTATTTACATTTAAAGTGTATTTAATTTTTATTTAATTTTTACATTTAAAGTGTATTTAATTTTTATGTGTCATTTATATATTTCAATATTGTAATTTATTTATCATTTATATATTTAATAGCAAGTTTTCATATTCAGCCTGCCGTCGACCGAACCGCTAAGGAGTTGTCGTTTTCAATGTACCTCCTTGTCGACGGCAGATAATAATTCTAACTAGATCTAGTCGATGCTTGCCACTCGACGCGCTTTCCATACGTTCCATTGTTTTCTTTATTATTTTCTTCCAAATCAGTATTTATTGTGTTCTGTTTTATATATATGTTTGTGGTCGACTTTTGTATAAGCTGTGTCGTGATTTACTATTTGTGTTCAAACTATATGTACTCTAAAGTGGTGTTAAATATACTGTGTTAACACTATACAATTTATAAATAATGAAATAGGGTAAATTGAATAAAGAGACAATCAAATGCTTTTAAATATATAATAATTTGAAATCAAAATAAAGTATATAAGATAAGAGTTTCTGCGACATCACCTGCAACAAAAATATATGTGATATTAACAATACTAAGTTGTACTACATTTGTAGTAACAAATCAGAAAATTTGTGAGGATGGATGTTTGTTCCTCTTTCACACAAAAACTACTGAATGGATTTAGATGAAACTTTACAGTAATATATATAGCTTATACACCACAATAACACATAGGCTACCATTTATGTAAACATTTTGTATAATTTGAGTATAATATAAATCAAATCGGCTTCACGCTGTATCCCGTACACAGCAGGGTAGGTAGAGGGAACTAAGTGTTAAGACATTTCGTTCCCCACATTCCGCCGGATTCTGGAGGCATTGCGTGTAGAGTGGTGGAACTCAACGCCGCGCCTTACTTATAGTACGGCGCGGTGTTGAGTCACAGGATTGTGTTCCTGCGCTACAACTGGCCTCAAGTTACTATTGAGTTAGAGTATCGGTAATTCATACTTAATGATAAATTAATATATATTGAATTTATAATTTTTTATAGTGTCATATTTATTTTTATTTAAGTAGTTTTTAAATATCGTACTCTCGCACGCGCACACAGCACAGCGGGCGGGCTCACAGCGTGAGCAGGTCGGGCGCGCGCTCGCTGAGCAGGCGCTGCGCGCGGTGCGCGGCGGAGCGCCAGCAGTCGAGGCGGCGCGCCAGGGCGCCCGCGCCGGCGCGGCCCAGCGCGCGCGCGCACACCCAGCGCACCTGCACCGCGCCCGCCACCTAGGTGTAACAAACGCAAAAAACCTGACATTGTATTCATTTTTCGAATGTACTAGGACGTGGTGCTGCAATATATAGAAAACCTATCAAGAATTGAACCCGCGCCTCTTACTGCCGTCCGAAGCCTCTGATCGCTAAGCCCCTCCAGCGTGACTCACGTAGTTACCTGGTCGATGTGTCCTCTAATGAGGTTCTCGGCTAAGGCCTTCATGACCAGCAGCTCGACGTCGGCGAGGGGCACCCGCGCGGCCGCCGCTATCTCCGCGAAGGACAGCGTGCGCGCGGTCGACGCGCGGTTAAACGCCATCTGTAAATCAAAAAAATATATCGATACCTTAATGCGCATACCATCTTACTCCAATCACGTGAACTTTACAAGAGACGCAGAAAACGACAATTAGGTTTTAAGACGTTCTTCATTTTCCGCCGCGACGGCGGAACTTAACACAGCGCTTTGCCTCAACACCAGAGCGAAAAAATGAAAACATAAAATATTATATTTCCTCCAGTGAGAATCGAACCCAAACATGTCGCGTGCTTGTGCCACTGCGCCACGACTAGCCTCAAATTAAAAACATTTCACTTTTAAATAATTACCTCCATTAAACATAATATAGCAATTTTCTGTCGGAGCTGTCTGTCCGCACGATGCAGCTCTTGGTGAGGAGATTGTGCACTGAATGAGATATGTGAAACAGATAAACATAATATAATTGAGTAATATAATCAAATATTATTACAAAAATATTTTTATTTACTTTATATTGCTTCATGCGGTATTCCCGCACTTAAATTTAAAATTTTTGAGACATTCAGTTTCGGGTTGCAAAATGCTTTGCTTGGTTACCAGAGTGGGGACAAAAAAAATTTCCCCCCAAGTCAGAAGCTATCATTTATAAAGTTATGGTCAGGCCAGTCGTAGTGCAGGGGCACAAGTGTGGGATTGTGAGCACGACAGATTGTGGCTTCGATTCCCACTCGTAAAAATGAATTATTTAATATTTTAATTTCTTCGCTCTGGTGTCGAGGCAATGCGCTGCAATGAGTTCCCTCAATTAACACGCAATGTCTCGAAAATTCGGCGGAAAGGGGGCATCTGGAGTGCCTTAACACTAGGTTTTCTTTGCCTACCTTGCTGTATGGGATACAGCGTTAAATATATAGTGTACCTTACCGTATCTTCTCAAATGCTTGTACATCACCCGCAGCGACAGCTTGGACTAAATCTTTAGCCCAAGCATCCGGTGTACCTTCTAAAGACTCCAGTATAGGATGGGCTAACTGAAATATAATAAAAAATGACATATTTCAATATATTAGAAAATAATAATAACATAAAATAATATTTAAATAGTTAAATAAAAAAAATTAAATTTATTGTATACTAGCGGCCCCCCCGCGGCTTCGCCCGCTTAAACTACATGATTATTGATTTAATAAACAGAATTGATTGACAACTAAAATGACTTCTAATAAGATTTTTTACAACATTATCGTAATCATATAAAAAATTTTGATTGTTTTGAATTAAAAAATACGACCAATGTTGATATTTGATATTTATGAAATATACATAAAGCTACTTATTTATTATACGTATATACTTTTGTAACATTACGTTCTTTTTACCAAGGTTATGTATCTCTTATCATAATGTCAAAACTTTGTTAAATATGCTGTCAGTTAATAATTTAATGTACTGCTTCAGAAACAGCCTTAAACGTTAAATTATTGATTTGGGTAAGGATTCATAATATTCTTTGTAAAATAACTGTAATGATTGCATATTAACTCCTGTACAGTTTTTAAATTAGTTACATATATTATTAGCTAAATGTACAATTGGTAAATATGTAGTTATTACAGTGTACACATGGAAATGATGTCTTTAGGCATTTTTATATAGATTTATTTCAAACGAACGAACCAAAAAATCTATGTATTTATTTGATATTTCTTTAAAGATCAAATTGGTCTTTACCTCTGTGTTGAATTAATTACGACTTAAACTTAACTGTTATGATTTATGAAGGTAATCTCCAGTAATGATTCAATTTTGTTTACTTTATTGTATAAAATATTGTATAATAGTGCTTCAAAAATATATATTTTTATCAACAGTCATATAACCAAGACGTTTCGAATGTCATTCTTTAGCCAGGAATCTTACCAGCGCGATTGCTATATAACATTCGCAGGCAAACTAATGCCTTGAGTTCATTCAAATGACGATAACTTTTTTTTTAATGAACCGATTTTGATGAACCAAACTTTAGTAGTTAAGTTGAGTTAAAACAAAGCAATTGGTGAAACTTTTAAGTAAATCGGTTCAGTACTTTCAGAGAAAAATGTGGACATACATATCGACAGACAGACAGACAGACAAGAAATTCAAAAAAATATTTTTGCTTTCTATTATTCTTTTTAAGTGTCCCTCTATCCATTTCAGTTAAAATTACTAAATCTACAGACAAAATATTTTTACTGTCTTATTATATATAGAGATAAAATTGAAACAAAGTTGAATTTGTAAGTATTGAATAGTGTTGTCATATTGACACTACTTCATACTGCAATCAATTTTTTAATCACAATAATATAATATATTCAAAGATTTTATTACAATTAATTTTAAAACGTAAGTTCACTCTCCATTTTTCTTCTTATATACGAGAACTTTATAGTCCTTATATTATATTTCTTCATATACTTAATGTTTCCAACATCTCAAATCTTTACCCACAACATTTTTACCAGCCAAATTTTCTCAAATCATCCATACTCGACTCAGCACTAGAACTCATCTTTCCCCTTATTTTTTCCTATTCAGTTCAAATTCTTTTCCATTACCCTGAAATTTTAGGTCTGTTGTCCTCCCGTTTTACTCACCAGCTCCCCCAAATCGTAAACACTAGGCGCCAGCACACCAGCCAAGGCCAGACGCAGGGCTTCGTCCCGTCGGGCCGCGGGCGGCAGTGCGGCACCTCCCGACATACAACCCACGTGGCGAAGCGCCGCGCGGTAGTAGCGGGAGAGGGGACCTCGGACTCTGGAAATCACAAAAAGCGGGTGTTTAATATATACAGTATATACAGTACGGTCCTCAAGAATGGAAGTTGGTTAAGTTGTGAGATGTCGGGTTTCACATCGCTGGAACCAAAGGGTAAAGTAGTGAAGCATTATATTCAGGATAAATATAAAGATAACAGCAGGAAACAGTTGTGAGAGGGGACCCTGGAACCGACACCTGGACCCGGAAATCCTTAAAAGTAAACAATTAATATATGTATCTAGTAGCAATATTAGTGAGGTTTTAGGTCAGGGAACTATAGGAATGGGAGTTGTGATTTAGGGGATTTCAGGTCCTTATCTGAACCCTGAGCAGATAGTAAGGCTTGTATAGATATCAGAGAACAGGAATTAGTAGCAGAAGAAGCCCCTCTTTAAATTTAAAACCCCCTTTAAATTTAATCTAACACCCAGGGGTGACTGACCCCAGATAAAAGCAGCACTCTTTAGACTTTAACTCTCAAGGAGTTAGGTAAAAGAATATCAGTGGTGGTAAAGGGGTGCAGTGGGAAATAATATATAAATAAAATCTGCTTTACGCTGTAACCCGCACACAGCAGCTACCCTGCTGGCAGAGGGACTCTGCCGAATTCTGGAGGCATTGCGTGTTAAGTGGCAAAACTCAACACCAGAGCGAAGAAATGGAAATATAAATTTAAGTAAATATTTCATATCTTCGAGTGGGGATTGAACCCACAACCAGTCGATTTTACAGTCACACTTTGTGCCGCTGCGCCACGACTGGCCTCATAATATATATCTAATAATGAAAAAACATATTAGAATTTTTAATGTTATAATTTTAAATTTGTAGTTTAACATTTTCTGGTTGCATTTTTGCATGTTGAATGTCGGAACTCAACACCTCACTTTGCCTTGTTTGTCAAGCAAATGAAAATATTAAAAATTTCATTTTGTTGAGTGGGAATTGAATCCACAACTTGCCTTATTCAGTCACACGCTTGTGACCCTACACCATGACTGGTCACTAAATAAAAGAAAAATGTTTAAACTCATATAAAATCTAATACTATCAACAAGAAAAAAAACACGAAATACATAAAAAATCAACTAACCTATAATACTCAGATGCAAGCTTATAAAACCTGCCATGCACTGGAGTCACTCCGTCAGCATCTTCCAGTGTGTTTTCCAGCTGTTCTATAATCTTTTCTGTGGAGTCCAGATCTTCAAGGTGTTCCAGATAGATCTGACCTTGCAGAACCTAGAAAAATAGAATGGATAATTAAAAACCTCCGACACAAAAGCCTCCAACATAAAAAATAAACCAATTAGAAAAGAGCTGATAATCATAAAACTGTTGAATATATATTTTTTTATTAAAAAAAACTTGTTTAGGCATCATTTTTAAGTTAAAGAGTAGTTATTTAAAATTTTGAAATGTTGTAATGTAAACTAACAATGATATGAAAAAAAATATTTATAATAACAAAGATCCTATATATAAAACTAAAAAGAAAATAAACAAGCCCAATAGTTTATTAGGATTAACAGTTGGGACCTTTTTGAATTATGCGGGGTTCCTGGTAAAGATTTTATTGATTGAAGAATTACTTATAGGTCCCGACTGTTAATCCTATTAAACTATTGGGCTTGGTTATTTTTTTTTAGTTTTACGCAGTTGAAGTTTTTGTTATTATAATATAAATATTTTTTCACTGTTTTGTTAGGATTCATTATGGTAATGATACTCATGATATACCTTTTTGAAATCCTCGTATCGAGCTCTTGAATTTGATACTCATATTATGGTATTCAAAATGAAAAAAATTTTTTGCTAAGTCCGATGGCGTCCCAAAGCCGCCATGATTGTTTTTTTAACATCACCTATCTAAGAACACTTGGGTTTTTAATACAAATCTAACGGTACCTCAATTATGTAACTCCGTTCAGCAGTTTTAAGAGATATGAGGTAATAAAGAACAAAAACAAGTCTGTAAAAATATGTCTAAAAAATACAAATCAATATTTAAAACTAAAATATTAAAAATCTACTTACTTTACATAGAGCTAATGCTTCATCATTCATCTTAACTTTAGTCTCAACTTTTTCTAGGAATGTGATAGCTTCCTTCTTGTCGGAGTACTGCTGCACAATGTGGGCAACTATTTCCACTAAAGACAGGGGATTTATTCTGAAAAAAAATATACAAATATATTGATAGCCTCTATGCATTAGACACATCATAAAAGAAGGTTTACTTGCTATTTAAAAAAAATAAAAAATAATAATAAATATAGCTTATTATACACAATTTACAAGGTGTAAGCTGAGTTTTATATTTGTGTAAGTGATCACGAAAAGTAGACCCAGGAAAACTTTTAAAAAAAAAATTTAATGCATATTAAATAAATCAGCTTTGCTGTATCCCATATGTGCACAGCAGGGTAGGCAGAAGGAACCTAGTGTTAAGACACTCCATTCTTCACTTTCCAAATTGCCAAATTCTGTATGCATTGCATGCTGAGTAGGGGAACTCAACATCATTAGTCATCAGTAAAAATCTAAATTAAAAGAAACTTCTTTTCCTTTACACTTTTCGTTCTTCCTGCTTAATCCCTCATATAGCATGGGGGAGACGGAAAGGAATTAAGGCATTCCATTCCATACTCCAATCCAATTTTTGAGATATTGCATGTTCAGTGACAGAACTCACCCTGTGTCTTGACATCAGAGCAAGGATATGAAAGTAGTAGTTCATTACCTCTAATGGGAAACGCACCAACCACCATCGCGTTTACAGCATACTTACTTGTTCTCAAATATTGTAATAAAGTTGCTGTAAAGCTGTATTAGATTGTCGCCAGTCTGCAAGGAGGGGTGTTTCACGAAATCCATCAGTTTCAACGTAAGCTGATGCCATAGCCTGAAAAATAATTGCCATTACATTTTTTTGTATAACTAATAACAAGCGATCAAATGGAAATAGCTATGTTGTGGTGACACAGAATACATAGTAAGTGCGGAGGTGGCTCTGATAGCAGATACCTTTAGTAGGTTATATTGAAATGATTAACGAAATGTAATATAGCCTTCCCTGATAAATGGACTGAATGAATAAAAATATTTAATTTAATTTTTACCACCTTCCTGAGATTAGCGCGTTAAACGAAAGAAAAGCTTTATTATATAGAAATATACAATAAATGAAAAAACTTACTTTTTATTATAAAACTCTTCTAATTTAGCCCAATCCGTAGCTAATTCGGGGTCAGAAGTTTGTTTTTTTGATAGAAAATCATTTGCATCAACAACAGAAAACTTTACGGTAGCCATGTTTCTGAATTGTATCGAGTAATTGTGTGAAGCTAGCTACAAGTGAAATGACAATTGACATATTAGTTTTTTTTTACGCAAAAGTATTAAGCTATTCAGCCATTTAAGTATTATTGTTTTCTGTTTAAAATAAAGTTGCTAATGAAAGCATTACTGACGAATTATTATTTTATAAATAAAAGGTCTAAAGTTTTATATTTTATGCTAAATTGTAATAAAACTTCACGAGGCTTACTTAAGTTTTTCAATTCAAATTGTATTTTTTGAAATTTTTGAAATGAGTTAGAAGCTAACTGCAAGTGAAATCATAATTGAAATATTATTATTGCTTATTTTCCTTAAAAAAATAAAGGTACAATAGTATTCTCCACTAAAAAAATATTATCTGTTATGTTATTAAATTTAAATGTCCAAAGAAATGTTAAGCAAATTATAATAATGTTAATTTTATTCTATAAATGATTGTTGTGATATATACTGTTATTAGTTTTTACCTTTTTAAGTAGTTACTATAGGTATTAAAAATAAAATTATTATTATTCAATTTAATGTGTTTTGTTAGTTCATTAACTATGTTATAAAATAAAAAAAATTAAACGCCATCTAGTGTCTAGTAGAAATAATATATAATGGTATTATATAGATGGCGTCCTATGCAAATTTATTGTAGAGATGACTAGATGTTTTTTATTTATATTTTACTCTATTTTTATAATTTAATAAATTAGTAAATCTATTTGAAGATGAAGAAGAAGAAGTTGACATGAAATATTTTTTTTATAAGAAATAAAGATATAATAGTAATAATAATAATTTGTGTTTTAGTAGTTTATGAAAAAATAAGCTCTAGGATATAGTATAAAATGAATTGTAGCATGAAATATTTCAAATCTTAGAATTATTTAGCAAATGATGTTAATAGATAATATGTTATAAGATGATAGTCGGTAAGATGAGAAATATTACTATATTTTTCAAACAATTTTTTTATTAGAATTAACGAGTTTATTTATGTAAAGACTATCCAATTACATTAAAATCCAATTTTAAAAATAGTATTATACTTACGAAAAATTTACTTAAATTGGCCTCATAGGCTTGTCGTCTATGACACGGCGTAGGGACACAAGCGTGTGAATGTAAATACGACTGATTGTGGGTTCGATCCCCACTCGAGGAAATTAAATATTTAATATTTTCATTTCTCCGTTCTGGCGTCGAGACAAAACGCGTGAGTTCCGCTCTCGACATGCAATGCCTCTAGATTTCGACGGAAAATGGGGAACGGATTATTTTAACCCAAGTTCCTTCCGCATACCTTGCTGTGTGCAGGGTACAGTGTGAAGCTAAAAAAATAAAGCCTAAGTTTAGAACATTTTATTAAAAAAGGTAAATTGAGGCCATATTATAGGATCTATAATGATAAAAGAATCAATAGGTTCTTTAAGACATCACTTTATTTGTATTATTAAAATCAAAACAGTTGGTATTGTTAAAAAATATAATAAAACTAATAAATATAGACAGTAATAAGACACAGACGGAAATAACGTTTGACCTTCGAGAACACAGCATCGATGATACTGGAGGAAGGTCACTTAAAAAGCCTTAGGACCCCCCGGAGAGCACATATGAGGGGGCTGATGACAGTGGCTAAGTTTGATGGTGGTGGTGGATGTATGATGAGGCTGTAGCGGGTGACACTCTATTGAGACAAGACAAGGGTGATTTGGGACTTTACCGGTGGAATTTCATCAGTCCATCTTTGTCTGCTTCGTGACACCACGTGGGGAGAGGATCTACATAAAAATATAATAATCTATAAATGTCAGAGGAAGAATAACATGTAATATGCACACGTCTATAAAATGATCACTCTTAATATAATATATAGTTAAAATAATAAAAAAAACAACAATTTTCTACAAAATGTGCTACGAGTGGTATATTGCTCGGAGATATAAATTGTATGAGCCCACACTCGAGTGGATTACTAGAAACCTCTAAAAGGTTTCACTATTAGGATCCTGACTCCATCATCAGACCAGCTCGCTGATAGCTAAGCATGCCTAGCGAGCTGCCAAGCTTCATGATGATACAATTATTACAAGTTGAGTCAACTTGAATTTCTTAAATGTTCCTACATGGTTACATGCGAGTTACAAGTCAACCTAATAACAGCATGTCAATATAAAAGAGAGTGACGAAGCCTCTTAGCGTTGGCTTTAGTGCGAGTGTCCATCGGATTGCAGGACGAGGAGCTCCTCCAGCGCCTGGGACTCATGGCCTCTGGTCAGTGCTTACATCTACTGTTCACTGTAGTTTACTAAATACATTATTATTTATTCTTTGTTTTTAAGTAAAATAAATAACATAACCTCTTCCATTGCAAAACTATCGTAGTGATCAATAACTCCGTTCTATTTATGCCTCAATTTTCTTATAACAATATGTATTTAAATATAATTTGGTTTTCTTACAACCTTGTTATTATAATCATATATTAGATATGAGAAGACTTTTCGAGACGATTTCTTTTTTATTTACATACACGTGTATCACAGCTTACCAGACCATTTTTGCATAGTAACTAAATATTCATGAATTTTCCTTCAAAATCTATTATTTTAGGGGAAAGGCAGTCTGTGATTAATACTCAAATGAGTATTAATGATATAAAATTTTATTTTTTTGTATCGTAGGATTTGCTAAAAGGGCTCAAGTGACCCAATACTTTATCCTCCACTTAAGTTTATCATACAAACGGTTATCTTTTAAATATAAAATTATACTTACTATATCTATTTTTTAATATATAAAAATATTTTTTATATAAATTTTTAAATATTGGTATTATTTTAAATGTAATTAAAATGCTTTTAATATACTGATATGACTCTACATTACATATAATCATAATAAGTAATCATTAAATGTATTATAATAAATGTTTTTTTTTTCAATATTCCCTGATTCTAAATTTGGATCCTAAATTCCATATAAAGTAATAATATAAATAAATTTAAATAATAGATAAACTAAAAAGTAACTATGATAAACAAGGGGAGTTGTTACCTTCACTATCGAGGGGCACAGACCCGCCCTATCTTCATTTGCATATAATAAAATAGTTTTGTTACATATGCATGTACATATGTATAACGTCCATTTGCATAATTATATTTATTTATTTTTATTATATGTATTATTTTGTGGGGTAAAGAAAGTGAGTCATCACTTTGTTTCTTTAATGACAATGGAATATCTTCTTCGTTTACTTATTACTTAAGTTAAGTTTCTTGTCGGTACTTCTTAGCTGAACTGCCTTCCTCAGCGGTGGTACTTTCCTGTAGGACTGACACTACTGACATTTCTATGTAACTTGACGATTCAAAAGTGGCTGTAATGGCCTTTTTGAATAATAAATCATATTTCGATTTAGGATAGTCAAAGATAATTTAATAATAAGCCTTATCTTCTTATTCTTATAAATAATAGATATTAATTAATTGTAGGTTTATATTATACTTTCTCAATTATGTTATTAAAAAATTATTAAGAATTAGGCTAAATAGGATATTTTATTTATTATTTTATATCTTTGAACATTAAGAAATATTTTTTTAGTTTTTTGATAATAGAAACTAATTAATCTCAATAGAATAAATAACTGATAATTAAAACTCTTGACATAAAAAGCTTGTTAAAAACTTTAAAAACAAAAAAAAACTAAATCAAAATCGGTTCATCCGCTTGGGAGATATGATGTCACAGACAGACATACTGATACATAGAGACACATACATATAAGTACAGACACGTCACACCCCCAACACCCTCTATTTTTATCGCGGGTAAATAGTTACAAGTAGCTACTAATGATAAATGGAATAATAAAAATATATTATTAAAGAATGTTTTAGTGGATTTTTTTAGTTACTTTGTTTATTTATAATTAAATAGTCATAGTCCTTAACATTGCTTGAGTGGACGAAGTAAAATGGAAGATCTTGTTTCTATCATTCCCGTAGGAATTTCCAACTCCCTTCTCTTAGCGTTCCTCTACACTCTCTAACCAGCAGCGAGACCTCAGTCCAGCAGTTTCGGGGGAAATTGTTTGTTACTATTTTTGTAAATAAATAAAAATAAAATATATATTAAATAAGTATTTAAAAAAAATAGTAACAAATTTTAGTAGAAATCATAATATTGAAGAAAGAAAGTAAAATAAAATTTGCTTTCGTTTTTTTTCAATTATGGGTTTTCAATAAAACTGTGTACTTACTTATAGAGCTGTATATTCCAGTAATCAAAATGAAATCAAAGGAGAAGTTAATTATTTATAATTTTTTGTGTATTCACCATAAAAAGTGGACCTACACTTATTTCAAAGTAAAAAATAATTACTATAATTGTTATACAAATCATATTTCGAAGAAGTTACTAAATAAAAAAATACATAATAATTTGATTTATTTTGAATCATAAAAGTACAAAAAAAATCAACATTCGTTAGAAATAAAATATTTCACGGTGAGCGTATCTAAATTTTTTACTACTTTCAGTGAAAATATAGTATAAATATATGATTTTATTTTTATCCCTAATTATTATAGTGATAAAAAATAAAGTAATTTTTAAATTCGACTTTACTTTTTTATTACTTATTATATATAAAAATATCTAGGACTCTTTATGTTAAGTCATATTTTACAGGAATATAACAAGGAGTGGAGAATACAATGTTACTAAGCCCGATTGATTTATTCTCTATATAATTCAAAATAAAAACTAATAAACACACTAAAAAAAAAATATCAAATTTAAAAATAAATATGTAATGTAACGCCTAGTGCATTGGACTCGCGGCAGCCAAGACGGAATAGTTGTGAATTGGTGAAGAGTAAAGAGGAGAGTGTCTTGTCACTGAGTGTTTTCTGCTTAACCTTATATAAGGGGTTGTATTGCATTGATAACTTTTTTTTATAAATAGCAGCTTCACACTTTATCCCGCATATAGCATAGTAGGCAGAGGGAACCTTGTGATAAGATACTCCGTTCGTCATATTTGCAATTCAAGAGATCAATTTTAGAGACGTTGTGTGTTAGGTAGTGGAGCTCAACACCGCGTTTTGTTTTGTTATTTTATAATATTAACTCTTCTAATACGAGCTTACACTAATAAGTTATTTTTTTTATTTTATGTGTCTACATATATGTTTTTTAAAATGCCATTAATTATTCTCTATAAATTTTTGTTAAGCAAAGGGAGATAGACGGATAGTTACAAAAAAGACAGAGTTTCAAATATATATTTTTTAATTAAGTATAATAAAATAATAGCCTAAGGATACATCCGAGTGTTTCAATTTTAATTTTCATGATGATTTTTCTTATAAATTAATATGAATAAACAATTCAATAAAATATAATTATGACTTTTACTCTACAGCTTCAGCCATTCTTAATTATCAAATTGAAGTGTTTAAATAGAGATAAAAAATATATTTACTACATTACGGTATTTAAATACCGTAATGTAGTAAATATATTTTTTAATTCTTATTACAATTCGCCCCTAAATTAAAAAATATGTTAAAATAAATATTTAAATGTAACAAGGTCCAATTTTCTTCCAATTTCAATGCTAATAACAGAAATCTTCAAGTACACCTAAACTCAACATGAAAATTTCTCGAAATTTCGAAAGCATCAAAGTTAGGTACCTAAAGTATATACCATACCTACATTAGGATTCTTCATTTAGGCATAAAACGGTCCGCGAGGTCGTACAACAAGGTTACTCGGCGCGAGAGTCGGCTGACGCCATTTCGTTAGTGCCAGTCGTCGGAGCACGGCGTGGCGTGCCCGCGGACCCCCACGAACTACCCTCGCCTACCCTTCAAGCTCAACCCCTAAGCTAAAAAACCCTCCGGCATATATAAAACTAAGCGCCTCACTCTATCGAACCGTTTACTGTCTCTACGTCCATTTTGTAAGGCACATAACCAATTTTTTGACTTGAATCATTATTTCTACTAGCTATATAGAATCACGCGAGTTCAACTCTCTATACAGAGGCCCTTATCTATCCGTTATCCCTTATCAGTGGATTATTATCGGAAAACTATAGTGTAGAGGCGGTCTGCGGCGCGCGCTGCTGTCACGGTAGGCCTAAATGTACGGGCGGCGGGTGACCGCGCAAATTTTTCGCAAACATTTTGCCTTTTTAAATCCAATAAGATTCTTATAGGCCTATTTAGGAAGTGCTCATTTTGGAACCTTCGGACCCTGGACTGTGTGATTGAAGGTATTTTTTCGAAAAATTCACCTTTTTTAACAGATTTTTTGGTTGTTTTGTGCAGTGAGTGTGCGTAGACGCGGACGCTTGTGGACTTGTGCTTTGGAAACTTTTATCGTTGAAGGATTTTGTAATTTTACCCTCAAATATGTAAGTATATATTTTATTTTATTTAAAATAAGATTTTTTTTGTAAAATATAAATATTAAAGGTATTTTAGAACCTTTTTCCAAAAAAATCTGAAAATTGCTTTATAGAGTAACAAAACAATATTTTTTAGGCTTTAAAATAATGAATTGACGTTGTTTTTTTTATTAAAAACTATAGAAACTAGAATTTTTAAAATATATGTTATATAAATTTTAGAGTTTATTTATAAACACCTAAAAATATATATAAATATAGTTTGATCTGTCTTTATCTTGCAATATAGAGTTAGACAAATGACAATGATCTTAATTTATTAATACGGGAAATTAAAAAACTACACATATTAAACTACACATATTAATATTATATTATATTTATTAATAAAAAAATACAATTACATTGCATGACACGTCAACTATTATCTCTCAAAGTAAAAAAATAATTTAGTTTAGAAGCTCTATCATTAATAATTTACATTATATGTAGAGTCAAAAACCATGAATTCAAATTGAACATATTATACGTCATGTAAAAAAATAAGTTCATTCAAATATATGGAAACTACATTTATAATTGATATATGAAAAAGCTTACGTGACTTAGGCCGCGTGGCGTTACTACTACTATGTAATCATTTTATTGATTCCTCTTATTTATTTAAAGTTATTTTATTACATATCATATTTAATATACTTTGTAAACACAAATTTTATACTTGTATCATCTATAAGTTGAAAATGTAAAATTTTCAAAAAGTCTTCATACATATAGGTTTAATCTTTTCCGTTTAACATGCGCATCATTTTAATTAAAAAGACATGTGAGATTCTCATATTTCTACAAATCTTAACTTAATATATAATTTTAAATACTTATAACCTGAAACTAATAAGTGAATCTCTATTATTTAATAGAGATTCACTTATTAGTTTCAGGTCCATTAGGTCATACGATGAAATGACTGGCTGAATTTATATAATTTTGGTAATTTTACCAAAATTATATAAATTCAGTCAGTCATTTCATCGTATGATCTAATGGAGGTTACTTTGGTCTAGTCTCTATTAACGATGGAACTAGTAATACGCACATTAACATGTAACAGCGAAACATGCAAATATTCGTTCTATTCTAATTTCCCTAAAATCGTTGTAAAAGCTAATTAGAGTCATAAAAATATATTCTTTTTCATTGTGTTATTTTTTTTAATTAATAAAAGACATTTTCTATAATATTAACTATTATTACATTAAAGACTAAATAAGGAGTCAGATTCCACCATTCAACAGAAAATATGACGAATATATAATAGAATAACTGTTTTGTAATAATTGATCTAGTCGATGCCAAAATGTGTCATAGAAGGCCATTTTGGCTTGTGGTCATATTTTAAATCTATATAAAAGTAACTTCACGATCTTTCCCGCAGAGAAGGCTAGGTATAGCCTAATATTCAGACACTTCGTTCTCCACGCACTACTCAATTTGCGTGATATTTTATGTAGAGTGGCGGAACTCAACTACGTGTTTCGTTTAACAAAGCAGGAAAATGAAAATTTATCAAATATAATTATTTCTTTGACTGGAAATCGGACCAACAACAATCACCTTTACACTCAGAAGTTCGACAGTCTCCAAAAAATGCACACAAATAGGTTTTAGCATTAACGTAACATGTAATTAATATGGTAGAACAAATTTGATTTCTCCCCCAAAAACGTCCGGGATATGAAGTATCCTATATCCGTTTCCGTGTCACATTGTATCCGTGGGCCAACTTTCGTGGTTTTATTTTTCTTATATATATAATACATGTATGTATTATAAAGGATTGTACATTTTGTTTCTATTTTGGTTTGTATATAATGTATGTAATTTTTATGTGCAATAAAGTATATATTATTGTATTAGTTTGTGTGAAAAATTGAAAAACGTTATTGAAATTGTTATACTTTTTTTTTCTGTTTCTTTTTTCTAGAATATGTTATAAATCACTGTGGATTATAGCTATATAAATACATATTAAATATTTAAATATTATGTAGTTAACAACTCAACGAAACATATGAAATATTTCTTAAATTGCATGAATTTCTTATATCGTATATTTATTAACAATTTAATTCCTTACTCAGNATATATATATATATATATATATTTATATATATATTTATATATATGAATAAGCTTCTTTGGTCATCACTGTAAAGAACATTTCAATACAAAATAAACAATTTTTATCACATAACAACCGGCTTCAATCGGATCCCACAAGCAGGACCTAACCAAACTTTCGTCAAACTACTCTTGAAGTGTATCCTTGCCAATAAAAAAAACCATCGAAATCGGTTGGTGATGAATGATATTTATTCCTCCATTGGTCGCGCACATATTTAATACTTATGTGATCTTCTCATACATAACATTGTGTGAAATAGATCAAATTCTAAGGTAACAAACATAAAAAAATACAGTCGAATTGATAACTTCCTTCTTACAGAAGCTTGTTAAAAACAATATGTTGTTTTTTCGTTGTGAATTTCATTGTCATTCTTTTTCTAAGACCAAAAACTACAATTTATATAAAAAAGAAAATGTTATTCAAGTATTTATATATAGCTTGTTAAAAAAATTGGGTCTTAAAGGTAATAAAATAAAAAAAGCATTTTGAACCTATGGTTCTAAATAAAGTAAAAGCATTATAAGTTATAACCATTATCACGGACAAACGCACTCACTTAATTCCTCAGTTTGTGATGTCTAAATAATTAGTGAGTTGCATTAAAATAAGTCCAGTCATTAGAAATATGAATTAGAGTAAAATTATAGAGTTCAGAAAAGTGCTTTTAGTGGAATATAAAAATGTAGTGTGTTCCTAAATTGAAGCTTAAAAGTTTCAGAGCAAACTATTATAATATAATATTTTTTTGTTATCTAAACTATAATATTTTTTATGAACTAGCCTTCACCCCCATCTTGGTTTGCGTGCAGTTCAAGATGTCAAATTTTTATTTCAATCAGTTACCCAGTTTCAGTAAGTTACCCAGTTATACCCAGTTATGTTTGTTTATCACGGCTATATATTGTTTTTCAAATATAGCAGAGGAGAGATGGGAGACAGAGGAAAAATAGTACCAGTTTTGGTCCGTTGAGTAGCGTTAACATCATAATTCATAATTAATGAATGATGACAGAACTGTATAGTGTTAAAATATAATAAACAATGTAAGCTCTAAGCGAAATTGTCCTACACTAACTGTAGGGATAGTAAAAATTATATAATATATGTAATTTATACATACTCGTATGTATATAATAAACATATATTAATTATTAGTCATATTTACATTAACAATTGATATGTTCTTCGGTTCGTATTTTATTATTTCTTTATTTTTTCATATTAATAAATATTTGTGAGCTATTTTGAAATTTCAAACTGTTATAAAGTTTTAGTACACCTCACTACTACTTATTAATATAATAATAAAGTAAAGAATTTAATTAAATCAAAATTATTTGTATATAAGGAAAATAAAATACAATAAATATATATAAATAGTAATAATTCTAAAGAATTTCTTTATAAAAACTGACACAAATCAATGACCGGATGGAACTGAAAGGTAAGGCGCGATGACGTAACCATAGCAACTGTATTTAAGCAATTTTTACTTAGCTCTAGCTAAAGTATTTGTTTTAAATAACAAAAACATGATAATAATCATAAAAGTAGTTTGTAGTAGATATAATATATATATATATATATATTNGAAAAATATGTTTATATATAATATTACATTTAAACCTAATAATAATAATTATTATTAGTTGAAGTAAGTTATATGTGAGGCCAGTCGTGGCACAGGAGCACACGCTGTGTCAGACCAGCTCGATGACATGATTATTGTATAGTCACCTAAGCTACGTATAACTGCCAACCTTACTGGTGATATAATTATTACAAGTTAACCTAATGAAAGCGTGATTAAAATAATCATTTTCTTAAGTTTTTTTAGCAAAATTTGAATTTATACTAATAAATTCTGCAATTTTTAAAAGTTGAAAGTCTAATATTGCGTCGAAATCTGTAGTCGTATTTATGTAATTAAATAAACATGTATGTAACAAAATACACAAGTGAATTATACACATAACAAAAAACTCAACTTCAGAAACTAATAATCCAGTAACATTCGCGCCATCAAGACAAATCCCACGACATATCATTTATCAAAATCGGTTCACAGATTTAACAGTTACGAGAGAACAAAGAAACGAACATACATACATACGCGCTGAAACATAACCTTACCTTATATAAAAATAAAAAAAATACTAAATTAAAAGACAACAAAACTATTACATGTACAAAATTATTTCTGAACAATTTAAAATATTGTTGAAAAATACTTAAAAATAAATACCTACTTTGTAAACATGGTTAAAAATTAAAAGCCCACCAAAAATATATTATATTCAATCAAAAAACACCAATACTTACCTGATTTCAAACTAATAAATATATATTTCAATCCTGTAATAACCGCTCATAACCGGTTTAGAACTGCCTAGAACCGGGTACAGAACATCTAGACCCAGATACAGCTATTTTTAGTGTCTGAAATTGTAAAGCAACCGGTTTGAACACACGTTGGGTACAGTGAACAAAACTTGTTATCATTTTTATGATGACTGCACTGTAGGGTCAGTCATCAGTTCATTTTTTTTAAATGATTTTAATTTTTCAAATTATATATTTGTTATCTTAAAATGTGTAGTACATAAATCTGTATAGTGTACGCTATTGGGTATAAAAAAATATATATTTTAGTCTTTTTCATTATTCTAATATGATTTTTTGCAGAACCCTAAAAATTTTTTGCTCAGAGCTATATATACAAATTGAAATGAACAGTAAAAAAATAAAGAAAAACAGAGTTTTTTTTCCTTTTTATACATAAAGATAACTATTATTTAATATAATAATGCAAAGGTAGCTACCATCCTGCATGACATTTATAAGTCCACAGATTTTTATCCTTTAAATGTTTTTGGACAGAGTAACAAGATTTCTTAATGAACGTTGATTCTACAGTTGCATTTTAAATGATGGCATTTAAAGTAAAATATATTTTATTTACTTAGAAAGGAAGATAGAGAAAATGAACCTAATAAAGATGTACAAATATGTGCCATACAAATAATGTGTCAAGAAATATACATATACTAGTGTATACATACATATTATATGTAACAGTAAGTAGTAGTTCCGTTTGTACGTTGTTTGTCAGTCACGTAGTAACGAAATAAATTAGATAATACGAGTATGTGGATAAATAAAATTTTATTACACATTTTTTATTTATTTATATTTTCACAATATAGTGGTGATTATATTACGTTTAGATAATCTAAAAAAATAAAATCTAATTATATTATAATTTTTTTTTTGAGGCCGGTCGTGGCGCAGCGGCACGAGGTGTGACTGCAAAACCGACTGGTTGTGGGTTCGATCCCCTCTCGAAGAGATGAAATATTTACTTAAATTTATATTTCCATTTCTTCGCTCTGGTGTCGAGGTTAAGCGCGGCGTTGAGTTCTGCCACTCAACACGCAATGCCTCCAGAATTCGGCAGAAAGTGGGGAACGGAGTGTCTTAACACTAGGTTCCCTCTGCCTACCCTGCTGTGTGCGGGATACAGCGTGAAGCTAATTTATTAATTTATTTATTTATTATATTATAATTTTTGTATTATATAATATCATATCAAATTTATTTAATTTTTATACATTTTATATATGATCTTCATATATGTATGTAATGTTACAATATAACTGGTTATGGTTGTATCATGCCTAGACCTAGTTGAAACCAAACGTATCAGAGCCCAGACCGGCTTCAGAACCGCTTAAGTGAGAACCATGGCCGCATAGTAGAGTTGTGACGCTTGCACAATATCATATGTACCTGCGTGGTTCTATTGAATTTATTTATGTGAAAGTGTTTGCACGATTTTCCAATTATTTTTTTAAATTTTATGTTCTCAAACAATATATAGGTACCTTCCACATAAAAATATAACAAATATTACCAAGTTTTTCTAGCACGATATTGTATATAACGGATTTGGGTTGAAATACTACTCAATAATAATATTTTAATATAGGTAATTTATGAGGGACCCGTCACTTGTTCTCCCCCACATAGTATATATATTAATAGTGTAAATAAATATGTAAATTTATAAATTGTAAATTCATAATTAATTTTTTTATTGCCCAGATTTTAGTGCCCAGAGAGAGTGATGCGTCAATCGTTTTGATCTTTGCATCGTCAACCAGCATATACATGCTCTCCTTTTAGCGTGACCTTCCTCCAGGACCATCGATCGATACTGTGTTCTTGACGGTCAACTGTGGTCACTCCTTCTTAAATTAAAATGCTATATTTTTAATACACTCGTCCGTTATACAGTTTGATAACCTCACGTTATTGCGTATATTTTTTTATATTTAATAAGAAGGTAAAGAATGACCTAGCCTAACATTTTTGCTGTAATTTCGCGTCGCCTTGGCAATATCCTCTGAGCGAGCTGGCACGCGGTCAAAACTACTGCACCAATTACAAATACTAGATACATTTTTTTTGTAGAAAAATCTTTTAAGCAATATGTAAAATATAAATAGAATGATCGTATCTTGCTTGTGTTCTCGTTTATTTACAATTTTGGGGAGTGGAAATAATTCACTTGGAAAAAAAATTAACAATTACAACAAAAATTAAAACAGATACAATAAAAAGAAGATTTTGGACTTCTTTTTCGTTTACGTTATTTTTTGTTATAATTTTTAATGTAAAACAAACAAAGGGAGGCAAAGGGAACCTATTGTTGAAGCTTGTATGTTTAGTGGCGGAACTCAACGCCACGCTTTATCTAGTTACCAGAACAGGGAAATGAAAATAATATAATCTCTCGAGTGGTGACCGAACCCATAACCATCGTATACAATCAGACGCTGTCCCATTGTGAAAAAATTAATATAATAAGTAATTTTTAAAAATATAGATATATATCTATATTTTTTAGATCACTAAATAGGCATTCCTATGTTTTGTAATGAGCGGAAATCGAACCGACGCTCAACGCTCAAGTATTAAAGTCGAATATCATATTTTTTGTAAGTACAAGTACTCGTTATAACGTCACATAATGACCTCACGGTTATTTCGACGGTGCAAAAAAGCATCCGGGAGTCGAAACTAGTTTAAAATAGATTAATAAAAAAAAATGTTGATTTATTATTAGCTTTACTTGCACTGTGTATATTTTGAAGAAAAGAGAGAAGAGAATGGTGTCTGTTTTCTACGTTCTTCAAACGGAAGATAATTTTCTATCGTATACCGCATATAGTAGAGTAGACAAAGAGTAGTACGATAAAAAAAATTATAGACAGTGGGAGTCTAGTGTTAAGACACTCCGTTCTCCATTTTCTGTTTAATTTTCGAGACTTAGAGTGTTGAGAGGTGGTATTGAACGTTGCACTTAGTATTATTATGAGAGCAAAGAAATAAAAATTCCTCCGAGTGAGAATCAAACCCATAACCATCGCGTTTACAGTCAGAAGTTGTGTCGCTGCGCTACGATGGTGACGGTGACTTTTTTCCCCGGTGTACTAAGCTTTATTTCTCGGACCGGACGGTTTTTGATTCTATGAGAATAATGATTATTTCCGTTCTCCACTTTTCTCTGAATTCTGGAGGTGTTGCGTGTTGAGTGGAGCTCAACGCCGTGATTTGGCTTGTTACTAGTGCTGGGAAACGATAATATTAAATTACCCTGAGTGGAAATCGAGCCCACAACCGTCGTACTTACAATCGCAAATATAAAAAGTCATATATATAAAAAGACTGAAAACAGTATAATGAATTATTTAAAAAGCCCCATCCCTCGACAACACTCCGCAATCACCTGCTCCTTTCTCATGGTCACTCGAATCAATACTCAAGTAAAGTTAATAATACAAATAAACAAAATTGTGGTAATTATCTATTGACACTATATCCACTTTCCGCCGAATTCGAACGGCAGAAAGTGGAGAACGGGGTGTCTTACTAAGTTCCCTCTGCCTACCCTGCTGTGTGCGGGATACAACGTGAAGCTGATTTATTTATTTATCTATTGACTTTGTGATCCTCATTTATAACACTTTGAACATATTTATCTATCGCAAAACAAAGCGCGGCGTTGAGTTTCACAATTTCACACGCAATATCTCGAGTTTGGGCGAAAACGGGGACACAAAGTTTCTTAACGCTAGATTCTCTACCCATGCGGGATAAAGTGTGAAACGAAAAATAAATGAATTAAATAATATTATATGAGCCTAAACTCGAGTGGTTTACTCACCAACATGTACTGATATCATCTGAAAAGTTCCAATATTCCGGTCCTGGCTCCATCATCCCATCAGCTAGTTGATACCATGATATTATATTGATATAATTGTTGGATTAAATTCAGATACTTATTTTTTATTACATAGTTACTTAGTTTGTTACACATATATTTAAACCTTGTGTCACTATGAATACATGAAATAATAACAATAACATAGATTATAAAAGTTTGATAATAGACCTGTGGCTCTTCGAACAAGTAACACTTATGTATTCACATATTATTTAATCTATGATCTACGAATAGAAAGCGTGCTATTATGAAGGGTCAACATACAGACTACCCTATTTTATATATATTTATTTAATAGATCCCAATAGACAAGCTGATAGGCCAATAGTTTAAAATGATTACACATTCACCCTATTCTTATTTAAGTTCCCACCCTTGAGATATCAAGGGTGTGCTCCCAAGGCCCTCCAACCTGTCGTTAGACTAGTTCGAACCAGTTTGAACCAGTTCGATCCAGTTTAATCTGGATATTTGAAGGTCGGACGAGGAAATTGTGTAACGGATTTTTGTTACTTTCACATGATTATAATTTGTGTTTTTGTGCGTGTGTGTGTGTGTGTGTGTGTGTAATGATAATTTTGTCTTCGTTCGGTTGAATTTATTACAGAGGACAGATTCACTAAAGGGTTGGGTATTACTTGTTTTTGGACTTGGACTATTTACATACGTAGAAATTAGTTTAGCTTATTATTAAAGTAAGCTTTTGGATAATTATACAATTGTGTTTGTTTTGTCATTTTAGACTAGCAGAGTATTTTTTATTTAATATATTAAAATTTAGTTACTATTTAACTTCCCGACCTATCCTGTATATATAAACAGACGGAACCTAGTGTCAAGACACTCCATTCTCATTTTTCTGCTCAACCTTCAATGAATTTAAGCATCACTTAGAGTATAGAGATTGAATTGGAGAATAAAGATGAGAAAAATGGTAATTGATCAACCAATTGGACTACTGGTTCAAATAGAAAAAATCTTTTTGTATTTGGTAGTCCATTTATAAATAAATATATAAATCAGCTTCACGCACACAGCAGAGTAGGCAGAGGAAACCTTGTTCAGATACTCCGTTTCCAATTTTCCGCCGAATTCTGAAAGCATTGCGTGTTGAGTGGCGGAACTCAACGCCGTCTTTGCCTCGACACCAGAGCGAAAAAATGGAAATATAAATTTAAACAAATATTTAATTTCCTCGAGTGGGGATCGAACTCACAACCAGTCGCGTTTACAGTCTATCTTTTTGCCACTGCCCCACGATTGGCCTCATAGTCCAATTATTTATCAGCTGTTTTCATTTGTCACGTGCTAAGAGGGAAAAAATTAGTACGTTAGGAGTTTAAATACAAATACTCTTGGCCTTGACTGGGAATCAACCCACAACCCTCTCGCATAAGTAAATATTTCTCAATTGTGCCACTATGACTAAGACGTCGAATTAAAAAAAATATTTCGTCATTTACCATGTAATGTTTCCAAAGCGGAAGGAAATTGCTCAATGTAATTCGATAACGGCAAAATTTCAGATATCGCGTAACCGTGTGTTGGTTTTCTCATGATGATCATTTGGAATTTTTACTCACCATAGTTTTTAACCCTATTCACTCTGTTTTTTTTTCTTTTTGTTCTTTAGCTTTACGTTTTATCCCTTGCAGGGTAGCCAAGAAAGACGGAGCATCAGGCGCTACGGTGGCCTGTATATCTCTTTACCTATTTCGCCTCATCGTCAACCCGCACATACATGCTCTCCTGTGGTCCTCATATTATTTACATGACGTTCCTCCAGTATCATCGATACTATGTTCTCGAAGGTCATCGATACTATGTTCTCGAAGGTCATCGATACTATGTTCTCGAAGGTCTCTCCTTTTGCTTCTCTTAATGTCTGTGAACTTAGCAGAGCATTGTCCAGCAGATCAAAAATGAAATGGAGTTTTCTTGGCTTGCAGCTGATTTGTATAGTTCCTGATAGGTTTTAAATAAAGCTCTGACGTTTTTACTCCAAAAAAGGTTATTTAAAAAAAATAACTGCCAACTTCCCTTGGCAGATCATTTTTTGGAAATAAAAATCGGGATGACTAAAATAGTTCCTGATCATTTTTAACAATAATTTTTTTGATTTAGAAAATTTTGATAACGTAAAAAAAATAAAGTAGTTTTAAAAATACAAAAAAATATGCTCAGACGAAGGAACTCTTAGATTTTTTTCAAAATATGAACAGTTCTATTATAAAAAGCTTATTATAAAACTAGAACTCGTGTAAAATTGCCAGCAGAGCGTAGTAGAGAATTAGGTTTGTTGAAAAATATCATTTAAATTGTAGAGGCAAAAAAAATTGTTAATATCATGCTCAGAGGAGGGGTGCGTATATTTTACAAATCTTCTTTAGTGCTCCGTTCATATGCACCTATGCTAACGCATTTGCTTCGGGACTCTTACACAGTCGCAGTAGTCCCATACTCGTGGAAGAGTGCTCTCATCTACCCGATTCCAAAGAAAGGCGATGGTTCCGACCCATCTAACTGGTCAGCCGGTCATTAATCGGTGATCTTCTGGTCAGGTAAACTTACCGCTGGGTTGCAGCTATCGAAAGCAAGGGAGAGGGCCTGGTAAAAGAGGGCATGGTAATTTGGACATGGCGAAGGCCTTCGATCGAGTGTGGCACGGGGTGCTCCTTACAAAACTTCCATCCGTCGCGCAAGTCTTTCTCGGGAAAACGTGCCGACATAAAACAAACTTGTGTTTTCAGTTGAGGCATCTCTCGGGAATGTTTCCTCATAGGGCGAAAGGAACTTGGTCCAATTCAATCCCAAGTAGACACAAGCTTGCGCGTTAACCACTAAAAAAACCCCATTTGACGAATCGCCAGTCTCTCATTCCTCTTATAGCCGCGCCCAGTATCAGCACATGGGCGTGTTAGGGCCTTAGGCTTTTGAGCGACTGCCAGTATCGCGATCATCTGGAAAGCAAGGCCAAGTTGGCCTCAGAGAAACTGGGGGTCATTAGCATAACGAGACAGTACTTCACGTCACAACTCCGATTGGTCCTGTATAGGGCTTAGGTTCGCCCTCATATAGGAGGGCTGTTCTCATCTCTGGGCTGGTGCACTCCAGCATCAGCTTGATCCATTTGATCGTATAAAACTTAGAGGTGTCCGAATCGCTGGGGACACAATGATCTATGAAAGGCTTGACACATTGGCTTTACATAGACATGTCTCTTCGCTGTGCGTTCTCTATTGCATTTAACATGGGGAGTGTTCTGAAGAACTTTTTAACCAGTTACCTGCCGCTGAATTTTCTAACCGCACAGTATATCACAAACCATCCACACCATTTGGATATGTGGCACTCCACCAGTAACTGTGCGGTTTCGTAGGAACTTCCTTCCACGGACCTCACAACTGTGTAAAGGCCTACCCGCGGGCAGTGTTTCCAGGTCGATGCGACATGGGTACCTTCAAAAAGCGCATCTATTTCCACCTTAAAGGCCGGCAAAGCACCTGTAGCTCCTCTGGTGTTATACGGGGGGCATTACAATCAGGTGACCCGTAAGCTCGTTTGCCTTGTCTTTTTCCATAAAAAAAAATCTTCTGAGTGGGAATCGTATCCACAACCGTCGGTTTTCACTCACGCTGTCGTCGGCGTTATAAAAAT
Source organism: Heliconius hermathena (assembly GCA_013403705.1). Classification (NCBI taxonomy): domain Eukaryota; kingdom Metazoa; phylum Arthropoda; class Insecta; order Lepidoptera; family Nymphalidae; genus Heliconius; species Heliconius hermathena. Next base: position 236,486 of record JAAIXJ010000160.1, read on the forward strand.
TTAAAAAGATATAAAAGAGGTCATCGTGAGTCTCTTTTATACGTTCGTTTCTCAAGAACCGGCGTTGAATTTCGCCACTCATCACATAATGTCTCTAAATGGACAGAGAGTGTAGAACGGAGTGATCTAATGTCTTAAATCGTCTTATCCTTAAAGAGTAAAAAGAAAAACAACTTTGTGAATATTGAACAAATTATCAATTGTTACACGGTGTTTAATATCGTGTTAATATATATTTCCGCTGTGACGTCACGCGTCCTCAGACACTTTTTTTGTGATTTTTTTTTAACTTTACGCTAGACGTTAAAAATATTTTTGAGATCTTAAAATTTGTTTAAGAGATATCAACTATAACTACAACTATATTTGATTATGATAATGGTGTAGATATTTTTAAGTATTAATGTATGTATTTGTAACTAGTTTTAACCCATGGATTCGCCTGTGCGGTCAAATGACACATTCTAAGGGCGGGAGGTAACTCTGGCCGCAGATATAGTGGGTTAGATAACATTAAAACGATTAACGTGACGATAAATGGACTATTCGATACAAATTCATTTTCAATTCAAAGCAGTTCTTGAGATTAGTGCGTTCATAAAAACACTTCAGCTTTATAATACGATACGTACATATAAAGTTATCAGTAGTTTTTTGCCAACCACCAAATATTGATAGATAAATTATTTATTAAATATTTATAGATAAACTATATATTTATATAAATTTAATAATAATAATATGCGGATCATAAAGTTTATATGAGGTTTACTGAACTTGGGGGTCGCTAATTTGAATCACATTCGAGGAAATACCTCTTTTCCATTCCCCTCGCCCGGTATACTTTTGAGACATTGCGTATTGAGTGGCAAAACGCAACTCTGTGTTTTATGTACCAGAGCGGAGAAATAAGAATTATCAAAAATAAAAATTTAAAATCATAATAATAAACTATATATAAAACAATTTTAATATAATTTCCTGGAGTGTTTATAGACGCTGCTCCACTGTGCCACGACGGCATCAATTTTATAATTACAAAACAAAAGACTTTAAAAAGAGACAACACGGCGTTGTGTTTCGCCACTTACACATAATATCTCTACATTGAGTGAAAAGAGGAGAACGGAGTGTCCGTTCTTATACTGACACTAGGTTCCCTCTGTCTACCATACTATATGCGTGAAAATAAAAATATATATATAAAAGCGAAGTATTCCGTACATTGAGTCATATATTGTATATAGAAATTAAAGTGTGCCACGCGGTCGTTGACATGCGCGTCATACTGACACGCGGAATTGTTATTTTTTTAAGCATAATAGTGACCAAAGCGGAGAGTTATAATATGTTACGGAGATAACAGAAAGAGGGACTGAGTAACGCAGTACGAGTAACCAGTTTAGGGTTCCGTGCCTCAAATAAACAAAGCCAGATTTAGATAAAGGTTTTGAAAAAAAAGGAGAAAGGACGGAATGCAAGATCAGTGTAAATGGTGAGATATTAGAACAAGTGAATGAAGTGGTATACTTGGGAAGTATGTTGAGTAGAGATGGAGGATACGAGATGGATGTGGAAAGCGTGCATGGAAAGCATATTGATGAAATTGATTGATTGATTGAAGCACTTGACAATGCAGTGTTGGTATGGACGCTGTTATACGGCAACGAAACGTTACCCACGTTACTTACAGAAGAAAAATGAAAGAAAGATGAATGCTGTGGAGATGCGATCTCTTCGTAGGATATGCGGAGTCACCTTAGCTGATCGAATCCACAAATCTTAATATGTATCTCCTAATATTTATCTCTTACACAGAATGGCAGGTACTAGCGAGGATGTCACGGTGAGAATTAAGAAGAACGTGGTCAGCTGGTTTGGGCACATCGAACGAATGAGTGATGAAAGAATGGAAAAAAGTTTTATGATGGAAAAGTGAGTCGTAAGAGAGATAGGGGAGACCACGGTTGACCTTCGAAAACACAGTATCAAAGATACTGGAAGTAGGTCACGTAAAAATCCCGAGTACCCCCCGGAGGGTTTGTATGTACGCCCCACTAGTGAAACTTTGCGTGTCGAGTGGCATAACTAGCCCCCGCGCCGTGTTTTGATATCAGGAAATGAATAAAATCGAACCCACAACTATTCTGTATACAATCCATGTTCAATGTGTATGGCCTTAACAAAGGTTACTCGTATGTAATAAATAGCGATAAGTAACATAAAAAAATTAAATTCTGAAAAATAAAAAATAAAAAAATGATGAATAATAGTGATTCTAATTAAGATACCATTTTAATTTGATGTTTTTACTTATATTAATATGTTATTGTCACTTTACCTTCTTCATTTCACACTGTTCCCGCACATAGCAGGGTAGTCAGAAGAAACCTGGGAACCTAGTGTAGAAACACTTTGTTCCCCACATTCCACCGAATTTTGAAGGCATTGTGTGCTGAGTGGTGGAACTCAACGCCGCGCTTTCCTTGTTACCAGACCGAGGAAATGAGATAAGCAAATATTTCATTTCCTCGAGACGGTATTGAACCCACAACCTGTCCTGCATACAGTAGCACGTTTGTGCCACTGCGCCACTAATGGCTTCACATATTTATTACCCTTTATAAACAAAGTTGAAATCTACACTTAGACTGTAAACTGTAGTGATTTCGATTTCCACTCTGAGAAACGAATTATTTCTGACTGACGACAAAAAAAACCCGACGTTAAGTTCCAACACTCAATCCCGAATGTTTCGAAAATTAGGCTGTGCGTAGTTTACAGAGTGTCAAAACACTAGGTTCCCTCTGCCTATCCTGTTGCATGCGGGATACAGCGTGAAGCTATAACTAATGAATATATTAAAGAGATCAAACGAAGTTGTTCGCGCAACTATTTTTAGATTTATAATATTTGCTCTGGTATTCGTTGTGGTGCTCGCTGGATGTGTGACGACATACATACATACATACATTGCTCATAACGCGGAAAGTACGGGTTCATATTCGGGCTAAGTAATATCTTATTATCAATTATAAGTAACCTAATTAGATCCTACAAGTAGTATAGGTAGTGACCAAGAAGCAGTGTCAAGACAAGAGCTTATACCCAATACTACAATCTTTCTTGTAGGAAAAATAATAATCAAAAAAATTATATCTGAAGATGTATAAACATAAATTCAAAATTTTTCAAAAGCAGACGGGAATTGAAGAAAAATATCTACTTATTTATCTATTATCAAATACTTCTATACTAATATAATAAAACAGAAGAGTTGTCCGTTTGATCTCTGGAACCACTTGCTGCACTCTATAACATTACTTTTGTTATTCGTTTCGATTACTTTTTTTTTTGTTTCCCGATGTATCCTAACATAGCAGGGTAGGCAGATGGAACCTAAAGTTAAGATTCCCCACTTTCCGTCGACTTCTTGAAGCATTGCTTGTTGTTATTTTTTTTTAATCTCACGCGATCTATGACTGATTGCGGCCAATGACTAGTCTACAAACTATTACAGGTAACAGAAGATTTACAATTATACTGTTTTTAAGTTGTTGACTATTTAAATAAAATTATCTACATATCGTATGTGCGTAATAAAATGCTCGAATAAAAAATATTTTGTTTGTTTTTCTACCAATTCTTGCTATTTTTGTATTCTCTGATGTACGAATATGCCCCTACTGTATTGTACTGAATATTGTAGTTTTTTATTCATTAGGTGACAAAGTTTGAAAATGAAATAACATGTTATATATCCTATTTTTAAATTAACGCTGTATCCTGCACATAGCAGGGTAGGCAGAGGGAAGCTGGGAACCTATTGTTAAGACACTGTATTTCCCATTTTCTGCCGAATTCTTTTCAAACATTTAAAAATATCCTTCTTTTATTCTATTTCGATTTATGCTATGTAATTCTGTATATCGACCAATCATTCTGTATAATCTTAACAATAATAAAAAAAGAAAGAAAAAAACAACAAAAATCGAAAACAAAAGCTAGTCTTTACCATTAGTTAACAACTTAATTGAGAATTAACTAAAAAGTATTGTTAAAAATAACTTCGTAATCGTTCTACCAATTGACGGATAACGATTAATTGGAAAATCGATTCGTGTCTGGTTACGCGTTTCCATTGAGAGGGGACATCACTAGGATTACATACTTAGATGCCAATTATATATACATATGTACACTATACAATCTGGTTATGTATAGATTTTAATTGCATTTGCATATACACTCGTATAGATAAACGTGATGTAATATAAACTATAGAGACCTGGAGAAATGAACTATCCAACATAAAAAATAAATATCTAATTCAAATCAATCATTTTTAAGATTAGCGCGTAAAAACAGACAAACATCAGCTTTATAATATTAGTATAGACTTGTCATTCTTGAAATGTCCTTCAAATGAAAGTATGCCAAAATTGATAGTAGATGTAGATCAGATACGATATCGAATCATCGATACAAGGCCGAAGTATTTACATATCGGTATTCAGGTTATTTGGCACATCCGTATTTAGATTATCTATTATCTAGTATTTAGGATTAGGAGGCCCTGTTGGAGGTTCGAATCCGCAGGGAAAAAACCTAAAAAAAGTACAATACGGTCGACAAGTAGTGGCTGCGTTGCGAGCGCGAATGAACAATGCGCAAGAGTTCAGAAAATCTACCTTTAGGGCGGCCACGGCTCGTCGACCGAAGGTCCTGTTTCTTCAAAACAGAGTAAGTCATTGCGTTGTAGTGTATGATTGTGAACGCAATGATTGTGGGTTCGATTCACCATCGGAGAAATTTATGATTTTCATTTGCTTGCCCTGGTAACAAGACAATACGCTGTGTTGAGAGCCGTCACTTAATACGCAGTGTCTCGAAAATTGGGCGGAAATAAAAGCAACGGATTTTTGCACTAGATTCCGACTCCCTTGCTATTTGCAAAGCTAAAAAAAATCTAAAAGTAATAAAAAAATTGACTTTGATGTGTTCGCAAGCATTTTTGGCTAAATTCGCTTTGTTTGGACATATGAACATATCAAATACTCTTCTTCCGATTGGGAATCGAACCCACAACCGTCGCGTTTACATTCAGACGCTGTGCTACTGTGCAACGACGGTCTCATATATATCTTTTTAACGGATTTCTTTAAGAAAAGGAGGTTATCAATTCGAGTGTATTTTTTGGTGATGTAAAATTTACATGCAATTTCAATTCGTCCATTACATATCCTCTGTAACAGCCAATGGCGGCCATGTTTGATTTATTTTTGACAGACTGTTTTGGAGGGAAACGGTGCTTTTTTTTAATTCGTTTCATGGCACGGCAAGGGTGCGATTTTTTTCTTCGTTTGCTAATTCATTTGTTCGTACAAAGGTAATTTAAATTTTCTATACATTTATAATTTGCTTTGTGTTGTTATTTTGCTTTTATTTATATAATATTTTTTGTTTATTTCTGTAATTTTTGATGTAACTTCTCTATTAAGTGGCACTATATGTTAGGTAGCGTAGTAAGCTAAATAATTTTTTTAGCTTCACACTGTATCCCTCATATAGCAGGCAGAGGGAACCTCGTTTTAATCGATTTGAGATTGTTCGTTGCCCACATTCTGCCAAATTTTTTAGACGTTGCGCGTTGAGTGGCGGAACTCGAGCATGGTATTGGTGCTTTTACTTCTCACCAAAGCGACGAACTGAAAATAACTCATTTCCCGAGTAGGGAATAGAACCCACTCAACAGTCTTTCTATATTTTTTCTATGACCTATGTGCCTCCGCGCCGCCTCTATATTATTTAATGTTAACCAATTAAAAGGAAATATATTTGAAATATAAACAATTTGGACATTACTTCAAGTGGGAATCAAGCTTGCAACATTCGTTATGCTATAATGTAATTAAGTTATTTGTGAGCTAAATTATTTTTTATTTTTCAATATCTATATATTGTACATATTTTATCTTTTATTATGTATGTATATGTGTTTTATTTTATGTAGCAAGATATATAGAGAGAACTTTGTCTTGAGATTCTCCAGTTCCCTAAGTCGACGTTGAGTTCCACAACTCAACATGCAATTACTCGACAATGGAGCGACGCGTGGAGAGTGTCTTAACACTAGGTCCTCTCTGCCAACCCTGCTATAACAGGATACTGCGTGAAGTTAAAAAAATATCCTTAAATCAGAATTGAAACCACAACCAATGCGCACGCCCAAAAAATATTATAACAACGTTTCTATTAGGTCGACCTGTAACTATGTAAGAAAATCTAAGAAACTGAATTTGACCCACTTGTAATAATTATGTATGTGTGTTGAGTGGCGGAACTCAACCTCGCACTTTGTTTTGCTACCAGAGCGAGGAAATGACAATATTAAATATTTCTTTTCCTCGAGTGGGAATTGAAGCTACAACCTGTCGCGTTTACAGTTCGCACGCTTGTACGCCTGTCGCAAGAATGTAGGATGTCTATTAGAAAACCTTGGGATTTGAACTAGTTACGTACGTCTCGATATATTATGTTCATTACTCCTAGTGATAAGGAGCTGATGATAATAATGGAACTCTAATCATTTTTTGTATTTCTTATAATATATTTTTCTTTAAATAATTTTTAGGAAGGACTTAGTCAATAATAAAATACGACAAATGTATCGCATCTTCTGTTAACACACTGTGTTCTCGACGCACCGCACAGTTTTGGCTAGTCTGAAATTGACACATTTGTACCCCGAGTTAGATCAACTCGTAACCGTCGTACACAGCCAGTCGCTGTGCCGCTGCGCCACGACGGCCTCAACATGTATTATGTTTAATAAGTAAACTAGTTAATTCGGGTAGATTATTGAGATCGGGATGTCTTGATACTACTAAGGCTTCTCTCTACCCGGGATAAAGCGTGAAAATAATAAACATTAAAAAAATCTATCAATCCATGTGCGGGATAAAGCGTGAAATTACTTGTAAACCCAGACAGGACTATATATAATGTATAAGGAACCCAAATTTAATTCCGGCCAAATTTTGATATTCCGTCTACTAGAGAAAGACAAACATAGGGTATTGGGCGAGTGCGAACGAGACGGAAACATTCTCAACCGATCTGTCTCAGTGTGAGGTGTGGCGTGAGTGATAGCGGGGTGATATCAAAGCGAGCGGAGCGATTTTTATTTATTTAAAGTTTATACAATATATTTAATATTAAATTGAGTATTAGTATTGTATACTTATAGACTATTTTTTATTTCTTTTTACTTTAATTTGTTTGGAAATTTTAAATTTAAGAGGTTCACGACGGTCGAGTAAAGATTTATATTTATAATAATCTTGAATGCACTTTATGCAATTACAAAAATTTTAAATATATTTTCCTTTGTATAGTCCATTTATTGAGGAAGACTATATACTGTGTGTTCTAGGAGAGCTACCTCTCGCACTTAGAATGTGTCATATCACATATGTCATACACAATAATTCCTTGTGATCACGAAAAATATAGTATTTAACAAGCTAATCAAGGCCAGTCGTGGCGCAGCGGCACGAAGTGTGACTGTAAAACCGACTGGTTGTGGGTTCGATCCCCACTCGAGGAGATGAAATATTTACTTAAATTTATATTTCCATTTCTTCGCTCTGGTCGAGGTTAAGCCCGGCGTTGAGTTCTGCCACTCAATACGCAAATGCCTCCAGAATTCGGCAGAAAGCGGGGAACGGAGTGTCTTAATACTGATTCTGCCTACCCTGTTCCCTCTGCCTACCCTGCTGTGTGCGGGATACAGCGTGAAGCTGATTTTTTTTAACAAGCTAATGTTTATTTTTCATTGAAAGTTGTAAGAAAAACATAAAATTAAGTAGATACAAGTAATACATTTTCAGTTTAATATGAATGATGATTACTGGAAACGTCAGTAGCTTCAATACTTCAATTAATGTTTCCCTTTTTTGCTTCAAGGTATTTAATGGCTGCTGGACATGTGATGTGGTGAGTACAACGTAATTAATTAATCCTTCTTTTTCATATTCAAGTATGTATGGCAAAGAATTTTGAAATATCTTTTGTATCTTGTAAAGTATATTGAATAAATAATGAAAAAAAACTACGCAGACTAAATGTTTGTAGATCCCTGACGTTATAAGTGTCTAAAATTTGCATTAAATACGAGTAAAGTGTAAGAAAATTAAAGCTTTACATGTTCCTTTTTATTATTTTTTTATTTTATTTTTGCGACTTTTCTTTCTTATTTTTCGAGTATCCAGTAAGAACCAAATAATTAAATATAATGTTATAAAAGATATACATCTTTTTTTAAATCGCACGTAATTGGGTAGGCAGATTTCGGGTAGTCATTCCCTCATTCTGGTTACGAGACAAAGCGCAGCGTTGAGTTCCGCTACTCAAGACGGAATGGAAGTATCTAAATGAGAACGGACTGTTTTCACAATAGGTTCCCGGGTTTCCTCTGTCTACCACTGGAACTAGAACATTATGTTGTGACAGGTCTTTCTCCACGCGCCGCTTAATTTTCGAGACATTGCGTGATGACTGGCAGAACTCAACGTTGTGTTTAGCCACGCTACCAGAGCGAAGAAATAAAAATAATGCATTACTTAAGTGGGAGCCGAACTCACTACAGTCGCACTTACAGTCAAAATCAGTGCCGCTGCGCGACCACGACTTCAAGATTTATAGAGATTTCACATTTAAAATCTACTTCTTCCCCATTCAAAGCGCGGCGGTAAGTTCCACCAGCACACTATATCTCTATTAAGTACAGAAAAGAAAGAGAGAGCGAACTTAATGTTAAATGGGTAACATTAAGTTCTCTACCCGACTACGTCTCGACATGTTTAAATTTTCATTCAAAGACAAATATTTTTGCAGTTGTCCGTTGTGTGTCGTGGGTGCTCACTGTTGTGTCAACTGACAGACGGATGCCACCTCGGTCTACCACCACGTGTGACTACGGACTACTGCATAATGTCCGAAACGTCGGGTTGCCAAAAATGTATAATATAATACTAACTATACGCGATTAATCCGGTAAAATTATTTCATTTAAAATGTGTAAAAATCTCGAAAATCAAAACTCTTTTTAGACTAGACTAATATCTAGTATCCGCTAAAACTCGCACTAATGGTTCACCAGATGGTCGGTCATTGAACTCCGAAGGCTGTTCTTATGATGTATGTGTGTGTCTATATATGTATGTATGTGCGTGTGTGCGTGGACGTAAGTCTGGGTTCAAATACAATTGTCTAGCTTTTATATTGAATAAGGCTTTAGAAGTTTTAAACGAGGCCGCCGAGGTGCAGTGGCAGCGTGCGACTGTAAACGCGAGGGGTGCGAGTTCTAATCCTGGGAGAATTAAATATTTAATATTTTAATTTTTCTGATAACAAGGCAAGCGCGGCGTTGAGTTCCGCCACTCAGCTCTCAATGCTTCCTGTTTTCGCTGAAAAGTGGTGAACTTAGTGTATTAATGGGGAACAGAGTGTTTTAACACTAGGTTCCCATGTTTCCTACCCTGCTATGTGCGAGATACAGTGTGAAGCTTAAAAAATATCCTTCTATATAGCTTGCTTAGATTTAAAACTCAAGTCGAGTTGCCACGTCGTCGTGTGATGTTCCAGCTACACGTTGTATCCCGTTCCGCACATAGCAGGGTGGCAGAGGGAACTTAGTGTTAAGACATTCCATTGCCAACTTTCCATCTCATTTTCGAGGTATGGTATGTTGATGGGCGGAAGTAAACACCAGTTTAAATCTTCACCATAAAAATATATAAAATTAATCGATGTTTGACTTGTAACAAATGTACAAGTGTATGTATGTTACATACTTCTCAGTAACCCCCTCCTACTGTTTACTGTGTAAGGGTGCTCAAAGCTCGTATCATTTTTGGCAGTTGACTTAAACGGGTGTAATGCTTCACTGAAAATTAATGCCCCAAAATTTCAACCCTCTCTGCAACCCTAAGCTAATGACTTAAGAAGTATAATATATATATAACAGTTTGTTCCATATTTTCTCCTGTTCTACTGTTTCTTTATGTGGGTACAACTTTTGTATGTACTTTCACTGATTGTTTAATGTGTTGTTTTATGATGAGAATAGTATAAAAAATTGTTGAAGCCTTCGTGGTGCAGCAGAACAGGGTCTGGCTTTGAAGGTGACAGTTGTGGCCGTTGGAAGGAATGCTTTATTTTCATTTCCTCGCTTTGGGAAGTCAAAATACGTTGTTGAAATTCTTCACTGAACAGTCAATACGCAAAGTTTCAAATTCTAGCGGGCGCATTGAAAATCGGAGTGTCTTGACACTAGGTGTTCTCTCCTGCAAAGCCTGCTGTATGCGGGATTGAGCGTGTAAAACAGGGAACGAAGTCATTAGATTTACATGATTAAATCGTACGTATGGAGCGATGAGTCGCTTTTAGAAGATAAATATAATGATTTAACCACTGTAAAACATCATAAATCAATGTATGATATCACTACTCATTATGATCACTTTTGCAAAATAAGCATGTATGAACATATTATGTTCAATTAGTGTTATGTATAATGCCAGTCAGTCTTTTTTTTTATATTGTCATTATTATGTTTCAGCTTCATTATTATGTATCCTGCATATAGCAGGATAGGTAAAGTGAACTTAGTGTGAGGACACTCTGGTCTTACTTTCCGTAAAATTTCTGAGGCATTGTGTATTGAATTGTGGAATTAAAAACAAAGAAATACAAATAATTTATTCCCCCGACTTAGAATCATCCCACAAACCATCTTGGTTGATGAAACGATTTTACACCACGAGGACCTTATATATCCTTATATGACATTATGTATTTGCTTTTTTTATGTTTTGCTTCTTCATTTTATACATTTTAAATAAAAACAACTGAACTGAACGTGGTTCAGTTTTGTTAATTGTATTTCTGTTTTAGCTCAAATCTTTCAATCTTCAAAGCTGCGACCTTTGTAATATAATAAATACCACCTAAAATTAAACTCAAATATCCTAAGGTGACTTTTCTGATCTGACTGAAGTTATTTTTCTTATACCAGTTAAACTTTCCATGCATACACATAATTATTTAAACTACATTTCTAAGTAATTTTATCTCGAAAACGTATATAAAATGTGAATTTACAACATTGAAGATAAAAGCGAACAGATGTTTATGAAGAAAGCTTAAAAAATAAGGGTCACAATTAATTCACTCAAGGCAGCGCACATAGCAACTACACACACCCTTTCTCAACCAGGCATTCGACATGAACTAACACAATTGTTACTCTTAATGTATATAAAAATAAGATTTAAAATCGCATGATAACAATTTCATTTACAAGCAAGAACCGGCTGAAGAATAATTGATAAGCGGGCGACTCTCGCGTCGTGTTTATTTGTTTTTTTTTTTGGTTGGAGTCTCGCAAGGCACGACGCTGGCTCCGGTACTCTTTATGTACGTCCTTGATTTAGTGGGGTTGTAAAACGTAATTAAATATGATTGAGATAAAATTTTTGTTATTTTTCAACTATTCTCATTGATTGTTTAGACCATGAATAATGGATTTTTAAAATTTAAATTTAGACATAAACATATTTTTTTATTTTACATTTTATCCCGAGTATAGTTGGGCAAAAGGAACCTAGTATTAAGACACTCCATTCCCACGTACTGTGAATTGTAAAACTTTGCGTAACGTTGAGTGACGGAAGTTTCACGCCGCACACAGCAACCTGCTGTGTGCGGGATATGAAGAGAAGAAGGAACCTAGCTTTAAGATGTTCCGTTCCCCACTTTCCACCGAGTTCCGGAGGCACTGCACGTTGAGTGGTGGAACTCAACACCGCGCTTAGTCTCGATATCAGAGCGAAGAAATGGAAATATAAATTTCAATCAATATTTCATTTCATCGAATGGGGATCGAACTCATAACCATTCGCGTTTACAGTCACACTTTGTGCCCCTGCGCTTTTTAAAAAAATATGTCTAGTTGTAATTATTTACAACTTGATAGAAAGTGACCTAATTCAAAACAAAACATTAAACAAAAAGAATGTCTTTTGTATTGTATGATACCAGTCTTTATATTTTTTTTGGTCACCTGTAAGGATAATTTCTAACGCTGATTTTCATAGGCACAATTTAGGTCATAACTCAATTAAAATATATATATATATATATATATATATATATATATATATATATATATATATATATAAATACGTATTTTTTTAATAATTTACCAATTGGCCTTTAAAGGTTAGTAAGGTTGCCCATAAGGTCAACTTTTGTCATAACTTTAATAAAATAATATTTTTTGTCACAATCGAGAACAGAACCCGCATTATCAGTTACAAACCGTGATAATAAAACAAAAATAAGCGTCAAATCTTAATGAATCTAAATTTAAATGTTGCCATTTTTCTTATCGTGCTGATCGCTTTATTTGAATAATAGGCACGAGTAATGCGAGAGTGACCTCATACACGTGGACGGGTACGTTATCTATGCCAATATTATAAAACTGAAGAGTGTGTTTGGTTGGACGCCGTAATCTCAGGAACTACTGTTACGAATTGAATAAATCTTTTTATTATATTATATCACGCTACGGGTAATAGGAGTGGGCTAATAATGAAAAACAAAAACTGTACTCTTAGTAATTTCCATTTGACCACGCGGGCAAGGTCGCTAGTAAAAACTAGTTTTATTGTATTCAACATGTCTGTGATTATATTGGAAATTGTTATTCTTTGCGTATGTCCTGTTGTAGCGCAGGGGCCCAAGGTGTGACTGTAAGCGCAACAGCTTGTGGGTTCGATTCCGACTCGAGGAAATTAAATATTTAATATTTTATTTTCTTTGCTCTGGTGTGGAGGCAACGCGCAGCGATGAGTTCCGCCACTCAACACGCAATGCCTCCAGAATTCGGCGGAAAATGGGGAACGGAATGTCTTAACACTAGGTTCCCTCTGTCTACCCTGTTGTGTGTGGGATACAGCGTGAAGCCATCATCTTTTACAATGTATTTTTTTAACACTTTTTTTAGGTCGACTTGTAACTATGTAATACACTTGTAATAATTGTATAACCAGGAAACTTTGCAGCAATACGTAGCAGGTGACAATACAATAATAAAGTATAATCAAGCTGGTCTGCTGATGGAGCCAGGACCTGAATAATGGAACTCTTTAGAGGTTACTAGCGAGCCACTTGAATTTAAGCTCATATGATTTGCATTCTATAGCACTTTTTAAAGAGACGCGTTTTTTTTAATGTTTATTCTCAATTACATATTTAGTACACAATAGTCATGGGTTGAATTCTATAAATTACAATATATGTAAAGATTTTGTATAATTTGGATGTATTATAAGAGTAAGTGTTTTGGTCACTCGATCCGTACACCGTATTGTAGACGATATATAGCGAAGCTTATTTTACTATCAACGGGATTGACAGTGGACCGGAGTTGAGTGAGGGCTGCGGTCGCCAGCACTTTTTAAATGACTATAACAATCTACTAATTATCTTTAAGCAGAATAAATAATCATTATATAGAACTATGTAACAGATTAGAACAAGTTCCAGGAAGTGACTGTCGGTGTCACACATTGTTGTAAACTTCGCGGAACTCGTACTATCTCTTATACTTAGTAGTAATTGTATTTTGTATTTGGGCATGTTTTACTGTTTTAGCTACACGCTTTATTTCGCCTACATTTCTAAAAATACAGTCCTCTTAGTACTCTTAGTGATGCGCAGAGAGTTTTAACAAACATCGTTCTCCACTCGGCGCCTAAATTTTAGAAATTTCGTATTATGTGCTACAACTCTCACACTTTTACTTTCCGAGAAATAAATGGACAAACGTACCTACATATACCTACTATAAAATTAGCACACGTGCTCGGAACACTAAATAGGTCATAATACTAATTGGGTTATATTTATTACTCAATTCCAACAATGTCACATGACACCGACATACGTACATACTTACATACATATATGTCTAAACTAATAACCCTTTTTTAAATCGGTTAAAAACTGATTAAACTAATTTTGAAGACAAAACAAATGTTTATATCTTTTACCTAAGACATTTGATATTACTGACTCTTTAAACAAATTATTGGAATATATATCTACTTTTTGCTTTTGGTATTCTGTAAAGTCTTTACGAATACAAAAAATTGTGGTAATATTGGTGGTGGGTTTAAAACCGATTGATTTTTTTTTAATTTAGTTTCACGCTCTATCCCGCACACATCAGGAACTCATCCTGGGAGGAATCTAATGTTAAGGCCCGTCGTCCCCGAGGCACTGCGGGGCAGTGACAGAACTCAACATCGCGCTTTGCCTTGTTACCAGTGCTAAGAAAATAAAATATTCAAACTTGACCTAAATTATAAAAAAAAATAATAAGATTTTTTCTCAAAACTTCAAAATTTCATCTAAGGTCAAAGTTTCTTCAAAATAGGTTCAGTGATTAACAAGATGAGTTCTCACGTGTAAACGTATACATATACTGTAGTATCTATATATAAATAATATAACTAAATACAAGAGATGGTCACTTGCGGCTGTCGTGACTAGGTGGCACAAGGGTGCGACGGCTGTGGGTTCGGATTTCCACATGGAGGAATAAAATATTAAATATTTACATTTCCTCGGTCTAATAATGCGGCAAAGCGCAGCGTTGAGTTCCGCCACTCAACACGCAATGCCTCGAGAATTTGTCGGAAAGTGGAGAATGAAAGTGTTTTAATAAGAATAGTGTGGCTTGACAGTAGGTTCCCGGGTTCCCTCTGCCTTCCCCTCCTATGTGCAGAATACAACGGGAATCTAAAATAAGGAGGTCACGTTTCTTACTTTCACGCGTTAAGCTTTTTTTCCGCAAAGCAAAATAGGCAAAACGAAAAGTACTTAAGGTTTTTAAAACATCTACTTCTCCACTTCGCACACAAATTCGAGACGCTGCGTGTTAAGTGATTCATCCTCCGAGGTAAGATCAAATAACAAGTCGTTGAGTTCCGACTTTAAACACATTGTGTGTTTACACCTCGAAAACTTGGCGAAAAATTAAAAAAACTCTTCTACTTCACTGTCTTCTGGAGGAGGAGTGTTCCAACATTAGGTTCCCTTTGGACCTGCGGGATATAGTGGGAAGCTGAAACATAAGTTGTTAGATCTAATTATTTAATATAATATTTGTTTCAACGTCACCCTGTGGGGATATATAAAGATCTATCCTTGTAAAGAAGGATCCTGGGAACATAGTGTTAAGATATCCCATTCCCATTAAGACACTTCCGTTCCACACTTCCCGCCGATTTTTAGAGGCATAGCGTGTTGAGTAACAGAACCAGAGCGAGAGCGATATTTCATTTCCTCGACGGGGTACCGAACCCACAACCTGTCGCATCTACAGTCGCACACTTATGACCATTGCCAAGATTGACCTCTAATTAACATATAAATACAGTGGGCTAAGTGACATGACACTGCTTTGATAGCGTGGAGTTGTGGTAGCGGAGTGTCTTAACACTAGATTCTGACAGCCTCAGTGGGCTTGCCTTCCAATGGGCGGAGACGACACTAAGATACTCGGGATCAAGCGGTTATCACTTCACTGATAACAGCTATATAACGACGCAGTAATGACAAAACGCTATTCAACTTTACATTTTAATGCTTTTGATATGGTGTTTGATGTTGTATTTTTTTTATGGTAGCGTGTTCAACACTTGCGCAGGTAAAATCTATTCTAATATAATAAACCTGAACAGTTTGTAGGATCGCGCTAATCTCAGGAACTCTGGAACTACTGGTTGAAGTTCAAAAAAATATTTTTGAATTGGAGAATAAATTTTTCTAGGAATTGAAGTGGAAACTTTTCTAGTGGTTAAGGTGATATTTACTATATCACCTTAATCACAATATCTGCGGGCAAAGCACCCCCCCTCCCTCAAAGGAGTTTTTTATGGTATATAACACATTCTAAATCCCTCACGCATTTAGAATGTGTTATATACCATAAAAAACTCCTTTTATATTTTTTTTCCTCACGTTGCATTCCGCACATAGCAAGTTAGGCAGAGGGAACCTGGGAACCTAGTATTAAGACACTCTGTACTTAACTTTTCGTTGAATTCTTTTCAACGCCTTTCTTTGCTTCGTTACTAGAGTGAGGAAATGAAAAAAATAAATATTTCATTCCCCCGAGTGGGAATCGAGTCTATGACCCTTACAGTCGCACGTTTGTACCCCTGCGCCTAGACGGCGTCACGAAAAGGTTGTTTTATTATATATTTATAAAAGTGTTAATCTAGCAAGTCTGCAAAGTGATGAAGATAATATAAATATTATAATAAAACATTTATAATGTTAAGAAAAAAAAGAATAAATATTGACTTCCGCCACTTACAGTGTACACGGGGAACAGAGTGTCTTAACACTAGCCTTCCCTCTGCCTACCCTACTGTGCGGGAAAAGCGAGAAGCTGTAAAATGAGTGACACGCCACTAAGTCTCTATGTTACTAAATAGTGGCTTTTCAAGTACATCAATACTGTAAGTAAATCATAAAAGCAAATATAGCGTTAGAGACTGAAACACGATTTAATATTTTAGCTCCAGTGCTGTAGCTATAATATATAGCTTAGGTTCTAGACTAAATCGATGTCTACACACAGTGTCCATGAAGATAGCTTTTGTGGGACTTTTAATAGTAATCTTTTTATAGTGTATTTTGTAAAGCAGGGTAGAGAGCCGAGTGTTAAGACACTTCGTTGTCCGTTTTTGTATACATATAATACTTGAACCAGGGTTCTTATTGACTCAAATTTTATTTTATATACACCGAGGAAACAGATTTTGTCGGGGGGTAGGTATACTCAGTGGGGTACTGGTACATAAGTTATGTAGGACAAAATATTTTTTTTTATTATTTAAATTTAAAAATTTGAAAATTTGATTTGAAATCAAATCTCTAACCATAATTTAATAATTGTAAATTATGTATAATTGCTCACTCTAGCGGAGTACTGTTTTCATTGTCTTCAGGTCACCACCCACAACTAATTAATATCTCTAAAACTAATGAAATTTATACTGCCTTTGAAGTTTATACTTCAGAGGGCGCCATCGCTGTCACCTCCAAGACCATGCGCCCATGGTCACCCTACAGCGCTACCTGCGCAATCTGAGGCACATTGTGGAAAATCAATAACTCTTGGATGTTACACGATAGTTCATTGTTAGTATAATCGTTAGATTTGCTTCCGTAAGGCGTGGCCCTTATAAGGTAAAAGGGAGGGATTGAATGAGGGGTTACGGATATTTTAGGGGATTTTTGGGGGGCATTAGTAGTGTTGTGCTAAGACCGTTGTGGCGCCACAAGCGTGTGACTGTAAACACGACGTTTGTGGGTTTGATTCCCTCCTGGGATTTCGAATTATTTAATATTTTCTTTTATTGGCCGCCTCCGAAAAAGATCCTCCCATTTTCATCGGCGGGCACCTTTTTGAAAATTTATATAACCTATGTCACTAACACAATTTTGACGAATTCTTTGACTTTTGACGAAGCTTTAAGCTTTATTCCTCACGATATAGCCCGAGCCGGTCTCTGCATACCATTACACCTGGCCCACTATTATCAACCCGCACACACACGTCCTCCTCGTGGCGGAGGGTTTTCATGATATTAATATGAGCTTCCTCCAACATCATCGATATTGTATTCCCGAATTCAACCGAGTTCTCTCCTGCCTCTCTTGTCACTCACTCTTGCTGCATAAAACTCAATAATTTTTTTTGATTTCGTCACTCAGTTTCTCGACGAGCCACAACTACCGAACACATTGTTCTTCATTCTCATTGTAACATCTTTAGTTGCTTAATATGTACACATACTGACATGTATACAAGTCTTATATATTACATATTTACATGTATAAAAGTTCTGAGGCCAGTCGTGGCGCAGGGTCACAAGTGTGTGACTGTAAACGCGACTGGTTGTGGTTTCGATCGCCACTCAAAGGAATGAAACATTTATTTAAATTTATATTATCATCTCTCCGCTCTACGCTGCTCCTTGTCGAGACAAAGAGCAGCATTGAGTTCCGCCACTCAACACGCTATACCTCCAGAATACGATGGAAAATGGGGAAGGGAGTGTCTTGCACTAGGTTCCCTCTGCCTACCCTGCTGTGAGCGGGATGCAGCGTAAAATGGATAAAAGAGGAAAAATAATAAGAGGAAAAGTATAGCGAATTGTAAAATTAAATTAGTTATGTTATACGAGTATGTATTAAATTTCTCTGAACCTATGAATCAGTTATGATGAGCTCACATAGATTAATATATTACATGTATTACGACAGCGAATAGTTATTGACTTTGAGTAATGGTTACAGAGTCGATTCCCACAAAATAATGAATTCCTCCCGATCCCGAGGTGGGGATCGAATCCACGGCTGACATGCTTACAGTTAGATGTCGTAGCACTACGGTCCAATGGCTTCCAGAGGATCCCTGTTTCTAGGAATTTTTCCTTCTAGGACCCAATAACTTTCAGAGAATATATATAGTTATTATATTAACATTGAGGGTGTCGTTGTGCAGGGACCCTAGCGCGTGACGGTTGTGGGTTCCATTTCCCATTCCACTTCCACTCAAGGGAAGGAATACTTAATATTTTGATTTTTTCGCTCAGGTAACGAGGCAAAGTGGCCCAATATATAGTGGAAAATGGGGAACGGAATGTTTTAAGACCTTTCATTCCTCCGAGTTTGATTCGAACCCACGCCGTCGCGATTACAATCACTGCGCCACGACGGCCTCTATGTTTCTAATTAACTGTGATATTTGTAGCATTTGGTGTGAAAATACGCGTCTTTTTGTTTTTTATTTTGCTTGCTATTTATTTACCAATCATAATACATTTTATTTGTACTAGAGGACCTGTTGACGTGTAAAATACGTGTTGCCATAGCAACGTATGTGTACATACATGTATGTGTGTATCAAACAAATAGTAGTGTGCGTAGCATTTAATTTCATTATATAGCTTATATTTCGGAGACCGTCGTGGTGATCAATTATCTTCGCTTCCCCTCTCTGGTAGCAAGGCTCGGCGTTGAGTTCCACTACTCTACAACCAATGTCTAGAAAACTATGCGGTGCGTGGAGGACGGAGTATAATAAAACTAAGTTCCCTCTGTCTACTTTTCTATATGCGGAATACTGCGTGAACCTGAAAAAATGCCTTAATAATATAGAGACATCATTTTTTACTGTCACGCCACATCCTGCACATAGCAGGGTACGCGAAGTCATCCTGGGAACCTGTGATAAAACACTCCGTTCTCATTAATAAGCATCCTTTCCGTTGACTTCTAGAGACTTTGCCTCGTTTGCAGAGTGAAGAAATGAAAATATGAAATATTTCTTTTCCCCGAGTGGGAATTGAACCCACAATAGTCGCACGCTTATGGCCCTCGAAAAAATGGCCTTGATGTTATTTTTGCTGGATTTAATTTTTTTTTAAGAAGAAAAGGAAAGAGAGTTTTTTTTTCAAGCAAAATGGTTTATATAAAATAAGTCATATTTGTTCCTTTCATTCTATTTTCACTGGTTGTGTCATTTTATTACTGAAGTGGACACTTCAAATGAAAGATTAAGGTCGTGGTAGCGCAGCGGTACATCGACTGTGGTTGTGGATTCGATCCTCATTCAGGAGAGTGAGTTATTTTTTTACCTTGTTCTGGTAACAAGATAAAGCATGACGTTGAGTTCTGTCTCTCAACATGCTACAGCCCAAGAATATAGTGGAATATAAGAAACGGAATGTCTTAACATTAGGCTCCCTCTACTCACCTTGCTATTTACGGGATGCAGCGTGAAACTAAAATAAAATAAAAATGAGAGTAATCTCAATAATATATAATCGTTCTTTATATTATTTTAACAGTTTAAATTGTTATTCCACACACAGAAAAAAAAGACATTTTAAAAAAACATATAATATAAAAATTTAAACGTAGGAATATGAACCCGGGCCTTTGAGAAACTGTCAAGGTTCTATATTTTCTAAAAAAATATTTTTTATGTTCAATTGTAATCTTTTATTCAAATTGTTCCCGTATGTACTAGAGTAGGCAGAGAAAACATAGAGTTAGGACATATCGTAATCCACGCATCGCCCAAATTTTGAGACATTCCATGTTGAAAGTCCCAACTCAACGCCGCTTTATGTCTTATACGCAGGAAAATGAAAATAATTCGTTTCCCTTAGTGGGAATTGAACCCATAACCATCGCGATAAAAGTCAGCAGCACCAGTTTAATAAATCAATATAACATAAGATATACAAGTATTTCAGTGAAAATATGACTTGAGACTGGCGTACTAAAGCGAAAAGGAAAGAAAATAAATAAGTAAAGCAAAGAAAATGTTTTATTTATGTTATATAGAGTCATGAGGCCAGCTGTGGCGCAAAGCGTGTGGCTGTTAGCGCGAATGATTGTAAGTTCAATTTCCACTCGAGGAAAGATTTCATATTTTCTTTTCCTCGCTCTGGTTACGAGGCAGGGCGCGGCGTTAAGTTATGCCACTTAACACACAATGCCTACATAGTTCGACGAAAAGTAAGGAACAGAAGTGCTTCAATATAAATAGAGAGTCTTATCACTTAGTTCTCAGGTTCCCTCTCTCTACACTCCCATGTGGGGGATAGTGTGGGAAAAAATTAGAGTCCTTTCTTCGATTATTCTTATTAATAACGTGCTGTGATCCAATTGATTTGGTTTCTAAAAAAAATTGTTTCAAGCAAGCTGTCGTCTCGCAGTGGGTCAGCATCTGACTGTGGATACGAGGGTCGTCCATTCAATCCCAATTCAGAGGGTTATACTTAAACCATTTTATTTTTTCTCTCTGATAAAGAAATTGTAGCATTGAGTTCCACTACTCATTACACAATATATAAAATTCTCATTTTAAATCAGAATGGAAAGTGGAAAACGGCTAACATTATTTATCGGATTACTCGGCTGCAGGAAATATATTTTTTTGCTTTATGAAAAAAAAATATGCACTCTACCTAACCTACCTTACATGTGTTTTATCTAAGTTTGGCTAAAAGACGTAAGGCGAATTTTCGCTTTTAAGCGAAAAAATAGGGCTTCATGATATGGAAATATTTTTTGGCGAAGCTCTATTTTTCACTTCGCCAAAAAAATATACAGAACTTCACTTAAAATTTTTAAGCGAAGCTAAAATCGTAACATACAATAATTATAATCACATATAAGATATTTAAATGTGTAATTGAGACACGCCTTATTGCATATATAGCTGTTTAATGCAATATTCTATATATACTGCCTGTTAGTTGTTACTATGCGTATTGAGCGACGCGTCTTTCGTTTGTGGTGATCAAAAATCGACTCTACATACGAAAATTAAAGTTTAATGTCGTTTGGTAGAGTCAGCAGTCGCGGCTGTGAGTGTATTGCGCCTGTGTGCGCGCCCTGCGTCGATGCAGTAAGCCCTAGGTCAGTACACCGATGCAATCGACTCGGTGCATCCGCGTCGACGGTTAAAAAACATCAAAAATCATACAAAATCTTAAAGGGAAAGGTTAAAAGTGACCAAAAATCAACTCCTTGATGGTTTTTAATTTGAAAGTCGTGCAAAATGCAACGACGCTACGTAGAAAGGTTAGTACTTTCCAATTTTTGAATTCGGTGCCATATTATAACGCCATTTTGAAAATCCTCTTTGTTCGTTAAACATCTGTCGTTTTAATCGTTTTTTTTTAGTTTTCTTATAGTTATTAATAATAGATTAATTAAATTAAACAGACTATTGCACAGCTTGATATAGATCGATATGTGTCTACGCCCACCATTGTCTGTCACTAGTCTAACCTCCATCATTTTCACATAAAAACTTATAAAAATTGTTTGAAAAATTTCTAATTATTTATTATTTTTGGGTTAAAAAAGTGGATTTTCGAGTAAAATTAATGTTATTACGTCACATAAGATGTGCGCCATTTTGAAAACGACTCCGCGCTCTCACGACGATCACTCGTATATAATATTTATATACTTGTGTGTGTTTTAAGAAAATTGTCTAACATTTCAATTTTAATTATAAATAATATAGAAAAAGTAAACTATTAGCTTTCTAGAACTTTCTTTCTTGTCTTTATGCTGTTTTAAAGTATAGAAATTAAATATCTAAGATCGGTTTAAGTCCTAAGAACTATAAGACACTCGGGGGAATTAATTCATTTCCTGGCTCTGGTAAAAAAATATTGTGATGCGTTGATTTTCACCACTTACCGCACAATGTCTGGAAAAAGTGAAAGTGCGTGGGGAACGGAGTGTCTTAACACCATGTCATTTCTACAAACCGTTCTACGAGTATAAAACTATATAACAAGCAACGACGATACTATAAAACAAGCTATAATTTTACACAATAACAAAATATCTACACACTTTGTATCCAGTTATTGTGTAAAATTATAGCTTTTTTTAACATTCTTACTCAAATTAAAAATAAGAACTCTTTTTCATATTGAAATTTTCCCGAAAATACTTTTTTCTTAATGAGTAATATGATTATCTCTATACTTAAATGAAAAAATCTTAGAAATGCATTCTTTTAGCTTCACGCTGTATGTCGCATATAGAAGGGTAGGCAGAAGCAACCTGGGAACCTAGTGTGAAGACACTCTGTTTCCACAAAAACAGTTTCATTCTCCATTTTTGACCGAATAGAGATACATAATTTATAATTATACAAATACTGAGTGACTGACAGACAACGCACAAACGAAACTATGCTGTGTAGAACGCTGAATTTTTATACGTATGTACTCTTCTGGAGTGTAGAGGAGTGCTAAAACAGGATTTTTCCAAAATTCCTACAGGGGCGAGTAAAATATATTTTTCCGTTTCACGTCTTAAGTCTAACGTCCATGCAAAGTTGATAGTGACAACTAGTATATCTAAAAAAAATAAATAAATAAATGGCCTAAAACTGTATTTCACAGTCTCCGCTGTCTCATATTTCAGGGTAAGCAGGGAGAACTTCGTGCTAAGACACTCCGTTTCCTATTTAACACAGAATTTACGAGGCATAGCGTGTAGAGAGGTGGGACTCAACGCCGCGCTTTGCCTCATAGTACGAAGAAATGAAAATATTAAATATTTTAATCACTGGGTGGGAGTCGACCCCACAATCGTCACTTTTACAATCACACGCTTACGCTCTACGCCATTACGATCTCAGTCTGTAGAAGAATATGCCAATAAATTGAGTGGTAGAGTCCTTATAGATACAAAAGTACTTCTCATTAAACACGTAGAAAGTTCCCTTGAGCAGGTTCCCTTCAGTAATAATTTATGAGACTCGATTATAGTCGACTGTTGAAAGTAATCTATGCTAGTGATTAAATTGTAAATACGTATTAGTACTAGTTGACTGCAGGTACATCCCGCAAAAACACCTGAACTAGTTCTTTAAATTTAAGTATGAAACAATAATTACCCGCCGTATATAAAGCGTTAACGCGACGGCTGTTAGTTCGATTCTCATTTTGGGGGATTTAATTATTTTCTGCTGCTAGTTACAAGATAATGTGCGTAATATCTTAAAAATTGTGATGCGTATAGGGAACCATATTACGTTCCCTCTGCCTACCCTGTTGTATGCGGGATACAGATAGAGAAGCTGATAAAAATATTTTATTCAATTGTAAAACAATCACAATTGTATTGTTATCGTATAAACCTTTAACCCTGAAAAATGGAAAAAAACAAAACACATAGAGAGAATGAAAAGCTGCTAAAACAGTTTTCTGTCGTTATAGAGTATAAATATTTTTAATACAAAAATACAAAATCAACCTTTATTTTAATTCATATAGTAGAGAATACAGATTAGTTTTAGAAATTGTAAAATCCCTCTGATAATAAGTATACATATACTAATATTTTTTTGTCTCTTCATAGAATTTGCTAACTGCTTTATATCGTCGGCTTAGAGTAAGCTGACGATATAAAAACCTTGCGTTACTTGATAAACAGACAACGAACAGACAACACTACTAGAGTTGAAAAAATGACATTTGGCATGTAAGTAGGTGAGAAAGTGTAGGGTGCACTAGGAGAAGGATTTCTTGAAAATTTCTTGAAAAACGAGATTTACCATTATACTTCTTAAAATCTATTAAATTATACTATTATACTTTAACAGAAACATAAAATCAAGACTTTATTGAAATGAAATCTCTGAGTGAAACGAAAGCAGAACTCGTATAAAACAGTATTAAAATGTGATCTACGTATAATAATGTATCAGCGTCCAGATGTCAAGGGTCGATGCACCGCGATAACGCTTGCAAAGTGCAATCACTGCCTATATAGCTATATATAAAAGTCAATATTGTTTTGATACTCTGCTTTGCTAACTCAAAATACGGCGTTAAGTTCCGCCACTCGACACGCAATGTCTGGATAATTAGATAAGATGTGGGCAAAGAAGTGTGTACTAGGTTCCCTCTGTACCCTGCTGTTTGCGGGATACAGAGTAAATCTAAAAAAATTAAGATCTTTTTAATTCCTTAAAGTTCAAACTTTATGAAAATCTTTTCATTCTCATTATATCATTAAATGAGTTGGATTTAAAAAAAAAAGAAAATTTTCATCTTTTCAAGACCTACTGTTAAGAAACACTGTCCTCCATTTTTTCCAGACATTCTTAATATTGTGCGGGGAGTGGCGGAACTCTATGCCTCAACTCAATACGTAATGACTCGAATCTCGGTGAACTGGTCAGTGTGTGAGGAGTGTAACATGATAGTAGGTTCATTCCTATGTACCCTACGGTGTGGGATATAGCTGCTGCTTTTCTTAAAATAGATAAAATATTATTAAATGATTAATATTAAAAAGATAAAGAAATAGAGGCCAGTCGTGGGTTCGATCACCACTCGAGGAAATGAAATATTTATTTAAATTTATATTTTCATTTCTTCATTCTGGTGTCGAGGCTAAGCGCGGCGTTGAGTTCCGCTACTCAACACGCAATGCCGCCAAAACTGGGCAGAAAGTGGGGAACGGAGTGTCTTAACATTAGGTTCTCTCTGTCCTTAATTTATTTTTATTAAATGATATTGTATGTATCTCACGCACGCAACTTGATCAAAAAACTGATTTGTACTGGCATCACTCTCTTCAATGTAAAGAATATTTATTAATCTATACCAATAGTAACTCACTCACTGGCGTCCATGTCTTTTTTTACAATTTTTTTCTTTCAATTAGCGTTTATAATATACATATTTGTAAAAGACCTTGGATATATTTCTAAGGTTTCTTATAAAATAAGGTAAGTCCTTCGCTAGCACTAGTAGAGTAGCATAACATTTTTTGTGCTTTTATTGTTAAATACTATTATTTATTTTTATTGCTGTAATTACTTATTTTTTGACAAGCTGATTAAACGCGATAATTTCAGCCTCCTGGTTCGATTTGAAAAAAATATTTTTGTGTTAAATAGTCCATTTATCGAGGAAGGCTAGAGGCTATATTACATCACGATCATTGTACCCGCGTTCCAATTTATATCAGAACTCTTAGTTTCCGCACGTAAAAGTTATCTAATTCATATATAAAAAAACTGTTTTGTTACTGAATGATAGACAGACAACGCACAAACGGAACTTTATCCACCAACTCTCTACATTCCCAAACGTGAGTACTAAATGTACTCACGTTTGGGAGTCTAGAGGAGTCCCAAGAGGGGAGAGCTCAAAAGAAAAGAATTTAAGAAATGAAGACTAGTGATAATTGTGGGCTCTATTCCAATTGGGGAAAAATAATTGTTTTTGTTTTCTCGTTTTGGTAAAAAGACAAAATGCGGCGTTGAATTCCGCCACTTACACAATGTCATGATAAATGGTACGGTGCGTTGGAGACAGAATATCTTAACACTAGGTTCTCCCTGCCTACCCTGCTTTATCTGGGATATAGCACAAAGCTAACAAAAAACTATTACGATATTCTTCATTGTTTGCCCACTTTCATTATCGCAAAAATAAAGTATTATTTCACAATATCGTCTCTGTCACTCAACCTACTTTTTTTAATAATGTTTATTTATATTAAAATGAAGTCAAGTGGGGGCCTTTACAAGTATTTATTCGTTTACTCATTACATTTTTTTTATAGCAAGGTTAGTATTAAAAGTAGAACAAGAACCTAATACGTCTTAGCCCTAGGTTCTCGTCGCTCTTCCTACCACAGCTTGAAGTTTTATTTTAGTTCGAGGCCTCTTTTAAAGCTTTCTAAATTTTGGAAAAAAAAAATCATGAAATACCCAGAGTCAACGTCGCTTATTCACTCCAACAGTGGTACATTTGTACTTTTTGGAATATTGCAGGGACGCTATCAAAATATGTAAAGTCTCCGTGTACTCGTACATTCGCATAATTAATTAACTTATTTTTTACTTCGCTGCACCAAATGCGCATTATGCTAAGTTACTAATACATAATAGACTATCAACCACTACTAATTCTGGATGGAGTTTATAAGAAATATAACTAATACATACATACATATATACACATCGTATCTAAATATTCTATATAAAGTAAATAAAAATCCATAAAACTCATAGACGCAGGGTCAGCCACACATACAAGAAAAAAAAGGCAAATACAAAAAAAAAAGCCGTTAACCATTCGTTGCGGCTGCAGCTTAAAAAATGAACCAATGGTGAATAAAAAAAATAGACCAATAGAAATTGATCTAGGAGTGCTCAGGATGCGCAGTGCGGGCCAATCGGATGCGCAAGCGCAGGCGCCCTACCACTGGCCCTTAAGTTCCTAGTCATATTCGTCTTTCCCTTTCTTGGCTTTTAGTTGAACTTAAATTTGAGATTTAATTTTTTTGAGTTGGTTTTAAAGGAAATTGAGGTTTTTTTTATTGAGCTTAAAAGCTTTTGAGATTTGATCTCTTTTCGTAAAGGTTGAGGATGATGATTTTTGTGGTTTTTTTATGCGTGTGTAGAATATTACAAGTGTGGATGTGTTTTGTTTTATTTTATCTACTTCTAACATAAATTATTTTATATTTTGGTATTTAATATCAGACTTAATGTGAATTTCTTAACTGTATCGGCTTTATTTTATTTGTTTTTAATCGTTGTAAAAAATATTGTGAAAATAAAAAATACACAAGCTTCAACAATAAAAATTATAATATAATGTAGACATAGGCACAGTAAGCATTCCCTTTTTATACTATTACTGAAATAAAAATATATAATAATAAGGATTTTTTGGAAAACCATATAGAGATTCTACATTCATTTTTATTTCAATTCACAGTAACATAAAAATATATACTTAGGTACTAACATAGAAAATTTTGGTACAGATATATTATACCACATTGTTTTCATTCTAAATGAAACTAATTTAAATGTATCGTACATTTTACGAATTAGTTACAATAAATCTTGGTAACGACTTTTATATAAAATACTTAAAATTGATAAAAAGTAAAAATAAAAACATCTTTTTCTAAATCAAAATTTACAGTCCTATAGAATGTACTCGGAACTTTGAATTATATAAGCTTAAACTCAACCTCTGAAGATTTCCACTATTCAGGTCCTGGCTCCATCATCAGACCACCTCGATTATACCATATTACCGTATTGTCACCCAAGCTACGTATAATTTACAAGATTAATGATGATAAAATTATTACAAGTAGGTCAAAGTAGTTTTTGGTCAAAGCTGATACTTCTCTTGAACTAGCGTCTTTAATACCAAATTCTGCCCCCTTTTTAAGGCAATTATTTTTTTAGCATTTAACAACACATAGTTTTCAGATTTTTTCCTGAACTAGTACTACACGTAGATGCTAGCTGCCAAATATAATAATTCTAGGTTAACCAGAAGTACCCTATTTGTATTGATTTCATTTATAGTGTCGAAATAAATGTTTTTTGCAATATAAACGGCCATATTTATTTTTCAAGTAAATGTACAAATACGATTCTTTCAGAAAATTATAAGGCCTAAGGTAAATCTGAGTATATGGTTTGAATTTCAACTCTATATCTCCAAGCGTTCCTAACATAAAGATAGACAGAAGGACGGACAACAAAGTGATCTTATAATATCGAATAATCAATTTGGTTTTCATCAGGGTAAATCTACAAACGATGCCGTATTCACCTTGACTGAATACATAAATCTCAACTTAGATGAAGGTTAAAAAACTTAGAAAAGGGCTTTAAAAAATATTTCAATATTTTTAGACTTAGCTAAAGCTTTTGATACTATTTCCAATCCAATTCTAATAAATAAACTTGAAAAAATAGGCATAACAGGAATTCAACTAAAACTCTTTGAAAGTTATCTCTCTGAGCGGTCTCAATGCTTTCGTATCGGATATTGTGTTAGTAATAGTCTTTCTATTGATTATGGGGTAACTCAAGGTAGTATTTTGGGACCTATATTATTATTAATTTATATAAATAATTTGTATTCTCTAGGTCTACCACAAGGAAAAATAATATCATATGTAGATGATACTGCCCTCATTTTTACTGCTGATACCTGGTCCGAAGTCTTTGCTGCTGCTCAAAATGGCTTTGATATTGTCAATGAATGACTACAAAATATTCCATTACTTTAAATACCGACAAAACTAAATATATTACTTACTATACTCGATTCATTATGGGATGAGACAAAATGTAAACAAAAAAAATCTGTTTCTCAAACTTTATTGTATTTTTTATTTGTATTAAATTTATTTAACGTGGAGTTTTCTATATACAGCATTATTGTTTGTTGTGTTTGAATGTTATATATAAAATACCTTTGTATAAAATAAGAATAGCAAAAAAATTATAATAAAAATAAAATGAAAATGTACAACTTTTACTAAAATTTATTTAACTATTAGGGTAATAAAATTTAATATATCTATTTATTATTCTATTATTTATTAAAAATTGGAGGATTCTGAGGAACTGTCACCAACATTGAGATGAGATGAAAATGAAAATGTTCTAATATTAATAATATTGGAACAATAATGTTCTTATATAAATATTAATTACGAGATATAATTTATTTTTATAGTATTAAAATGTGTTTGAAGTTTGAGAAGAAGTTGACTTTTAAATGTTTTTACATGTATATGACATATTTAAAAAATATTATTGAAAATAAAAACCGGGTGCATACCAACAATTTTAAATTTTAAGTTAAAATATTCCTGGGTTTAAGTATGAAAACAATCTTTATTTTTTATTATTGTTCTTTTTACTTACTACTTTTCGTTTTCGTTTCTTTTAAGCTAATTACTTCTTTTTATTTACAGTGTAATATATATACAGTGTGCAATTTTATAAAATTTGAAAATATAAATATAAAAATTATTTCATTGATGTCCACTAATTTAAATTGTAATTTTATTAATTAATACTTATAACTTAGTTCTAATTAATCGCAGAATACTAAAAGTAGTTTTTGGCACTGACAACAAACACATAAAACAAAAAATATATATAACTTTTCTATACCACAAATTAATACAATTCAACCGACGACATTCAAACGTGCCATACGTTTGGCATTTATTTTACCTTTCCCTAACCGTTCAGAATTTACTAACGAAAATAATTAGAAATATTATAGGAGAAAAAAAATTGAGAATTTTGTAAAAAAAAATTCTTCCCGCTTTGCTGGTATTCTATTTCAATTATCTCTATATATAATAAGACAGTAAAAAGATTTTGTCTGTACATTTAGTAATTTTGACTGAAATGGATAGAGGGACACTTAAAAAGAATAATAGAAAGCAAAAAGATTTTTTTTGAATTTCTTGTCTGTCTGTCTGTCTGTCTGTCTGTCGATATTTTTGTCCACATTTTTCTCTGAAAGTACTGAACCGATTTACTTGAAAATTTCACCAATTACTTTGTTTTAACTCAACTTAACTACTAAAGTTTAGTTCATCAAAATCGGTTCATTATAAAAAAAGTTATCGTCATTTGAATGAACTCAAGGCATTAGTTTGCCTGAGAATATTATATAGCAATCGCGCTGATAAGATTCTTGGCTAAAGAATTACATTCGAAACGTCTTGATTATATGACTATTGATAAAAATATATATTTTTGAAGCACTGTTATATAATATTTTATACAATAAAGTAAACAAAATTGAATTGTTAGTGGAGATTACCTTCATAAATCATAACAGTTAAGTTTAAGTCGTAATTAATTCAACACAGAGATAAAGACCGATTTGATCTTCAAAGAAATATTAAGTAAAAGAT
>JAAIXJ010000160.1:268043-372972 GCA_013403705.1 Heliconius hermathena
CTCCATTCATGAAACTGGTACGAAACTCTCGGGGCAAGTCGTACGACTTGAACTTGCCCGAAAATGTTGATTATTTTATAGATTATATAAAAATGCCTAAAAACGTGCTTTCTATGTATATTCTGTATACCAATTATATATTTAACTAATAATATATGTTACTAATTTAAAAACTGTACAGGAACTAATATAAGTTATTTTACAAATAATATTGTGAATACTTATCCAAATCAATTAATTAATAATTAAGGCTGTTTGTAATATTTATATTTCTTAAATGAATAATCATGTAATTCAAGCAGGCAAAGCCGCGAGCAGGCCGCTAGTATTATAATAAATTTTATGGCTATTAACAGTGTTATCTGCGTATTAATTCTTGAAATATATATTTTTTAATTAATATAATAACTCCATCAAACCTGTCATGTAAAAGAACCTTTTTTTGACATGTTTACCTTTTATCTCATGCCTTCGTGAATCGAGTATAGATTAATTTAGCGTACCAAATGAGAGATATAAACTAATATTACATTTTTGCTGTCAGAAGATAAATTGTCAAATCAATTAAACAAGTGAATTTGATTAAATATTTAGGGGTAGTTATAAAATATTAAATATTTAGGCCAGTCGTGGCGCAGTGGCACGAGGTGTGACCGTAAAACCGACTGGTTGTGGGTTCAATCCCCACTCGAGGAGATGAAATATTTACTTAAATTTATATTTCCATTTCTTCGCTCTGGTATCGAGGTTAAGCGCGGCGTTGAGTTCTGCCACTCAACACGCAATGCCTTCAGAATTCGGCAAAAAGTGGGAAACGGAGTGTCTTAACACTAGATTCCCTCTGCCTACCCTGATGTGTGCGTACATTTTACGTACATTTTAGCACCATTTACAGCGTGAAGCTGAATTGAATTGCGTCGTTATAGATAGCCACCTTATCTTTCAACCGCATATACTTGCTGTGTCTAAAACAATAAGTATACTAATAAAGCAACTTCAGAAACTTTATTGAACCGATTATTGTAGAACGAATATACTTAGCACTTTGCCAATCTCTGATCTCTTCGTAGGGTGGTGCCTCGAAGACAATTTTAAAATCTCTTGAGGTTGGGCAACGGTCATTTCTCAAAACCACCTTCGCACCTTCAAACCATCACTATCTCCAACTTTCGAATTATATCAATATTGTCAAGTGCTGACTAATGTCGTCGTACGTCAGATATTTATTCTTAGTATTTTGTTAAAGCAGCAAACGGAGGTAAAATGTAAAACTACAACACTTCATAAACGCAGAAAGCATGCTGTATGCGTAAGCTCTAAAATATTTAAAACTATTAAGGCCTTAACTTATTTAGGGCCAAAAATGTATAGCATAGTAAATAAAAACCATGACATTTATTCTGCCAATTATAGAACATGTAAGATCAAAATGTTTGAGTATCTAGTAACCTTCTCATATGATGAAACTGAGAGATTTTTGTGCTTACAATAACTGAGTATTTGTAATATACAAGTACCTATATTTATATTATACTTACCTTTTGCTACTTATCACTTTATTTAGTACTAACAACTTTGAATTGTCATCACTAACTATGCACGTATATATGAAAGTACATCAAAATCATTTTGTGATGTATGCAGTTTAATATATTTTATTGTTAACATACCTATTACCTACTTGTTTGAAAATGTTATCAATTCTGAGTGGTTACTAGTCTCCTAGTACAGCAATAGGGCAACAGTGGCATCCACAAAAATTGCACTAACTGTATAGCTAATCCATCCTAAGATACCTTGTGTTTAAGAAACTGTACATGGTGATAATCAAGTTATTATTATTATAATAAAAGAGTTCCTTTTTCCTTTAAAGGTACGTAACCTTAAAAAGGATGCTAAAATAAGTTTCATTTTATAATAGTTTTTAGGACTCTGTACCTTTTAAGGAAAAAAGGAATCTTTATAAGATTGTTCTCCTTCTGTCTGTCTCTCTGTGTGTTTGTTTGTCTGTGTGTCTGTATGTCTGTCTGTCTGTCTGTCAAGAGTCTTTATCTCAGAAACCCTTGTAGATATTGAGTTGAAATTCAAACCACATACCTAGATCTACAGCCACATAATTTCCTGAAAAAAAACGTATTTGTGTTAAAAAAAAGACATGGCCACGAAAACACGCGTATTTTGACTCTATAAAGGGAATCAAAATGAATAGTGTACTTCCGGTTAACCTAGAATTATGATATTTGGCAGTTAACATCTACAGGCTAATTTATTTAGGATAATTTAGGAAAAAAACTGAAAACTATACTTTTTTTGGTTAAATCATAAAAAATAATAGCCTTAAGGGGACCAAATTTAGTATTAAAGCCGCAGTTCAAGTGAGGTATCAGATGAAAGGCCTCTAGGGCTTAGCTAAGCCTGAATTTCAGAAGAAGCTCAAATTTTTGTACAGAACCCTCGGTGGGCGAGCCCGACTCGCGCTTGTCCAATTTTTTCAATTTATAATGATTCATAGTAACGTATTGTATCTATATTTATCATGACCAAGCGCATGTCATCATAATATGATCTATATTATAGGTACATATCTACTAATGTAGGAATCATCATCAATCAAGTGGAGAACAGATTCTCCACTTTTCGCCGAATTCTCGAGACGAGCAAAGAAATTAAATGATAAAATAATTCATTCCTCCTAATGGAAATTGAACCCACAAATAGTGCGTTGTGCCCCCCCTGCTCCACGACGGCCTCCTTCAAATAGAATTATCTTATCTCAAATAAGTCGTGAGCTGTCTCGTCGACGCGAAACTTTTTATAACTCTTGTACTAGACACGTTCCACAGTAGTGACGTATCTTTATTAACCGACTTCTGTAAGAAAAGGAGGTTATCAATTCGACTGTATTTTTTTATGTGTGTTTTTAGAACTTTTGACTGGGTGAAGCGATTTTGATGATATTTTTTTTACTTGAAAGCTAGTGCTTCCCGTGTGGTCCCATTTTTTTTCAGTCCATTTCTGACAATGGTATCTATGAGAAAATCACATAAGTCTTAAATTTGCATTAGGTATGTGCGCGACAAATAGAGGAATAACTCAATATCACGCTAACTGATTGCGGTGATTCTTTTTTATTGGAAAGGATACACTTCAAGGATAGTTTGGTGAAAGTTTGGTTAGGTTCAGATGACGGGATCCGGTTGAAATTGGTATCTGCACGTATGCACGTATGTGCGCGTAAATAGACAGACAACTCAATATCACGCCAGAACTTCAAAATTGAAAAATCTTTATTTAATTATTTTTGTTTAACAAAATCAAAGTACGTTTTACATTATAACTATATATAAAATTATTTTTTACTTTTTAGCTCGTTGTTTTAAATCGGTTTTTCTTTTTGTTAAAAACTAACTTATTTAACATATTTTACAAATACCAACCTATTGGTAACTGGCAATATAATAAGTCATCGCCAGCTATTTTTCTTGCGCAGACTTAAGATGTAAAATGGAAAACCCATTCCCCTCCATTAACCTACCTACATAAAAAATGTTAACTTATTTTATATATATGGATAACCATTTTTTTTATTAAAGTATTGATAAAGTTATAAGCAACGTGCTTGTAACAATGTCTAAATGCGGCTGATTTCTTTTATTTACTATAATATATTACAAAAATATAATGAGGCCAGTCGTGGCCCAGGGGGAAAGCGCGCGATTGTAAGTGCGACAGGTTGTAGTTCTATTCCTCGCTTTGCTAATGAGGCAAAACTGAGACGTTGAGTTCCCTCACTCCACACGTAATGCCTCCGCAATTCAGCTTAAAATGAAGAACAGAAATGTCTTAATGGGAACGAAGTATCTTAACACTAGGTTCCCAGATTCCCTCTGCTAAGTGCGGAAAACTGCGTGAAGCGACAAAATATACTGTAACATAATTTTTTTTGTCTGTCTGTGGGTGAAGTGTCTTAATATAGGGCTGGGGAGGATTCACTGTGTCCAACATGCAACGTGACAAACATATATTGCACGTTGAGTTCAGTTATTATTTCCCTTCTCTACATTTTAATTTGTTTTACATTATAAAATAGTATTTTCCCAAAACCAAAGATAGCAAGCTAGACAGAGGAATTTATTCCTCCAAATGTTAATCGAACTCACTACCATTGCGTTAAGAGATACGCTATTCTATCACTGTACCAGAGTGTTTCATTTTAAAATTCATGGATAGTTGGTGGTTTATTCATAGGTTTATTTAAATCAGGATGTGACACTTCGATCGCGCTGTCAGCGCTCTACGGGTGTAGGTTCTAAATAAACTCTCAAAGTATTTTCGATATTTGTGAAGCTTAACGCTATAATAGCGCAGTAGAACCGTATCTGATTGTAAACGTGTGTCTGTTGGTTTGATTGCCACTCAGGGGAATTAATAAGTTACATTTTCTCACTCTGGTAATAAAACAAAGTGCGGCGTTGAGTTCCGTTACACTACGTACAAAATCATTAAAAAACTGAAGTACGGAGTACTAATTTCTCGTTACTTAACCTGCTATTTGGGGAAAAGCGTGAAAGCTTCTAAATTAACTTTCATAGTATTTTGGTACTTATGTGAATCTTAGCGCCGTATTTGCATAGATATTGTACTACACAATATCTAACAGTAAACGTGACAGTTGTGAGTTCAATATACCATATTCACGTACCACGTTCAATCAAATAAACTCATGTTTATAATAGTTGTTAGATTTTGATTTCCCCGCTCTGCAGACATAGCGACACGGAACCCGCACCCGTCACGTGTACAATCATAGGCTTACGCCCCTCGCCCACAACGACCTCAACTTTTGATCTACCTCTAATTTTATGTTAATTTCCATAGAATGAGACTCTCGAGACACTCGCTGAAGTGCTCGTAATCTCAAATAATTAATACAATTTCTAAAAAAAATAAGCGCATGGCCTAGATTTTTTAAAGTACATAAGAACCTACACGTTCATATTTAAAATATATTTAAATTATTACTTTATGTTTGCTGCTTCCTGACATTATTAAAAACTAAATATGATATGAAAATACAACAATATAAGACAATTGAGGCGCAGGGACACGCGCGTGCGGCTGTAAGCGCGACAGGCTGTGGGTTTGATTACCACTCGGGAGACTGAAATATTTAATAATTTCATTTCCTCGTTCTGATAACGAGGCCAAACGTTGAGTTCCGCTAGTCAATACGCAATACCTAGAGACATTTCGGTGGAAAGTCGAGAACGGAAGTGTCTTAATGGAAATAGAGTGTCTTAGGACTGGATTTCTAGGTACCCTCTGCCTATCCTGCTATGTGCGATGTATAGTGGAAAAGAAAGAAAAAAAGAACGATGTAAGGGAGACAACGTACAGGGGGAACTATACAACGTAAAAATAAAAAAAAAGAGAATATACTCATGGGATGAGGCCGTTTCTGTCTCAGAATGTGGATATTAAAGTAAACAAACTTTATTGATATATGTAGCTATCAATAATATTTGTTCTATTTTATGTATAGGACATAAAATAGTAGCTTCACGCCTTTTCTCGGTTAGCAGGATAGTCGCTCTGTCTATAGGGGACCCCCCCAAACTCCGTGTTAAGGCACTGTGTTATTGACACACTGCCAAATATCGCAACATTAAAAATATATTGCTACAAAATAAGTATTTTATTGAATTGGCTGAAACATTCATTTCACAATGTCTTTAAAATGACAACGACATTAGATTACGAAAGTAATTCAGATAAGAAAATAAAAATTGAGTAGCTCAAGCGGGCGAAGCCGCGAGCGGGTCGCTATATTACAATAAATTGATTGTTTACTCGTTTAGTTTGAGGTCTAAATCTAAAACATTAGCATGATATATTTAGCATGTTGAGTGGTGAAACTCAACGCCGCGCTTAGTCTACCTAAGCGAGGAAAAGAAAATAATTTATACATATTTATTCCCCCGAGTGGAATTTGATACCACGATTGTAGCGTATACAGTCAAACACTGTCACTGCGCCACGACTGATATACTTTTCGTTTAGGTTGCACTGTACCCGGCGGAACTAAACGCCACGCTTGCCTCATTACCAGATCGAGGAAATGAAAATATTAAATATTTGATTTCCACGAGTGGGAATCGAACCCACAATCTGTCGCATTTACAGTCGCACGACTGGCCTCTTCACGGTATAGATTCATAATAATTAACAGTAAAAGCAATTAAAAGATAGACAATTAATATAGATGTCTGTAGAGTCGTCTACTCACCTTACTGACCTTACTCACCTTATCTGATATCGTAGATTGCTTCATTAGTATTAAATTTACAGATATTGTATTTAATTAGTATAATTTATAAAATATAAACTAGAAAATACGATTTTAGTCCATTTGTCGGTATAGTTTTTGTGGTATGACGTTATATATGACTCTTATTAATTTATTCCTCCGTCTTGCTATCTCATCAACATGTAAACTAATATTATAAAACTGAATAGTTTGTTTCGTTGAACATGCTAATCTCAGTAACTACTGGTTCGAATTAAAAAATATATTTCTGTGTTATATGGTAATCAGGTTATTCATTTTGATGTAACCCACTGTGCCCGCGGTACAATGTGTCAAACGTCACGCAACGAGCTGTTATTTCCATTCGACCACGCGGTCGAAGCCGCCGGTAAAACCTAGTTTCATAATTATATATCTATTAATTTATATAAATATATATAGAACCTGTTCTTTAAATCAGCTTCACGCTGTATCCCGCACACAGCAGGGTAGGCAGAGGGAACCTAGTGTTAAGACACTCCGTTCCTCACTTTCTGCCGAATTCTGGAGGCATTGCGTGTTGAGTGGCAGAACTCAACGCCACGCTTAGCCTCGACACCAGAGCGAAGAAATGGAAATATAAATTTAAGTAAATATTTCATCTCCTCGAGTGGGGATCGAACCCACAACCAGTCGGTTGTACAGTCACACTTCGTGCCGCTGCGCCACGACTGGCCTCTAAGCTTTTTATGAGGGTCTGAAGCTACTTAGTCATATATATCCATCTTTATCCCTTAGTAGGGTAGACAGGTAGATCCTACAGTTAAGACACTTTGTTGTCCACTATCCATTCAAATCCAAGACATTGCGTGTTAAATGATGAATCTTAACGCCGCTCTTATCTATACACACAATGAAATATTAAAATAAGTGATCTCATAAGGGTTCTGTTTTTACCTTTTGAGGTACAGAACCCTAAAAATATACTTATTCTGCACCTTCTCTATACACAATAAAATTGTGCCAAATGTTATACTCCACCATCCGCACAATTTTCGCAAAAATGGGTACAAAATGTTTGCTTCACGTATTAATATATATATTCGTATAATAAATCGGGTTTGAAATTTTTTCACTCGTGCAAAATGCAATGCAAGGTCATGTGACGTCACGTGGCATGTGGTTGTGACGTAATGCGTAACTTGACATGTAGAGGCAGATTTTATGTATTTTTTCATGTTAAATGAAATAGGTTTGTTATATTTAATTAGTGGGTTCCAGAGGTAGTCACAGGGAACCTTATGTTAAAATACATCGTTCCCCATGCACCAATCAATTTCGGAGATATCGTGTTGAGTGACCGCTACCCACCTGACACGATGGTCTGGTATGTATATATTGACTGAATAGAACGCCTAGACAAGAAAATTCATACTAAAATTATGAAAATAGAAAGTTTTAGTTAAATTATATTGATGTGAGGCGGTACAGAACGTAAACGCGACTATGGGTGCGTTTTTGCCTTAGAGGAACTAAATATTTAATGTTTTCACTTCCTCGCTCTGGTAATGAGGCAAAGGGCGATGTTTAATACCGCTACTCTACACAAAATGTCTCGAAAAATTCGGCGGAACGAAAGGAACGGAAATGTCTTAAAAACATTTTTTAACCGTTTCGTATTATATTTAATTTTCCCTATATTTTAAAAAAAATATTGACTTTCTTCAAGAACAAAGCAACATATCACTAATTTAGTGCAACAATGACATATTAGCCGAGTCGAGGCCAGTCGTGGCGCAGAGGCACAAAATGTGACTATAAAATCAACTGGTTGTGGGTTCGATTCCCACTCGAAGAAATGAAATATTTATTTAAATTTATATTTTCATTTCTTTGCTCTGGTGTCGAGGTAAAGCGCAGCGTTGAGTTCCGCCACTTAACACGTAATGCCTCCAGAACTCGTGGGGAACGAAGTATCTTAACACTAGTTTCCCTCTGCCTACCCTGCTGTGTGCGGAATACAGCTGAAGCTGATTTATTTTTAATTTTTTAATGACATTTTAGCTCATTATGAAATACTAGTAAGTTATTTTCATGTTATACCCAATTTTTTAAAAATCTACATACAAATGTCTGTAAAGTATTATTCTGTAAAGTTTCATCTAAATCCATTCAGTAATTTTTGCTTGAAAGTGGAACGAACATCCTTTCCCACAAATATTAACATTTATATCATAATTTTAAGTAAGAACGATTACAGAAAACAAATTCAAAGTTTGTAATTAGTGTTTTCACATTTACATATTTAATTTGTTTTATTAAGAAGTGTAATTTCGTCATTGTTGCACCAAATGAAAGTGATCATTTTGGTGGTTTGGGTAAACTAAAATTAATCAAATGTTGAGCCTCCTGTGCTAGGGTTCTCACCTATCACAAAATTTTATTATTTGTAAGAGGTAAAAAAATTATACATACGTCCTATAGAAAATGTATTGTTACTTTTGCCTCAGCAAAAGATACCATTTTGCTTAAAAAAAATTAGAAAATAGTTCAAATAAAAAGAAATGTGATAAATTTGTTAAGATTTTTTCTATTTCTTTGTATTTTTTAAAATTATACACAGTTTCTTACGTACAGCAGGACAGGCAGACGGGACATATTGTTAAAACACTATGTCCCACTTTTAACCCAATTTTTGAGTCATTATATTCAGTTGTGGGATTTAACTCAGCACTTTGTTTTAAAATCAAAGCGAGGAAATAAAAATATTTCATTGTCTCGATTGAATATTTTATTACCAGTCAGCTTCGGCAGCCTTTAGATATATATAATATTTTGAAAATTATAAATATCTACAAAAATATAGTACGTTGAAATACTTAAAGACTTGTATTCAAAATCTTATAAAATAAAAAACAAAAATACCATAAAGCGACAACCCTACACAGTGCCCTAAACAAAAATAGAAAAAAAAACACATACATTGTATCCAATAGGTTGTAACGTTTAAATGGATAGACGATGCGAGAAGGACAGCCCTATATGTTAGAGAGAGATGGAAGATGTTACCTTTTTTATTTTTCCAAACAGGGCGGAGTGTTTTTGCCTATTTTTGTTTTTTATATATGTATATACATATGTATCTATTTTCGTTAGACATTGGGGAGGTAGGGTAGTTGACTGTAAACGATACGGTTGTAGATTCGATTTCCGAGAGGGAGAATCCACATAATCTTGCTCTGGTAGAAAGACAAAATGCGGCGTTGAGTTCCATCATTCAAAACGCAATGTCTCGAAAATTGAACTGAAAGTGGAATAGGAAATGTCTGTGCAGGAGTTTCTCTCCTTCTATTCTGCTATATGCTGTATAAAATGTGAATCTGCCTTTTAATAGACGGAATATATTTGAAATAACTATAAATATTTTTTATGCAACGATGATTTATTTCATGATGTTTTATCTATGTGAGTACTCACATAGATAAAACATGTAAAAAAAGGAGTAAACACATTGACAACACATTATCGATGATGCTGGAGGAAGGTCCCGTAAAGCACGAGGACCCACGCCTTCAGCCGCCGCTCTCCCAAGAGGAGTGGCGGCTGAAGGTGTGCGGGTTGTTGACAGTAGACGAAGTGAGAGAGCTATGCTGAGA
This sequence comes from Heliconius hermathena, assembly GCA_013403705.1. Taxonomy (NCBI): domain Eukaryota; kingdom Metazoa; phylum Arthropoda; class Insecta; order Lepidoptera; family Nymphalidae; genus Heliconius; species Heliconius hermathena. The sequence continues at coordinate 277,986 of JAAIXJ010000160.1, forward strand.
CCGTAGCGTCCTGCCTGACTATCCCACTAGGGATAAGACGTGGAGACAAAAAATTAAATACCCTCGAGTGAATCAAATCCACAACCATCGTAGTGCGCACGTATGCTCCTGCATCATGACGATCACCAAATAAAAATGTTAATATAAAATATTTTCGCCAAAACACCGTTTGGCCCTATATAGGGCCCAGGTTCGGCCTCATATGGAGTACTGTTCTCATCTCTGGGCTGGTGCACCCCAGTATCAGCTTGAATCATTTGATCGCATACAACGTAGATCCATTCGAATCATTGGGGACCCAATGTTCTGTGAAAGGCTTGATACTTTGGCTTTGCGTAGAGACGTCTCCTCGCTGTGCGTTCTCTATCGCATTTATCATGGGGAGTGTTCTGAAGAACTGTTTGACCTGTTACCTGCCGCCGAATTTTCTAACTACACGCGTGCGCGGGCGCGTGGAAAGAAGTTCCTACCAAACCACTACTGTGTGGTTTGGTAGGAACTTCCTTCCACGCGCCACGGAACTGAAGAATGGCCTACCCGCGGCAGTGTTTCCAGGTCGATAAGACATGGGTACCTTCAAAAAACGCGTCTATCTCCACCTTGTCGGCCGGCAACGCACCTGTAGCTCCTCTGGTGTTGCACGGGGTCGTGGGCGGCGGTAATCACTTATCATCAGGTGACCCGAATGCTCGTTTGCCTTGTCCTTTTCCATAAAAAAAAAACCTCTCCTATCCTCGGTCAGCGTTTAACTCTGTGTAAGTAATACCTTCACCTATATGAAAGTAAATTGTGACAAGTTTAAACACAACATATATATTTAACATTTTTAAAAAAATATTATTCCAAACATAAGAGAGAAAGCCTTGAGGCCGGTCGTGGCGCAGCGGCACGAGGTGTGACTGCAAAACCGACTGGTTGTGGGTTCGATCCCCACTCGAAGAGATGAAATATTTACTTAAATTTNTTTTAGTAAACACTTAAAAATTTTAACCTTGTGGGATTTGAACTTGTGCCTCTTAGAAACCGTCTTAGCCCTCTTACCATTAAGCCATTTTACAAAGAAATATGTAAAAAACCAGAAAAACGCTCATCGACACCAATTGCGAGGATTACTATTGAAAGTGCCATACTTTTAAAAACTCGAGTGGTTCACTAGTAACCCCTGAAGAGGTCCACTATTCAGGACCTGGCTCCATCCTCCCGCCAGCTCGGTGATATCATATTATTGTATTGTCACCTAAGCTACGTATACATGGCTGCCAAATTAAGTTCCTTGGATTTTATTACATAGTTACAAACTTACGGAAGTGTGGTAAAAAATGACACCTTGTTAAGAAAATATTTCCTATATATACATATAGAGAGTATTTAAAAAATTAAAATGTATTTTTCTTATTTTCAGATATTCATTAAAAACATGTAGCAAGAAAATTATGACGTGAAAAGGTAAGTTCAAAATATATATCTTATATATATAATATATATTATAAAGAAAAAGAAATCTATACTATTATAATATAATATAGTGGAAGAGTTAGTTTGTTTGTTTAAATGCTTAAGATCTCTGGATCTACTGGTCCGATTTACTTTTTTTTGTTTTGTACGAAAGCTACATTCCTCAGGAGTGTATACGAGTAGACTATATAACATTATGATGTTATTCTTAGCTAGCCTTTAATAATGAAATAACAACAATAATGAACGCCATCAAATTGCTTTAAGCGCGTGCGCTGCAAAAGTAGTTGAATATATATCAGTATATTGTACTACAAAAACATTCCATATCATTGGTTTTAAAGATAAGTTCGCGATACCTTATATCTATCTCTTATAAATAAATAACTATAAGGCATTGTGTAACAAAAAATAATATTATAAAAAATTGGAAGGTGAACAGTTTCACAGTTTTTAGGGTTCCGTATCTTTTAAGGAAAAGAAGGAGCCCTTATAAGATCATTTTGTTGTCCGTCTGTCTATCTGTCTGGAGACATCGAGTTGAAATTCAAACCATATACTCAGATCTACGGCCCCATGATTTCCTGAAAAAAAACGTATTTCTACACTTACTAAAAAAAATAAAACGAAATAGGCGCTTTTTGCGATACAAACGTCCATACTGTTTATTTATATATATTCATACATTTGTGGTTAAATCCTAAAAAATAATAGCCTTAAAAGAGGGCAAAATTTGGTCTTAAAGCCGCTAGTTCAAGTGAGGTATCAGATGAAAGGGCTCTGGCTAAGCTTAGCCTGAATTTCAGAAAAAGCTCGAGACTTCTAACTTTTGTACGGAATCTTCGGTGGACGAGCCCGACTCACGTTTTCGGTTTTTTTAACTTCATGGTATATTATGGCTATAATAGTATTATGGCTGTAATGGGCAGAGGAATCTAGTCCTAAGACATCCATCCGTTCTTCACGCAACACCTTATTTTTGGGACATGTTGGAAGCAAGGAAATGAAAAAAACTCACGCCACACATTGGGAATCGAACTCAAAACCATTGCGTTTAAAGGCTTTTTTTTGTTTTATTTAGCAAAATATTTTTTTTTATTGAATTAAAAAATAAAACAGGTAACAATAAGTAAAATATAACAGATCAAAAGCTCTTATTTGAAGAGAAAATACGTATTTTTATAACCTAAACAGTAAGGTTGGTTGTTCTGATTTCAATAAATTTAAAATATTCATGCATTTCTGTATGTTACCTTCAATTGACAAAACAGGCCTGTCGTGGCACAGGGGCACTAACGTTCGACTGTAAACGCGACAGGTTGTGGGTTTGATCCCCACTCGAGGAAATTAAATATTTAATATTTTCATTTCCTTCCTCTGGTAACGAGGTAAAACGTGGCGTTCAATTCCGCCACTAACCAATCAATGACAATGAATACGATGGTGTATCCCGCATATAGCAGGGTAAACAGAGCGCGGCGTTGAGTTCCGCCCCCCCAACACGTAGCGTCTGGAAAATTAGGCGGTGCGTGAGGAACGGATTGTCTACTACACTAAGTAGGTAGAGGGCTGCCTTGCGGGGTAAAGCGAGAAGCTACTTTTTTAAAAATACTTTAAATCTACAAACAGCATTTCATCACTAGTGTTGTACATTACAACTACAACACTAGCAATAACATTTTATGAACACTACAGATAGTGTCTACTTTCGGAAATTAAAATGATAACAGATATGATATCTTATCATAATTTGTGGGAAATCGACTTTTAATGGTACTTGAGCAAAAGAGTTTGTCAGAATGAAAGTTATTATTATGAAATATTGAGGCTTAGGACAAGTTTACTGACAGACAACACACAAACGAAACTACTGGTCTACTGGTAAGTTAGAACTTGGCAGATTTTTAACGTTTTTATTTAAAAAAAAATTTAATTTGTACAAGATCATAGACATGTTTCTAAGATTGCTTACGGCCTAAGGCGAGTCCTTCACTGACACAGTGTTAGTAGTGTGACAGTTGGTGTAATTATTGTTTATAACATTATTTAGTCAAAAACTAGTTCTATTTCCTTCCATGTAGGTCGGTTAGAGAGTGTAATTCCTGCGGGAGCGGAAAAAACGGGATTTTCCATTTTACGTTTAAAATCCACGCAAACGAAGTTGCGGGCGCGAATTAGTATAGGTACATATAAAACAGATCTCGCAGACTTACAATAAAACGACCGAGCCCTAACTCCTTAACTGCAGGTAACGGGTTGAAATAAAAATGATGCTTCCAAAAAACATAAAAAGGATCGGTTCAAGGACCTTTAATGTTGTAAGAGTGCAATGATCTTTGGTAAAGCAGTTTTTTTTTAAATAAACGTGAATTTAGAAACAAGGCCACAGTGGCAAAGTGTACTAGTGGACGGTGATCACGATGGTTGTAAGTTCCATAATTATTTTAGTGTTTTGTTTTTAGCTTTACGCGTTATTCCTAGCAAGGCAGATAGGAAGATAGGAGGGCCCAAAGTTTCGGTCTTTACATACTGTTTCGTCTCGTCTTGTCATCAACCTCTTCATACACTCCCTGGAGGATATCCTCATGCTTCACGTGACCTTCCTCCAGCATCATTGATACTGGGTTCTCAAAAGTCAAGGTCGAGGTTTTCACTTGCCTCTTTTACCACTGACTTTTGTTTCATAAATCTGTTCTCGTGAATGAAATATTTTTATTTCCACTTTATATTATGGACAAGTTGAAGCNCAACCCTTTCAATAATTTGACCGGAAATTCGAAGATCTGGTTGCATGTTACTGATCTAGTTTCGGTCTTTACATACTCTTTCGTCTCGTCTTGTCATCAACCTCTTCATACACTCCCCGGAGGATATCCTCATGCTTCACGTGACCTTCCTCCAGCATCATTGATACTGGGTTCTCAAAAGTCGAGGTCGAGGTTTTCACTTGCCTCTTTTACCACTGACTTTTGTTTCATAAATCTGTTCTCGTGAATGAAATATTTTTATTTCCACTTTATATTATGGACAAGTTGAAGCGTTATGTTACGCCACAAAGCTCTCTCTCCCTACCCAGCTACATTCGGGATTAAGTGTGAAGCTAAAAAAAATTAAAAAATAACTTACTTATTATCATATTGAATTGAGGCTGTCGTGGCTTAGTGGACACAAGCGTACGATTGTAAACGTGAAGATTGCGAATTCAATCCATCTGGGATTTTTTTAATATCTTCATTTCCTCGCTCTGGTAACGAGGCAAAACGCGGCGTTGTATTCCACCAAGCTACACGCAATGCCTCACAAAAGTCCGGGGAAATTGGGGAAGAAAAGTATCCTAATGGGAACACTAGGTCCTCTTTCCCTACCCTTCTATGGTTGGTGTAAAAAATTTCGGAACATTAAAATATTAATTTTAATGTTCCGAAATTTTTTATTATATTATATTTTTTTGTTTCCGAAAATTATATTATTTTTATGTTTAAATGCACATTTACTGACAACGTAGTGATACATATCTCTCCGTCGACTGTACGAGACTGTACGAGACATACTCGTAGCAGGAGACGCATCAGAGTTCGCATTCACATACATATTTAGCTTAGTACACTAACTAACTAAACGACATCACTTTAATGTTACATTTGGTTCTTTATTTTTATTTATCGTTATTAATTATAACCTGATCTATTTATTTAATTGGATATTTTACTCTGTGGGGGAAAATCTATAAACGATTTGAGTAATAATAATCAATCAGCAAGTATTTCAATTCTATTAAAATTCATATAAATTCTGACAGCGGCCGCCGTGGCGTGACGTCATATGGCCTTGTAGACAAAGTGTCGTCACAGTAGCTATAGAGAAATTTGTAAAATTTAAATGCATTTTATGGCACTTAGCGACTAAAATAAAATTTTCGATGAATATTTTTTTATAGTGGCTTATTTATTATTTATAATAAAAAAAATGTTTATTTGGTGAGTTACTTTTTCAAGGCCATTGGTAGAGTATATTTCATTTACAATGAATTTCATTTAAAATATAAAATATTGCAAACATTGATTGAAAAGATTTACTCGGATATATGAATTAATTTCATTCTGTCACTCTGGTAAAAACACAAAGCGCGGCGTTGAGTTCTGCTACTTAACACCGTTAGTGCCGTAACGCTAGGTTCCGCCTACACTGCTATATATGGGATTCAGCGTGAAATACAAAAATATAAATAATAGATACTTTAAAATATTACAACATTGTACTGCGTTGCCAGTTTATGACGTCATCCAACCACTGCAGTAACGATGACGTCACGATACTACTGAATGTCTAAAGCAAATGTCTGTAAAATATTGTACTGAAACTATATATTTTTGGGAAGATATTTTTATTAAAAAAATTGTTAATATTTAAAGCTATTAGCATTTGTGTTCTTATTTTTTTTTTATTAAAAAAATTAACACCCTTTTTTAGATCGACCTGCAACTGTTGAATGATGTACTAAAATTAAAGAAACTGTACTAAGCCCAGTTGTAATAGTTGTATCGTCATGAATTATGCGTAGCTAAGGTGACAATACTGTAACATGGTATGGTGTGGTGTATCATCGAGCTGATCTGATGATGAAGCTAGGACCTGAATAGTGGAACTCTTCAGATGTTACTAGTTAACTTCTTACGGTGAGGCTCATTTCACATATATCCGAGCACAATCTATAGCTTTTGTAGCACTAGGTATAGAGAAACGTGTTTTTTATTTTTTTTTTAACTATAATATATTGCATGGCAAAAAGTATAGACCAACAATTGTTGTAAAAGTACATTAAACGTATTTTAATTTTAAATAAAACAAAATTAACTATACCGCTAGTTTTGTTTCATTTAAAATTAAAATAATTCTGTCACGATAAATATTATTTTTGTTATATACCTAGTGACAAAAATAATATTTTTACATTTATAGAATGGGAATAAAAATGAGATTAGAATATAATTTGTAAAATATACATTTTTATTTAGGCAATAGTAAATATTAAAACCATACTGTAGGTACTTTCGTATTTTATTTGTAAATAAAACAATATTATATTTAACTTTAAATGCTTCCTTCATTTTAACACTTAGCATATTTTTTTTTATATTTATTTTCAACTAAAAAAAAGTGTACTTTTTTTTAGTTGAAAATAAGTATCTTAAAAGTGATAAGCAAAATATTATAAATAGTGTAATTAAAAAAACACGAACAAGCGCGAGTCGGGCTCGCCCATCGAGGGTCCCGTACGAAACTTGGAGGTCTCTAGCTTTTTCTGAAATTCATGCTTAGCTTAGCCAGAGCCCTCTCATCTGATACCTCACTTAACTTGAACTAGCGGCTTTAATAGCAAATTTTGCCCTCAACTAACGGTTTTATACTTTAGGATATGAAAATTTGAAAACCACAAATGTTTCCACTTTGTCAGTATGTCTGTCACCCTTTTCACAGGAAATGGTCAAATAGTGAACAAATATTTCATAAGATTTAGAATTATACTTATTTAGAAAACTTTAAAATTCTAAATAAGTATTTTTCTTTCCTAAGTGTGTAATAACACTTTAAAAATGTAAAAAAAAGATTTAGAATTATTAAAATTTTATTTTTATTATTTGCGAAAATCAAAGAATTTGTAAATTTATTAAAAAAAAAATGAGAAAATAAAAATATATCCATCTTTATATTTTNTATATATATTTTAATTCAACGTCTTGTCGTTTTGACATATATACCTCACTTTTTCTAAGTGTATCTTAATTTTTTTATACTTAAAATAAATTTCAGTCTCTCGCTGATTATGTTATTTAAAGGGAATTGTGTACACTTTAAACAAAGTGAATTCTTTAAAAAAAGAAATAATAATTGAATACAAGTTTTTGTATTAAAATTATATATTAGATCTACATATATTAGAGAGCTTTGTTGGTTCGATTACCCTATCCGGGGGTTCCCTCTGCCTACCCTGCTGTATGCGGGATACAGCATGAAACATAAAAAATCATGCAGTGGAAGTCCTGTGGAACTAGAAAAAGAAAGAAAAAAACAATACGTTTTTCTTTCACACTCTTCTCCCGTAAATCGCGCATTTGCACTTTTTGGGGTATTCCAGGAGACCAAATCAAAATCTTTTAGCACATTCTTATATTTAACTTGTTTCATATTCATACTATTGAATCAATTTTTTTATTACAAACGTGCAATTGCATCATCGGCAAGAAGAATGTAGTGTTAAGACACTGCGTTCTTTCATTTCTGCGTGCTTCATAGATAATGCCTGCTTAATGGGGAACCCTCATGAAACAATTTATCTAACCAGATGAGTTAAATAAAAATAATTTTGATTATAAATATTTCTCTCATGGCAAATTGAATCTACTATTTAAATAAACAGTTAGGCACTTTACGACTGCATCATAATGCTCTCATTTTATTATACATGACATTTAATTTCATTCCCCCAATCTGGTAAGATGAAACGCGGCGTTGAGTACTGTTACCCAACACGCAATGTCTAAATCAACGGAAAGTATAGAACGGAGTTTCGGTTTTATTGTGTATAGGTACATCTAATGTCATTTCCTCAAACTGATATAAACGAGGCGTTGAGTTCAACGGAGTGTCTTAAATCTAGATTCCCAAGCTACAGCGTTATATGCGGGATAGAGAGTGAAACAAGACAATATAATTATAAAAACGGTAGCATTACGTAACTTCGTTATACCAAAACCCGTGTAATTTAGTTCAAAATCAAATTAAAAAAGTTTTCAAGAGAAGTCTGACCTGCGCCTGCGCACCGTTATATTGACGTTAGAGCTGATAGACTATAGCTGTCCCGCTCTAACGACCCGCCCCCCGCCCACTCGGTGACACGTTGGATGATTTTGATACTTTGTTTTATTTTTTTGTGTGATCGTTTTGTGTGTGACATTGGATTTTTGGTTATTACTTGTGAGCTAAGGTTTGAATGATTTATTGAGATTTTTTATTATATAATAATATCAAAAACAATTGAAATGTAAGAAATATCGTAAAACTTTTTTGTAAAGTAATACTTTCAGAAGTAAATTTTAATCTATTAACTATGAGTACTTCGTTTTTAAAAAAATCTATTTAGTATTTATTAGTAGTAAAGAATAATTATTTTTTGTAAAAAATATTTGAAAAATATAAACTATATATTTTATTTCATAGAACACTAAGGTACTATTTAACTCTTTCTAAATGTACAAGCAAGTCGCTTCATGAAATAAATAAAACATCAATATAATGACGCAGTTCAAGTCTTCTTATCACGTACTGCTTAAAACAAATAACTATAAGTAATCTGTAGAACCATAAAAACGATACGATTTTTATTCTGTATGTAGGAAAAGAAACATGATGACATATACTGTTATATTTTTATTATTGCACAAAAAGAAATGCAAGTTAATATAAATAATTATCGATATTTGTAATCGAATATTTCTTCTCTTTTGGGCTCGTTTGTTGTCAATATAAAATAATAATCAAAATTGCTATTTTACTTGAAGAGTTGACATATTTTACAATACTAAGTATAAAATGTAGTCGTTTCATAAACGTCACACTTTATGAGAACGCAAATAAAATATGAAATAAAATGTACAAAACATACCAAGTACTGTATTCGTAAGTCAATGAGACAAAATTTTATTGCTTGCACAATAAATGTATATGTACTTGGCATTTAATATGGCCCCTGTCTCAGTCGTTAATATCACGAACAATGGCTCAACCTTGACCATATTTAAAAATACCTGTTTCCATGCATCAGAGCTTTTGATCCACTGACTGTTAAGAATAACAACGGTTGAGAATCAAGTCTGATCATCATATTCCGAGCTTGATTTATGCAACGCTAGATCTCACTTTTACAAGATAATTGAATGACACACACAGACAGACTGCTTATTATTCATTCTCTAATTAACATTACAGTGAGGGCGGTAATGTGGAACATAAATGCATTTTAATATAAGAAAAGCGTTTAGTTTTCATCAAAGGTAAGGATTTCCTTTATTCTGCGAAGAATGTTGCCAGTACTGAGAAACGCCTAAAGCAAAAAGCTTATCGTAAACCATTACCATATTTAAGCCAGTTACGTTTGAGCTCCCGTCATGTACGGTGCATCTTTGCCGTCTTTCACACTAGTAGCTCTTAATTGCTGGTGATAAGGACGTTACTGTCTTAAAAGTAATTCTTTGTGACCAACCGTATAGTCTAGACCTCTAATTGAATGATTCAATGCAATAAATAAGTATCTATAAATAGAGTGGCTGTTGCCAAGCAAAGCCTCGCACGCAGCTAGCGCAGAACGCGGCCGCATACTTCACATGCTTGAACGTTGTCTGTGCATAATTGTACGTGAAGATAACTCAATTAACATTCATGTAGTAGTGATTTTTTTTATTTCCATTTATTTTCATATAAAAATGTTAAACCTAATTATGATTACAATATTTAATTAAAAACTACGTGTACTATATTTTCGGTAAAATTAAAGAAGCAATAAAAAATATTATATAAAAAAAACGACCAGTATCAAGTTTCCAAAAACACTCGGTCAGTGTTAACCCAATGACCCAAAAATGCAACATTAATTCTCACCGACGCCACTACCGTTACAAAAATCTATATGTTTCCACAAAAACCACATCATAATCTATACAAAATATAATTCTTTAGATATCATAGTGAAGTATAGAAATTTTGAAATCGAAATCAAAGTAAAAATAAAACGAAAATACGCTCAAGTACCAAGAGCGTGCGTCGCGCTATATTGATCGAAATTCAAGTTCCACAAAAAGTGGACCGTTCGCCGTCTCGCTCACTCCGCCCACGTTTTAGTAAGTGCGAGCGAGGCAGCAAGACGCCGCCCGCGCCCACGTAAGGAGGTGCAATGAACTCTTCAATCCGAGGCTGAACGCTTAAACAGACAGCCGTCTCGCTCGCGCATCTCTCTTTCTTGTACTTTCTTTTTGTGTGAAACGACGTTTTTTTGGTACTTTTCGTGAAAAATTCAGTGGTAAGTGATAATTTTCATTTATTTTTCTTATTTTATATGTATTTTTTATAAATTATAAGAAAATACAGTGCTTAATAACAGTTTTCAGTCAAATCTGAATTTGTTCAGGTTCTTTGAAATAAAATTATGAAATTTAGCAAGATTTCATGGAAAATATCACAAAATGAAGCCTCAACTCTAAAAGAAATACAAAATGTAGGTTATTTTATACTTCATTTAAAAGACACGTGGATTTTTTACGTTTTAAGACTGTTCTGGATTCTCGAATATAGGAAAAGGCGTGACAGCTCTTTGACATATTAAAGTATATTTTAACTTAATACTAAATCTGTTTAAATATTAATTTGTAAATACAAATGGGCAATATGTGTAAATTTAGATGTCATTTTTTTAAGGAGAGGGATGTAAATTATAAAAAATGTAATATACTTACATCGTATAACTATAATTTCCTTCAATCTTATACATGATCTTGTAAATCAAAGCGTTGAGTTTCGCCACTCAACACGCAATGCTTCCAGAATTCAGCGGAAAGTGGGAAACGGAAGTGTCTTCTTGGGAACGAAGTAACGTACCGTTTATGTTCCCAGATTCCCTCTGCCTACCGTGCTATGTGTGGGATACAGTGTAAACCAAAATGTCTTGTAAATTAAGCAGAGAGAACATAGTGACATATTACCCTGTAGTCTATTTAACCTTTATATCATTAAATATAACCTTACTAGAGCAAGACCCAAAAAAAGAGCATAAAAAAAAGAAAAAACACAGAATAAAGGCACGGACGACCAAAGTCTATGGTGTAAAACATTAATTTAAAAAAATAAAGATAAACATGCATAATATTTTTTTTCCTCATTTTTTTATACAATCCTAACTATTTATATATTATATCTATTCATAAAATTACAAGAAATATAATCTTTTAATTAACAAAAGTTAAAATGTCGAAATTTTGAAAATGTATTTATTTTTCATTTATTATTAGATATGTTTATAAAACAAGAAAATACCTTTAACCTCAAATAAAAAATAATAAGTTTTTAATTTTACGTTTGCTTTCTAATTTTAAATGGAATAAATTTTAGTGATTAAATATTAAACAAACAGTCCAAACAACATAAATAAAAGAATATAAAAACAATTTTTATTTAAAATTAAGTTATACATTAATATATTCATACATTAATATATAATATTATAGATATCTTTTTAATTATTATTAAAATTAAATGATTAATATGTCACATTCCACAGTCAATGAAGTTATTATAATATTTTTTTTTGTTAGATTCTTATATAGTTAAATATAAAATAAAAATAAAAAAGTAAGTATTTTAAAAAAGTTATACATACATGGTACAAAAAAATTCAGAAATCAAATTTAATGACATTATTTAATATATAAACTATTCTTTCTGTATGTAGTATGTTAAATAAAAAAATTATAATTTAATGTGAGGAACGGAGTCTTAACACGAGGTTCCCTCTGCCTACCCTGCTGTGTGCGGGATACAGCGTGAAGCTGATTTAATAATTTAATAAAAAATAACAATAGCAATATGTCATCCACAATTTCAGTACATATATTTTTTTACTAGTTTGAGCTAGCTGTCATGATAACTGTAAACACGATGTTAGTGGATTCGATCCCCACTCAGAGGAATTATAATATATTAATAATTTAAATTTCACACCAGGGGCCGTTCAAGTATTACGTAAGCATTGTAGGGGGACGGGGGGGACGGGAGGGGGCCTTGGGTTTGCTTATTTTTGACGTGTTCAATAAAATATTTTTAAGAGGATTGCTTATTTTTGATGATATATTGGGGGGATCAATAATTGCAAACAAATTACTTACGTAATACTTGAACACAAAATATTTTAAACAAATGGAAAATTGTATCTTACTACTAAGTTCCCTCTGCCTACAGTTATAAGCTAAAATATATAATTTGTAGGTCATTATGAAACTGTATTATTTGATATAATAAGAACCACTTCCGGTTTAACCGGAAGTCTCACACTACTTGATCTCTCTAGACATTGACATGTCAGTGAATGTTACTTTTTTTCTAATATATTATATTATGACATAATAATATAAATAGAAGTCAATAAAATACTTATATACGGTAATAAATATTATATTTTTTGTATCTGGTCAGAATGGAGGTCATTTTTACTTTTTTAATGTTATATTAAATATGTTTATGTGAACTGTATCACTGTGTCTTACTTTACAACTCTTCTCTTCTCTTCTCTTACTATTACGCTTACAATGTATGACCATACACACACCTACGTTTTACACATTTTTATTATCTCCATATAATAAATATACTTTACTTTCTTAAAAATATATATAATTGTTGTTACGTAATAATAAATCATATATTTTTTTTAAACTAGCACTTATACTCGTATATAAAAAAAAGTATCAAGATGATTTTTTATATATCTCTTATTTGGTGCAACAATGACATAACTGCATTGTTTTGTAAAATGTTAAACAGTAGGTAGTAGTAATAGTAGTAGTAGTAGTCAGATTGTGTTTCTTGCAAGATTTCAAAAAATGGAAATATCTAATTTTTACACAGAGTAGCTATCTATATGTTATGTAACACACAGACAAACACACCATATACATGAACATATGTAGTACATATGAAGTATTATGTGTTTAATCATCCGGAGTTATTATAGTAAATAATCCCTTAGTTCTCATCTTCTGCTTATTAAAATAATGTGTTAATTGACGTAACTCAACGCTACAAAATATTAAAAACACAGTCTCAAAATAAAATTTACCTAATTGAAAAATATACGTAAAATCACTACTAAACATTAAGAAAGTCTTTTTTGACAGTTTTTTGATAAAATTGTAAATTGTAGAAAATTTAAAACTATATTATATTTTTTAAACATTTTTAAAGAAAATTTTTAAAGTGTTATTCCACACTTAGGAAAGAAAAATACTTATTTAGAAAACGTACACTACTCATGGCTTAGTGGTCAGAGCGCCTGGTCGGTTTCCAGGAGGCGCAGGTTCGAGTCCCGCTGCGTTCAAATTTTTATACGTTTTCTAAATAAGTAACTATATTATACTTTCATTTAAAGTTATTTTAAATAAAGTTATAGTTAACTTTTCCTAAATGGAATTTGAACCCGTTCTAATTATGCTATGACAATGAAATAATATTTTTTAATATAACATATCTATATATAATATTATTTATAAACATATACATACATTTAATGTCAATGTTAAATATAATACATACGTAGAGTCTCAACTGAGTATGTATTGAGGTAGGTCAATAGGTACATAGAGTATATGCTATCTAAATTTTATAACAGCAATTTTGTCTTTTTTAATATATCTCGATAAAATGTCTAAATATATTGTAAATAAAATATTTCAAACAGTATGTCTCAATGTTTTATTTTTATTTTATATAAAATGAAAGTTATTGTTTAATTTTTAATATCACAATCAACTTTACCAAGTTCACCATATTAAAACACAGTATAAACCTAAAACAAAAATTGTAATCTTTTCGAAATATCTTTGTTATCATAATTTTACATATATTTACATTTAAAACCAATAATTCAATGTAATTCTTACATTTAATCCAACCACCAAAATTCTGGACCTTCTATGTACAACTAGCGCCATCTACTAACAAGTAGCGCCATTAACTACTTATCAGTTACTTAAAATAATTAAAAGACGCATTGATATTACTATATAAATTTGATTAAATATAAAAATACTCTTTTTTTTTAAATATTTCTGTCTTTTTTAACTCCGAGCTGTATCCCGCATAAAGCAGGATATGTATTCGTATATTTTTTATAAATAATTTTAAATAGCTTGAAATCATTTATCTACTATAATACTGATAGGACTCAGACACTTTGAACACTGCCTCACCTACCTAATATCAAATTTCAACTTCCTAAGTCCAGTAGTATATGCCTTGTCTGTTTGTCACTCAGAAACAGAATTTCTTTTTTGTTTATCAACTAATAAGTTCTATAGATATCGTTCTATTATATTATTTACAATGCTATCAGCGTATTGCTTAATAGTTATATAGTAGCTCCGTCAGTCGTGATCTATAAAATAATCCTTTTTTTGATTTGTTTACCTTTTATCTCATGGCTCCGCGAATAGGTTATAGAAATATTGAAGCCGTCGTGACGCAGGGGCACAAGCTTGTCTGTAAACACGACAGGTTGTGGATTCGATTATCATTCAGGGAAATTAAATATTTAATATTTTCATTTCTTTGCTCTGATGTTGAGGCAAAGAGCGGTGTTGAGTTCCGTCACCCAATACGCAATGCCTTCAGAATTTGGCGGAAATGGAGAGCGGAATGTCTTAACACTACGTTCCGTATGCCTACTCTGCTACATGCAGGATACAGCGTGAAGTTGAAAAAAAATATTGAGGACACAAGCGTGTGACTGTTAACGCGACGGTTTTAGGTTCGAATCCCACCCAAGAGAATGAAATGTTTAATATTTTCATTTTCTCGCTCTGGAACAAGACAAAAGCGTGGCGTTGAGTTCTTCCATACAACATGAAACGCGTCAAGAATTCGGCTGAAAGTGGGGAACGTAAGTGTCTTAGTGGAAAATGGAGTGTTTTGACATTTGGTTCCCAGGTCCCGTCTGCCTACCCTGTTATATGGGAGATCACCGTGAAGTTAAAAATATATAAGTACGTATATAGTCATGTTACTTTTTTATCTTTATCAGCTTCACACTGTATCCCGCACACAGCAGGGGCAGAGGGAACCTAGTGTTAATACACTCCGTTCTCCACTTTCTGCCGTATTCTGGAGGCATTGCGTGTTGAGTGGCAGAACTCAACGCCGCGCTTAGCCTCAACACCAGACTAAAGAAATGGAAATATAAATTTAAGTAAATCTTTTTTTCATTCATCTCCTCGAGTGGGGATCGAACCCACAACCAGTCGGTTTTACAGTCATACTTCTCGCCGCTGCGCCGCGACTGGTCACGTTACTTGTATCTATTTAATACGATTTAACAGCTAATTCAATGTATCAGAGAAGGTGCAGCAGATACAGTACTCGTAGCATAACAAATAAGGTGGCCTCGAGTCTACTTTAATAAGTCCATGTTACAACTTACTTTATGAATATTTTACTTTTACTTACTAGCTTTTACTACAACTAACAGTTTCGCACTACAATTGACACTTACAGCGCTCGAGCGCTCGACCTCTGACCGCTGACCGCTGACCGCTGTGTACGCGTGAAGCTGAGCTACGGGTTAAGTGACATTTTGTTTTGGTGCCAGAGCGAGGAAATGATAATATTAATAAATAATAATTCATTCCCCCGACTGAAGGTCGAACCCACAACCGTCTACTTACAGTCACACTTTTGTGCTCCTGCGCCACGACGACCTCAAACAATATACATTTTTATGTAAGGTGACAGGACCACGTTTCCATGGCAACGCGGTCGGTACGCGTCAATTGGTTCTCTAATATACATAATTATACATCTGTATAAGCACTATATATAATATCTATCCACGAGCTAAGATCTCAACTTGTCCCGTCGGGAGTCAAACCCGCGACCGTGTCATTGCCTCGTGAACCGCGGCACGTTTCCATTGCCGTTGATTTGTATAAGCGATTGTGTGGACATCTTTTGACGTTGCCGTTTTTTATTTGAATTAGTATTTAATTTGTTTTGTTTCGTTATGGATATTTTTTATTATATTATATTATTATTTTAGGTTCTCCCTCTGCTATAGTTATATTTTTTTATTCTTTATGTATAAATGAGAGAGCGCTAAGTAACTCTGCTCTCTATTTTTGTTACAATCAGAGGTATAGCATTTTGTGTAGAATATAATATTTCACTTTATCTCATCATATATTTTATGATTGAAAGGAAAGAAGGATATCGTCTCAGTATGTGGTTGTGGGTTCAGTCCCCACTCGGTGGAGTGAATAATTTTTATTGGCTCGCTCTGGAAAGACAGAGCAAGGCGTTGGGTTCTCTAATCCAACACACAAGGTATGGAGCTCCCGTGCTACATGCAGGGTACCTATTTTTTTTGCTTAGAACAATATTTTTTTAATTCGCATTTTTTCTAAATATTTCTTTTTGTTTCAGATTTTTTTCACCGATATTGTATTGATATTGCAACCACAGTATTTTTTAAGGTAAGCTATTCTTTAACCTATTATATTATATATAAATCTTAACATTTTCTTTATCACATTGACATCTATCAATTTAATGAAATCTACTAAGATTCCATTAATCATCATATTTAATAATTTAATAAAATGAAAATTAGACTTAGAGAATGTAGAGAATTGTCAATTTATTCGTTCTGTAATATATATTTATTTTTGTTTAAATAATTTAAAATGGTTAAAACAATAACCAGCTGGGCGTATTCATTCTATTTAGATTGACAAATTAATTAAATTAACTTTATAAATAATAAGTCTTTTATACAATTGTGATTTTTAACTTGAGGCCAGTCGTGGCGTAAGGCACAAAGTATGCCTGTAAACGCGACTGGTTGTGGGTTTGATCCCGACTCGATGTCGAGGCAAAGCGCGGCGTTGAGTTCCGCCACTCAACACTCAATTTCTGGAGGCATTGTGGTCTCTAGAATTCGGTGGAAAGTGGAGAACGGAGTGTCTTAACACTAGGTTCTCTCTACTTATCGTGCTGTGTGTGTGATTTATTTTTTTTAATTATTATTATTAAACTTTGACTGTACATTACAATACACTAAACAGAAATAGTGACATAGCTTAAGTCGGTTTTATGGATAAAATAACTCTTATAATAATAATAAATAAATTAGCTCACACTTATTCTCACTTCTCAGTTTAACATCTGAGATAGTAAATAGATTTGAATTTCGCCTGAATTTCAATAGTCTAAAATTTATGTTTTTTATTTAAGTCCTACGTAAATTATTAAAAAATATGACGTTAGATAACGTACTATATCAATTTTGTAAAATGGCAAACAAAGTAATCTTCTTGATTAGACTAAAAATATCATCTAAAATAAAAAACCTTCATACATACATTATACAAAGTGGAAGTGTAAGCACCACTGTAAATGAAACCACAGTTTTAACTACTCTATAAAAGCCTAATATAATTCAGAAAAAAAATCCCAAAGATGAAAAACTATTTTGTTCAAACAAAATAAATAATAAAATTGTCGTTTTAAAATAAAACGCCATTTGTAAAGAATATTATAAACACGCACACATACGCGCACGCCTCATTCAAGAAATCGAGTCGAGGTACGAGTATGTAGCTAACGGCGGCGAAGTGATATTAAATCGACGCAACACTTAGAAATTATCGTTCTCAATCAGGTAGGTAGGATAGTCAAGTAATGAGAGAAGCAGCACTATCAAAGTCCGAAGAACACATTAGAGTCAGAACAAAATTAGTTAACCGATACAAACAACACAACATTCAATAACAACACTTTAAATCTTTTGACATCAACAACAAACAAACATTCACTGACAAAGTCACTGTCCCTGACAACTCAGTCGTCAGTGTGGCAATTGCAAAATCTTTTAAATAATTTACAACAAATATGTTATTTTTATGTTTTATTTGAATTTAAAAGCCTAATAAATAAATTATAAAAATATTTTTTTGTTTATAAAAATATTTACGTATTTTACCCCAAAATCCGAATATTAGTTTTCATTACAGATTTAAATTTTAATAATTACGTTCATAGTAATAATAAATACAAGCAATAATAATTAGTTACTGTTACAAAAATAAAAAAAAAGTAATAAAAGTTACTATTACAAGTCAAGTCAGTAAGTCTCGTTTCTATTTAATTTTTATACGATTTTATATCAAAATAATTAAACAAATGTAAATAATAATAAAAATCTTTATAAAAAAATAAAAGTATGTTCGAGAAGTATTGTAATTAATGGCAGTACCATGTACTATGAACTATTACAACGATTTTTAATTATAATATCTATTTTTAATTTCCTGTGACTGTCTCGTTGTTTATTTTATTTTGACGTCTTTAGATTTTGAGTGATTATTAAGTATTTTAAATTATTTGGATGTTGTTTAATATGAATTTTATCAATGTAACGAATATGGCATGTGATTACTGAGTATTTCTCTTAAATGTGAAACTATTGTGTGTCAGTATTTGAGTGTACTATCAAAACTACATTCTTTTAAGACTAGAAACAAACAAATGTGGAATTTTTAATATTACTTATGATAAAAATATTAGTGGTAGTAAAAGGAAAATACGACGACGACGATGTAAAACTAATGTTAAATGTACCTATCTGTACATCTGTGTATCTGTATCTGTAACCTGTCTATCGTAGTTCAATATCGTTTGGTGTTAAAAATTTTGAATATAAATAATTTTGGGTGTGGTTTAATAAACATGCATTATTTCGAAGGCCTGAGGCCAGTCGTGGCNGTTTAGATTTATTATAAAAAATAGCTAATTGCATGACAAAGAACGGGAAATATCGTTCATTCTCGTTCGATTATGTGTTGGATAAATGAAAAGTAGAAGATCGGCAACGCTTAGTAGTATTTTTGTAGTAGTATGTGTATGTGTGCGTCACACGAAATAAAGTTTGGATAAAAATCGTGAAATGAAAAAAAATCTTTCGTCTAAACTGTTAATAGGTGGTATGGTACCTTGATTAATTTCTTTAGCTCTAGATGTGCAATATTTTTGCCGTATATGCAGTTTCAGTAAAAGGAGCGCTGCCTCTTCCACCCTGTATATTAAAAGCATGATATATCTAAATGAAGAGCCTTGCATGCACATATTAAATTTAGCAAGAAAGTAGCTCATAGTATAAATAAAGTAGCTTCTATCTGCACTCTCACCCTCACCCTCACCCGCGTGGGCAAATGGAAATTACTAAGAGTTCGTATGACACATGTCACACTCTAAGTGCCCGAAATAACTCTGACCGCGAGTACAGTGAGGTACATCTAAGCACTTAACGTTATGTTGTATAACCTAAATAAGTAGTTCCTGAGATTATAACTAACCAAATAAATTCATCAGCTTTGTAAGTTAGTATAGATTGTTATAGAACAAAAAATAAAGATACAATGGGAACGAGCCGCGTAACACAGTAGCCGGACCGGCCCGGCCAGCTCACGCACACCACCGCACACACACCGCACACACACCACACGACGACACACACACATACAGTGATAAATCATTTTATTATATTATAACTTCAACTTTTAAATGTGCTTGAGACACTCCGTTCTATATTTAAGATATTACGCTTGTTATTAGGCGGAACTTAACGCCGTTTTGATTGATTATTGTAATAGATAAATCAAAATATACTTTTTAGTATTTTTCTTTCCTAGGTGGAATAACACTTTAAAAATTATAAAAAATCAATATACCTATGTTTAAAGATATAAATAAATCTTTGTCTGGAGGATGGGTTTTTTTATTTTTGAGCCCATCGTATGGGAAAGATGGATTGTAAACGCGATGGTTGTGGGTTCGAATTCCACTGGGGGAATTAATTTCTCATTTCTGGTATGAGGAAACATGGCGTTAAGTTACGCCGTACAACACATAATGTCTCAATAGTCAGTGGTATTTACAACCTTGGGTTAAGTTACAGTTACACCGGTATTTTATTTAACTAGCAAAAGACATCAACGATCTTAAGGCCTAACTTTAAATGAAAAATCTTTTTAATTTTTTTTATTGTGACTTAAAATAATGATAAAATGGCCGACGGAGTGTTACATCACTATTTTTTCTAAAGGTATAATCAAATATTATTTTTAGGACAAAAAATATTTTAAAGTATAAATACGGTAGGAAACATAAGCTTGTATGATACATACATTTAATATATAATACATACATCGGTTTTCTTCTACCTTATTTACGTCTACGTTATTTAGCTTAATTGTATCCGGGCTCCAGCTAGTTTGACATAAAACAAAATCTACTGAGAAGAGAGCACGGAGAGTCTTTAAAATTGATTTAGGGGAAAATGTGTGTAGCCTGACGGAATTTAACACCGGACTTCATATCACCATAGTGGAAATGCATATATATAATTTAAATAATAGAAATTTAGAGTTCTTCTCTTTTAGTGTTCTCTACACTTCCTAACCTATGTCCGAGGACATGCCAAGTTTCAACCCTCTAAGTTCAGTAATTTCGTCCGTGCGTTGTTTTTCAGTAACGGTAGAATTTGATATATGCATATAGATTTTATTTTTAATATTATTATTTTTTTGTTGTTAGTAGGTACCATAACTCCTAAACGGGTTATAAAATATAATTTATAATAATACCACATACCAGTTTTAGAAAGTCGGTAAAGTTGTGTTATCCCACAAAGCAAGGGGGGAATTGAATCGATAACCGTCACAATAGGGTGAAAGTGAAGAAAGAGATTGGCTGGGACACTCTGTGTAACGACCAATGGCCGTGGACTTTATATAGGGGACGCGTGTAATTAAAGCAAATAAACATTTGAAGCAGGGCACGCAAAGAGACCTTAGTGTTGAGGCACTCTGTTCTCTGGAATTTAAGGGAAATACACACCGAGTTTTTCTAGGGCGGGAAACTGGTAAAGTCGGATGCAGACACTGTCTTATTTCGCCTTTATTTATTTGTTTTATTTATAAGCCACAGTTTTCTCTAATGGTAAACAAAGTTTTAATAAATACGAAATAAATCTAAGCAAAATAAAATCTTCTTGAACCTTAGGTGACAATACTTAAATTTCAGGAAGTACTACACTTGCACGTCGCACTGCTGGTCGTGGGTTTGATCCCCACCGCAATTGTCAAAAAAATATATATTAATTAGACCTTAACCAAAATGATACCTAGCTAAATCCATTTCTATATACATAATATGTAGATATACATATTGTATTTGATAATGGTTTACAAATGAGACGGTTGTGGGTTCGCTTTCCATTCGGGGGAATGAAAATACTTTCATTTCCTCGTCTCGTAACACCACGCCACTCAACACCTTATATTTCGAAAATTGAACGGTGCGTGAGAAACGAAGTGTCTTAACACCAGGTTCCCTCTGTCTACCCTGCTGTATGCGTGATACAGCGCGAGGCTACGATTTTCGAATATACTTCTTACTTTTGTTTCAAATTTGAATATTATATATAATTTAGTTTTAGACACTACGTTGCGGAACTCAATGGCGCACTATATCTTTCCATAAAGTGGAATTAAAGCATAAAATATGAAAACACCGTCAGAAATATTTTCAAGGAATAAATTTCTCCAGATTTTTTTTTCAAATAACAAAAAAAAATAGAACAAAAATCGTCTCTTAAAGAACTTCCTTAACAATTGACATCTAGGTCCGGTCATTGGAAACACAACTTTAGCTTTATAAAAATAGAGAATAAAATCAATTAAAATTATAATCAGTTCATTTTACATTCAACTTTTCTTAATACAATCTCAACCTTATATTGTGTAAAATAAGAGCCACAGATTTTATCAACGTTTGTATGTAAAATAACGAATTTAAGCTCTATTTCTTGATAACTAAAGCTTAAATTCATTTCAAAGAGGAAATCTCAGTGTCTTGCAAAAACCGCGGTCGATGACCTCGCTAAATCTGTGTGAGAGAGTGTGTCTGTATGAGTGAGACAGACGTGTACGTACATGATTGTGTGTGCGTGATTTTATATATAGTGTGTTCTTACGGGAATTATAAGTTGAATTATTCGTATTAGATTTCTTTTTACTTTAATATAGGTAGCCGGGGCAGGCATAGAAAACCTAGTGCACCAGTAGTAGACTCTCCGTTCCTCATGCACCAACCAATTTTTGATATATGGCGTGAAGAGTAGGGAGGAAAAGAAAATACCCCGAGTGGAAGTGGAACTGCCATGTCAGTCCTTTTTTGAGTATTTTTCACTGTTTTAAAGTTAATTTAGTTATAAAAATTAGTTTTAAGTATTAAGTAAGTTTTGTATCTACGGCAGTATAGTTATAATTTATATGAAACTGTTAATTACAACACAATATGTACGAACACTTTTATTTTTGGCGTTATATTGTACAAGAAACACTGTTAGAGCATACGCAGTATAAGTCAGGTTTCCTCCCGTTGAATTCTTTACAAAGTCAAGAATTACAAGAAACAACACAAAATAACTCTAAATTTATTTATATTTTACTATACTATATTATCTGTTGCTCGCAAATAAACAGAAAACTAAAACATTTTCCGTCCACACCACGATGTATAATGTCAAAAGTTTTTCTCTCTATGTGTATGTGTGTCACAACGCTCCGCTGTGCGTGTGTGCGTGCGTCTGGGTGCGCCTGTGTGCGTCACTGACACTTGGCAGGGTTGCTTAAAGACGAAATAAATAAAATTATTATTATTATTATTATTTTAAAAAATCGATCTCCTTAGTTTCACGCGGCATACATCCTCCATCCAGTAAGCAGAGTGAATCTAGTGTTAAGACATTTTGTTCCTCAAACGCGTTTGTTGTGAGTTAGATTCCCACTCAGAGGAAAGGATTATTTTATTTCACCGTTCTGGTAACAAACAAAGCGCTGCGTTGTGTTTCAGTAAGAAGTATTGTTTCGTAAATTGGATTGTGCGTGGAGAACATTAGTACTGTGAAGTGTCTTAACACTAAGTTCCTTCTGCCTAACCTAAAAAGTAAAATAAATTGTAGCTTTCGATAACGCTATCTATATACTGTCTCAAAAGAGTCATACATACATACTAAGAAAACAGTGTGACAGCGTATGACTGCTAGTGCGAAGGTTGTAGGTTCGACTCCCACTCGGGTGAATGGATTATTTTTTTCTATGATATCAAGACAAAACGCGACTTTGAGTTCCTTTAAACAAAAGGCAATGTCTCGAAAATTAAGACGAAAGTGGGGGACGGAGTGCCTTGACACTTGGTTCCCTCAACGTAGCCTCCTGTGAAGCTGCTGAATTGTCTATGACAATAGGCTACAATTTCATATATTTTATGTATTTGAGTATGTATGACTATAACGTATTTACCTAGTCTAAAAAAATCTCTCATTTCTCCTTTTTTTTTGACATTTTAATATATTTTTATAAACGAATGTCAAATAAAGGCGGCAAAACTATATATTTTAAATATATGTAAACCAAACTTTTAGGGATTTATTGGCTTCACGCTTTATTCCGCACATAGCAGATAAGGCAGAGTAAAACCTGGGTATCCAATACACTCCGTTCCCATTAAGACACTTCCGTTCCCCAGTTTTCGCCGAACTCTTTATTTCTTTATCTGGAGGAATTGCATTTGCGAAACTTAAGGCCGCACTATGTTTTCTTACCAAAGCAAGAAAACGTAAATAATTCTTACTAATTATTAGAAATGAAGGTGAGTTAAAGCGTTGGAGGGTAGAGGATATTGAGTTGTTTAAGAAGAAATGAAAAACTATATACTTAAAAATATAAAATTACACATTTTTACATATATTTATATAAAATTTGTTCCAATTAGAAGAAAAAGCTAGAGCTAAATATCATATGCATCTACAATAAAGCAATGCGAATGTTTGATAACAATTTGATAATTGCTGAGGAACGGAATATTTAAAATGATTATCTAATAAAGAGTAGGGAAGGATTGTGTAGTTATGGCACATACAAGTCGCGGCACGTCCGCACTGCTCAGAGCGGGAGGTCACTCTGACCGCAGGAAGCCGGCATGACAGTGGGTTACATCAAAAATATTGGGGTGATGTAATATAGCCTATAGCCTTCCTCGAGAAATGGCCCATCCTATGTACTAAAGGTTCTTTCAATTCGAACCAGTAGTTCCTGAGATTAGCGTGTTCAAACTAATATACTTTTCAGTTTTACATTATTGGCATAGATATATATAAAAAAATTTTTATTCTAATATGCTAATAAATTTTATTCTAAAACGTAAATTCTATATAGTTTTTTTTAGCTTCACCCTAAATCCTAGACATAGCATGGTAGGCAGAAGAAACCTGGAACATAGTGTTAGAACACTCCGTTCTCATTAAGACAAGTCCGTTCCTCACTTTGGAGGAGGCATTGCGTGTTGCTGTTGAGTGGCGGAACTCAACGCCACGCTTTGCTACATAATAGAGCAAAAAAATCTTATAATTATAATCTTATAGTTATAGTTACCTCTTTCTATCCATCTAGGTGCGGGAGAAAAACTGCGTGAAGCGAAAAAAAAGTCCAGTAGTTTCGTCTGCGTTGTCTGGCAGTCACTCGGTAACTAGATACTTATCGAAATACTTGTCAATTGATTCTTATCACACAAATTTATCTTTATTTTTATAAGAAAATGGTTTTAATTCATAACCATATCCATTTTTAAATTTTTGAGTAGATTTTTCAGCTTCACGCTATAACCCGCATTTAGAAGGGTAACCAGAGGGAACTTAGTGTTAAGACACTTCCTTTAGAGTGGCGAAGTTTGATAAGGTGTTAATGGTTTGTTTCATTACCAGAGTGAGAAAATGCAAATACTTCATCCCCAAGGGTGTAATCAAACCCACAACCAGGAACTATACGTGTTTTCGATTCACTGTTCCTTCTGCCTAACCTGCTGTATTTGTTGTGGAAAATTCGTACAAAAAAGAAACACTTAATTTGGCACATCCTTAAATTTGTAGGTGACTAGGTTACCCCCGACCTACCCGAATACAAGTTGTATTAT
Source organism: Heliconius hermathena (assembly GCA_013403705.1). Taxonomy (NCBI): domain Eukaryota; kingdom Metazoa; phylum Arthropoda; class Insecta; order Lepidoptera; family Nymphalidae; genus Heliconius; species Heliconius hermathena. The sequence goes on from JAAIXJ010000160.1 coordinate 303,285, forward strand.
TTCTATACAAGCTTTCACTGTGGGTTTACATGTTTATTTTATAATATTTTTTTATATATGTATATATGGAAATACGTAAAATATATATTAAGAATGATCACGCAAGTAGAGGCCAGTCGTGGCGCAGCGGCACGAGGTGCACTGTAAAACCGACTGGTTGTGGGTTCGATTCCCACTCGAAATATTTACTTAAATTTATATTTCCATTTCTTCGCTCTGGTGTCGAGGTTAAGCGCGGCGTTGAGTTCTGCCACTCAACACGCAATGCCTCCAGAATTCGGCAGAAAGTGGGGAACGGAGTGTCTTAACACTAGGTTCCCTCTGCCTACCCTGCTGTGTGCGGGATACAGCGTGAAGCTGATTTTTTATTTTTTTTTATCACGCAAGTAATGGAGTTGTGATATAAAAAATTATTTGTAAATACGTATAAGCTGTAATGTCTCATTCAATTTATTAGTTTCACATTATATCCCTCATATAGCGGAGTCGACAGAGGGAACCTAGTGTTCTCCGTTCCCCACGCAACGCACAATTTCAGAGATATTACATTGACAGTGCAACAGTGAGGCCAGTCGTAGTGCAGGGGCACAGAGTGTGACTGTAAAATCGACTGGTTGTGTGTTGTAATGCCTCCAGAACTCGGCGGAAAATGGGGAAAGTAGTTCCCTCTGCCTACCCTGCTGTGTGCGGGATACAGCGTGAAGCTGATATTGACAGTCAGGCGCTGTGCCACTGCACCTTACCTCCTTAACAATCAAATTCTATAATATGGCCAAAAAATGTATAATATATAGTTCCTATTTTAGTTTCACGCTTTATACTGGAGTGTATAGCCTAGGTAGGGAGAAGCTAGTGTTAAGACACTCTGTTTCCCGCTTTCTTTCGAGACCATACAATATACTACCATCTAAGGGATAGTATAATTCATTAAGGAGTGACATGATGGGGGGAGGGGGGGGATTGGGACGTTGACGTTCGATGTCCAGACGGGGTAGTCTGTACAAGTAACGATAGCAACAATTTATTTTTGTATAATACAATGTGTTTTTCTTTCTTATCTATTCTTTGTCTCATATGGAAACTTTTTATACACTAATATAATATAATATAATTATTTATACATTATAAGAAGACGACTATGCGCGGTGTTGATTTCTGTTACTCGACATTCAATGTCGCGAAAATTCGCCGGAAAACGGGGAATGGAGTGAAGACTGAGTCCTCGCGGGTTATAACGTGAAGCTAAAAAAATGATTTTATTTTTTTTTCTTAACTATACCTACCGCTATAACGAAATAGAATGAGCGTAGACATATACATAGATAGTGGATTAGCAAAGTACAGTCTCTGAATAAAAGCCTGATGAACCACTAAGTTTTATCTCAAGATATTTTTTATAAACAAAAATACTGTCAAAATTTTTACACTTTTTTTGCTCTCTGTCCTCAGAGTTCAATGACCTGTACCGTCTCTTTATCCCACAATTGGGCAAAATTCCAATAATAAGAAATGTTTAAAGTAATTTGAATTAAATGTATTTTTAATACATGTAGTGTAGTGTAAGCATACATATTTAATGAATACATGTAGCCGTCGTGGCACAGTGACAGCGATGGAAGACAGGAAGTCGCTTTGTTGTAGCATCTACATCTCAGGTAATACTAATTCAGGAAAAACAACTGAAAGTTATACATTTGTGGTTAACTCCTAAAAAATAACAGACTTAAAGGGGGTGAAATTTGGTGTTAAAACGGCTAGTTCAAGTGAGGTATCAGACGCAGGGGCTTGATGTGCATATTCCATTTTATTCATTTGTTTGTAACGGTACTAACTGTACGGACTTTTTTGTTAATATAATCCCTTTCAAATTCACGCATTTCCTTTAAATAAATCTATTATTTATTCAGATTTCATCTATTATAAAGATATTGCGTGTTGAATGGCGGAACTCAACATCGCGGCTTGTTCTACTAGAACAAATAAAAAAATATATAAAAAAAATAAATTATTAAATTAGCTTCACGCTGTATCGCACACAGCAGGGTAGGCAGAGGTAACCTAGTGTTAAGACACTCCGTTCCCCACTTTCTGCCGAATTCTGGAGGCATTGCGTGTTGAGTGGCAGAACTCAACGCCGCGCTTAACCTCGACACCAGAGCGAAGAAATGGAAATATAAATTTAAGTAAATATTTCATCTCTTCGAGTGGGGATCGAACCCACAACCAGTCGGTTTTGCAGTCACACCTCGTGCCGCTGCGCCACGACTGGCCTCTAAAAAATATATATTTATAATGTATTATAGTATTTATAAAATATAATAAAATATCGTACTTCCTTTAACCCTCTAAATGTGGCCTTCGTAACTAAAGCACAAGTATACATACATACAGGTATATCTTAGTAATTACCTTCATTACTTTATCTTGTTAAACAGTTTACAAATTGTGTCCGATATGGGCCTTACTCGTATATACTAAATATAAAGAAAATATAAAAGAATTATTAAATTATTTTTTTCTTTCAATTTGCATAATTGCATATCTATATTTGGCTTTAGGCTGTATCACACACATAGTAGTAAGTAAGTAGGGGGGACTTGGGAAGCTAGTGTTAAGACACTCCGTTTCCAATAAGACACTTCCGCTGCTCACTTCCGCCTCAACAAAACTCAATTACGCACTTTGTGTTCTTACTAGAGCGAGAAAATTAAAATATTGAAAAAAATATTTCCCCGAATGGAAATCGAACCCACGACCCTCACGTTTACAGTCAAAATGATTGAAAATTAATTATAATACTGTGATATTTTTTATGTGAACGGTACAAAGGTCATTGACTGGCTGCAACGGACGCTGCACTGCGCATCTACAGTTGATAGTTATTGTACATAAGATTGTCTCTCGGGTTTACTTACTTTTGGTGATACAGCTAGTAAGTATACTAGCAGTAGCTCGCGGCTTTGCTTGCATTATTGAATATTATGGGAGGATAATGGCACAAATATATGTTTTTATAGAAATGACATTGTAAATATTTGACATTGTTTCCCTTAACCTGTACATGTATCATACATATGACCTTATATTTTAACCGACTTCGTCTTGAGTGGAAACCGCATCAATAAACGATATTTACGATACTTATAACGATATTTTTATTGAATATTTAATTATATAAATCTTTACATAGGTAAAGAAGGTAGAAATAGATAAAGAAACAAAAAAATTGTCTTTTGCAAATAACTTAATAACATACATTTAAAAGATATCGTTTAGGCAAAAATAAATGTAAAGTAAGATATCAATACATTACTAATTAATAAAGTTATAATATTTTAATAAAGTTACAGTATATAATTAATAGAGACCAGTGTTGGCGCAGTGGCACAAGCGTGCGACGTTGTTGGCTTGATTCCCACTCGAGGAAATAAGAGAGCACTTTAGCTATAGACCCGAACTCTTTTACAACAAGTCTAAATCTAAAATATATTTAAATTCAAACGTTCAATCTGAAAATCGAACTCACTACCGCCGCGTATGCACACACTACACAGGCACTGGACAGACACTACTCCCTATCTAATAATATATACACATATAAGGGTATATACAAAGTATTTTGACAGTTCCTATCGTCTCTACGTCAGTCGCCCATCGCCCTTCGTGCGGGTAGGATGTGTTGTACTTTTTGCAAAAAAAATCGCCAAATCACTTACGAAATGTTATTTAAATAATTGAATTTCAACGTTTTAGTCTATTTATATATTTTTTTATGTGCTTTTATATTATTTTGAAATGCAGTGTTTTTTTTTGTATAAATCATATACAAAATTGGAGGGTTGTGTTGTGTTGAAACATATCGTGAATTAGTTTATTTTAGATGTGAAATGAAAATGAAATTTAAAAAATGTAAGTTGTTTTTATAATATTTGTTTGTTTCTATGACTATAACTGGCTAGAGAAATTCAAATTCAAATTAGTATTATTCAATAAGTATTAAAATCTGCTGATACCGTTTGACTGATAACGCACAAACGAAACTACTAGACTTAGTTAAAATATGGCATGTAGGTATGTTAGGGAGAGTAGGGAAGTGCTAAAAGAATTTCTTTAGGTTTAACAAAACACGAGATTTTCCATTTTACCTCTCAAAGTCTACAGAATCCTAATTAAAGCCACTAATAGTATTTTATATAGCTCTTTCTCTCCTATTTTTTGGTCCATTAAGTAACGTAGAATATTTAAAAACCTTGAAACATTGACTCTACTAGCTAGGCTTATTATAAGCTTTATTATTTGTTTTTAGAAAAACCTCAATTGTTTTTACTTTAACTAAGAATGTGTATATTTTCCTATTTTTTTTGTTCTGCAATAAAAATTAATTTAGTGACGCGTCACTCTGTTTATAATTTTTTTTATATAATTTCGTAAGCCCCTCTTTATTTTATTGAATAGCCAACTAAGCGAATGATATAATTAATAAGACTAAGATATTTGCAATGCATTTAATAATCAAATCGCATTTTTACTTTAAACGATATTTTTTATTAAATTCTCACAATAAAGTCCAATAAATAAAAAACATTTCTTTTTCAATCTTCGAACTACTCATCATTAGAAGTAAAATAAAATTAATCTTACCCAAAATGAGAAGATATTTACATATGTTCTGATAGACAAAGCGGGGTGTTAAGTTCCGTCACATGCAATGTCCCGAAGTGTGACCGGTGCGTGGAGAACGGAGTATCTTAGCACTAGCTTAGGTTGTGGCAGGAAGTAACTCAAACGAGGATGAATTATTATTATTTCTTACACTACACAATTTTGAAAGGCAACTAACGGAGACATTCGTTCTCAATTTTTCATATACCTTACAATATATGCAATACGAGTACATGAAGAAACATAATAGTATCTGTAAATATTTTTACAAACACGATTTGTTTCCCCAATGTTCAATTAAACTCTGTTCAGCTCCCTACTGCATCCCGCAAATAGCGGAGTAGGCGGAGAGAAACTAATGTCAAACACTCCCTTCCTTGTTTTTCGTCAGAATTCAAGATATTACGTGTTGATTAGCGGAACTCAAAGTCGCGAAATGAAAAGTAATATATCCTCTCGAGTGTGTATCGAATACACATATATTACATACTGCTACAGTCCCACGTGCCACTGTGCCACGACGGTTTCTCTTTATATGCTCCTCTATACTATTTATCGGTTACTAAAACAAGTGACTCAAAGGAACTCCCACACATTATTATCTCGTATTTGTTATTTTGTACTAATTGGACTCTATTTAATAGATTCATTAGTTATATTATATACTTTATTTATTATAATATTATTTTGATTTATTTTTTGATTTCCCGAAATTTAATTATGTTTATTTTATCAAAATCATTATACCATAAGGTGTAAAAGAGAAAAGAAAAAAAAATTGCAGTTTCGCGCTGTATCCCGAGGACAGTCAGAGAAAACATAATGTCGAGACACTCCGTTTCCCACGCAGCATTTAATATTTGACATATTTTATGTTGAGAGGCGATTCAACGTATAATGTCTCAAAACTTAGGCTGAAAGAGGGGAACAGCGAGTTTTAACGCTAGGTTTCCTCCGCTTACTGTATAACATGCGAGAAACGGCTTGAAGCTGCCTACTTAACATTAATTAATCAGGATTTAAACCCAATACACTTGAAATAGTTTACCAAATTTACAAATGACTATAAGATCCAATCAATATAAAGTATCCACGTGTCGTATACACGTCCAGACTACAGACTACACAGACAGACACGCTTTATTGAACACTCGAGTGACACGCCTACATGTTGTTTGTAGACACAATGGTGAGATAAACTACAAATTTTTAATAAAACTACATACAATTACATTTGATAAGCCTAGATTGATAAATGACGGCGTTAAGATATGCCGTTTAGCTGACAGAATATATCTATTGAAAATGATATCACGTTTTCCCTTAAATACATGTATTTTTTTAAATTATTATTATAATTTCTTACATTACAAACTCATGGTTCGTACCTTTTGTTATTTCTTTAGACATTACTCAAAACTAGACTTATGTGATTATATAGATTTGAGACGATACCAATTCATTCCCCCGCGGTGGACGAGGTGGAGCGGTCCAGTGGTGACTGCCTGAAAATTGAGTTCTATGCGAAGTATTATAATATTTATATCGACCAATAATATTGTTCTAGTTTTAGCTTAGCTTTACTTTGGATTCCGTACATGACGGGGTAGGCAGAGAGGCAGGGAACTGGGAACCCACTTCTAAGACGCTCATTGAGACATGTTCCCCATTTTCTGAAGAATTTTCGAGATATCGCATCTACAGTTTCGAAACTCATCGCGGCGCAATCATCAGGACGAGGAAATGAAAATATGAAATATTTAATCATTCCCCTATTAATCATTCCCCTGGGTGGAAATGGAGCCTAAAACCCGCATGTAAAGTCAGATGCCACTCTCCCACTGACTGAAAAAACTCATCAATCACATTATCGGTGATTGATGAGTTTCTTTAAGATTCAAACGATTTCTTTAAGATTCAAACGGTTTCTTTAAGATTCAAAGAAGAGAGTGGAGAACAGAGTTACCTGTTACAGACAATACTTACATTAAATAAAAAAACCAGGTACATGAACTCTAGGCCTTGACCTGGACGCACGTTGTAGTGCAACTTTTATATGGACTGTTGAAACAATGACCTTTATATATATTTAAAATGTATTATATTACCACAGGCCCGCCCGCAATTTTGCCTGCTTGAACTATATGATTTTATTTTATTTCAGTGTATTTAGGTATAATTGGATGGTATGATTGGCCCCTCTATCTTCCAGTGAAAGTCCCATAAAAATCGGTTTAGGTGTTCCGGAGATTTTAGCCGATGTTAGCATAAACTGAAAAAGAGACAGACAATATTTTTAAAATCGATTGCTTCTGTTTTAGTGATCTTTATGTCAGCTTAATACCTCCACGCGATATAGAAATAAATGGTCTTGGCAGACGAACAGACAGACAACAAAGTGATCCTATAAAGAGTTCCGTTTATACCTTTTAGAGGTACGGAACCCTAAAAAACTGTTTTATTTACATGGCATCGTAGCTATTTAGTATTAGAGTTTAAGCGATGATTGTGGATTCTATACCGAACTTGGGGGAAAGAATGTTGTTGTAATATTATATTATAAGCTTACTTTACTAGATCCTTATCCTTATCGTAAAACGTAATGTCTTTATGGTAGGTGGTAGGTTCCTGTAGGACTACTGACATTTTTTTGTTGCTTGACGATTTGAAAATACTTTTAATAGCTTCACTGAATGAAGGATATTTAGACTTTTGGCAAAAAGCGGAAAACGGAATAACATAACACTAAGTTCTATTTGCTCACTAATAAAAAAATAAGCTGAGCTTTTTTTCAAAACGTCAATACTTATTGTCTACATACAACATATACATAAACGACGAAATCGTCAGTCTGTCTGTATGAGTGTCACGTATCCTCATTCTATTGTATAACCTACCTACATACCTATATCAACTATTATATTATATTATGTTTTTATATACAGCGTGCGACAAAATTATGTGGACACGATAGAAAAGCTTTTTTATTTTATATTATGTGGCACTATAGATTGAGCATGTATTTTGTTGTTGTAAAAAAGGAAATGATGTATTAATTTTCCCAACTTGAAATATTTAATATTTTCATTTTATCGCTCTGATAAGTAGGCAAAGCGTTGATTTCCACCACGCAACACTCAATGCCTCTAGAAGTAGTAAATATATTAGCACTAGGTTCCCTCTGCCTACCCTGCTATGTGCCCGAGGGAAAAAAATGAAAGTAAGTAGAATTTCTACAAGGACAAAAGTAAGTGAACACATAGCTTTTTGTAAAAGGTAATTTAATATGTTATATGTTTATTTAAAAAAACAACTTTACTAAATACATATTATATTATAAATACAGTAAATTTAAATTCACTTATATGATTTACAAATAAATGAATGTATATTGAAGTATATAAGAAACTATAATTAACAGTAATACAAGTCTCTGTTCCTCTTTGTTTGTTGAAAATATTTGATTATATTTTGAGCGACGATATACTCGTAGGGAGAAGGAAAAATTAATGTCACTTCTCGATAGTTTTTTTAATCTTCATGCTGTATCCGGCATATAGTAGGCTGGGCAGGGGGAACCTAGTGATAGGGAACCTAGTGATAACGCAGTCCGCTCCCCATGGAGCGGAGTGCGTTATGGATGCTGGATGTGGATCCACCGTTCGAGGTATTGCGTGTTGAGTAGTTTTCGACATATTGTTGAATTAATTATCTTTAAAGTATTCCAAAACCCATTTCTGAAAAGAATACATAAAATTAAATCGAGTTAAAATACCTGTCAACGTTTGTTCACTAAGTATCTATACATATATCATATGTCACCTCCAAAAATGCCTGGATATCATACGAATTTCTGAAAAGATTTTGATGAAGCTTGAACAGTTTCCTAAGTTGAATCAAAAACGACCATCTCTATATGACATTTAGTTTCTGTAATGTACGAAATTTGTTCAAATATTATCCAATTCCAACAACATCATCATAACTTCCTTTTTTTAATGTCGGTTAAAACATAATCGACAGTAGATTAGCACACGTTATTATTAACTTTGTACTCAATTCCAAAAAAGTGGGTTAAAGCATTTTTTTTTTTATACGACAGATGTGTGTTTTTTTTTTATCTTTGATTGGCAAAAAACGTTTGGTCACCCCTTCATACGGTAGAATGGGGTTCGATTTCTATCAATACAAAATTGAATAAAATCGATACGCCTGTTACTATTTTAGAGGAAAGGGGGAAACAAAAGGTTGAATGATCGCTAAAAAATTAACTCAATGTTGACAATGGATGCTATTATTATTAGTTCTAAGTGAAAGTATTATTATTCCTACTGTATCCCGCATATAGCAGGGTAGAGGGAACCTAGTGGTAAGACACTACGTTCCCCACGCACCGAACAACTAATGAGGCGTGTTGAGTGGCGGAACCAAACGCCACACTTTGTTTTGTTATCAGAGCGAAAATAAATAATTCCCCCGATCAGAGATCACACTCTCAGACGGTCTCTATAGTATTATTATAACTGTTTAAATTACAATAGTTTATATTGTGGGATAGGTCAAAAGAATCTAATTCAATAAGATCTTTGGTTATAACAATTTTTTTACCCATTTAAACGAAACTGGGCCGTTCTGATCTAACTGACCGCCTGATTGGAAACGCGACAGGTCTATAGTCTTCCTCGATATATAGACTATACAATACATAAAGGTATTTTTAATTCCTACTAAAAGTTCCTTAGATTAGCGCGGTCAAATAAACAAATTCTTCAATTTTATAATATACTACTATCTCAGTAGAGATTACGAATATTACCATAATATTTTTCATTATTTTGGCTCATTATCATAAATAAATTATTATAATAAAGTTACAGGTTATCTCTATATATAATAAGACAGTAAAAATATTTTGTCTGTACATTTAGTAATTTTGACTGATTGATAGAGGGACACTTAAAAAGAATAATAGAAAGCAAAAAGATTTTTTTTGAATTTCTTGTCTGTCTGTCTGTCGATATTTTTGTCCACATTTTTCTCTGAAAGTACTGAACCGATTTACTTGACAATTTCACCAATTACTTTGTTTTAACTCAACTTAACTACTAAAGTTTAGTTCATCAAAATCAGTTCTTTAAAAAAAAGTTATCGTCATTTGAATGAACTCAAGGCTAGTTTGCCTGCGAATATTATATAGCAATCGCACTGGTAAGATTCTTGGCTAAAGAATGACATTCTAAACGTCTTGATTATATGACTGTTGATAAAAATATATATTTTTGAAACACTATTATACAATATTTTATACAATAAAGTAAACAAAATTGAATTGTTAGTGGAGATTACCTTCATAAATCATAACAGTTAAGTTTAAGTCATAATTAATTCAACACAGAAATAAAGAACGATCTTGAAAGAAATATCAAGTAAATACAAAGATTTTTTGGTTGGTTCGTTCATATAATATATGTAACTAATTTAAAAACTGTACAGGAGTTAATATGCAATTATTACAGTTATTTTACAAAGAATATTATGAATCCTTCAAATCAATAATTTAACATTTAAGGCTGTTTCTGAATGAGTAAATTAAATTATTCACTGACATCAGCACATTTAACAGAGTATATTATATAGGTAAAAAGAACATAAAGTTACAAAAATATATACGTGTAATATATAATTAGCTTTATTTATATTTTATAAATATGAAATATTAACAATGGTCGTATTTTTTTATTTAAGACAATCAAAAATTCTTTGACGATAATGTCGTAAAAAAATCATATTAGAAGTCATTATAGTTTATTATCATTAATTGTGCTTATTAAATCAATAATCATGTATTTTAAGCGGGCGAAGCCGTGGGCGAGCCGCTAGTTTAAATATAAGTAAGGTGAATAAGCACGTGGTGGGCAATACTCATGTTCTCTTTTAGATCGGCTTGTAATGTATAATACAATCTAAGAAATTAATTTTGATCCACTCTTGTAATAATTGTATCATGATGGAACTTCATAGTTATACGTAGATATCAAGAAGTTTAAGCGCGTATTATGTATAACTTTTATTATATATTTAAGTGTATTATATATTTTAAAATATATTTTGAGTTCGGTCGTGGTTAGTATTTGCCAAACAGTTAAAGTTTCAGTAATAGTGGATGTGAGCCGACGCGAGCTCGGCGGGAGTGCCTTAAGGCAGTTTACACACTTCACGTATGAGTTGTTGCGCTTCTTTTTAATTTAATATGTTAAATATTGTGGGTTCCAATTTATTTCTTCAAAATATATTTGTACACTGCTATGTGCGAATATAGTTTGGCCGAGGGAACCTGGAAATCTATTATTAAGATACCCCATTCCCATACGCGTCCCGCTGAACTCTTGTGACATTGTGTGATGAGTGGCGGAACTCAATGCAGCGCTCTTGTCTCGTTACCGGAGCGAGAGAAAGAAAATATAAAATATTTCATTCCCCCGAGTGGAAATCGAACAAACAATCGTCGTGTTTACAGTCACACGAGTGCTTGCGCTTTTGTGCCACGACGACTTCTTTTATTATTATATCGTGAAAAATTAAATGACCTTTCGCCAGTAACATCGATACTGTGTTCTCGAAGGCCAACCAAGGTCTCCCCCTGCCTCTCTAGGATTACTCATATTATTCGTACGCGTTACTCAGAGTAACACGTACGAATAAACTGAGTTACACCAAGATATATGTATTTTTCTGATATATAACATTCGTGGCGCAGGGGCAAAGTGTGACTGTGAATGCCCCCCGAGTTAAGTGGAAAGTATGGAGCGGAGTATCTCAACACTAGGTTCCCTCTGCCTACACTGCTGTGAGCTGTGGGATACACCGAGAAGCTGATTATAATTTTTTTACTTTTAAAAAACGCATTTCTAGAGTGATATAGATGCCTACGTAGTTTAATTTTTATTTTTTAACTTAACTTAACTTAGCTTCACGCTTTGTCCCTTGCGGGGTAGTCAGAGAGAACGGAGCGCCAAACGCTACGGTCTCTACATAACTCTTTCGCACACATATACATATATATATATNGTATATCTCACTAATATCCGTCTACAGTGTGTACGTGGCCTGTCCGCGGCTGCAGACCGCTGCCAGACGGTTTTTGAGTAGTTAGAGAACCGGTTGATTTGTTCAGCCCGAGTTAGAGATAAGAGCGGGTTCGATTTAAAAAAAATATGAATATTTTAAAAGCTAAGGATCAATGTCGAGTTGCACCTGCATTAATTTATTTTATAATATTATATTATAATAAAATGACAATTTTATTGATATTGTCTAATTAAAATAATAGCACACGATTAAAATCTTTAATTTTTTCGAAAATCTAAACAAAAATTTTCGCTTTCGCTTTTCGCTTTAAGACGTAAAATGGAAAATTTCGGTTATTAGGTTCCCAGGTTCCCACTGCCTATCTTGTAATGTGTTTGAAGCAAATAAAATATTAGTCAATAAAATGTATAATTAATAATATAAAAACCGCCCTCTTCTCTGACGTGACCCACGCGCGTCCGTGTGCGCGTGAGTCGCGTGACACGCCTCGAGCTGCAGCTTCGGTGGAGCTTTACTTATCGTCTCAGAGCTCTCTCTCTCTCTCTCTCTCTGTGACTACAAATAGTGAACTGTAAGGGCGCAGTGCGATCGCGTCGGTTGTTGGTTCAATTCCTACTCGAGAAATTGAAATATTTAAAATGTTCATTTCCTCGCTCTGACAACGAGGCAAAGCAAGACGATGAATTCTACCATTTAATACGCTATTCAAGACGAATTTGCCAGAAAATGAGGAACGTAGAGGCTTAAAACTAGGCTTCCAAGTTCCCTCCGTCTCTGATACAGTGTGAAGTTTAAAAAATTACATGTTTCAATATTATAACGCCAAATGACCACTGTTCCACAAAAGTTAATATTAATGGAGCCAGCCATTCTGAGGTGGCGAGGCAAAGCGTGGCGTCGAGTTGAGTGACGAGAGAGAGTCGCTACTCAGTACGCAATGCCTCCTTTTTATACGTTTTCAAAAAAAAGTATTATTCTCTCCCAAGACTGGGATGACACTTTGAAAATGTAAAAAAAATGCACTAATTTATATTATTTCTTTATTTTCAGGTTTTGCTGATAACAGATAATAGAAAGAACAAGAGATTGCATATAAATCAGAAAAATGACAAGGAATATCTTTACTGAACCTAAGTCTAATTTTAATAAAAATATTTTTACACGTAAGTAATATATTCAATACGTCGTGGTTCAAGGGACAACGTCTGATGGTAAACGAGGGTTGTGGGTTCATACACAATGGGGGGCACGACTATATCCTCGTATATTTAAATTATTTTCATTGTCCCGCTCTGGTTGATAATGCAAGACGTTGAGGTCCGCTACTCAAGATGTGCGATGCGTGAGGAACGGCGTATTTTAAAACTAGGTTCCCTTTATCTCACTCGCTTTTTGTGCAGGATACAGCACGAAGCAAAAGAAAAAGTGAAATAAGTAAAAAGTAAAAAATTAAAAAGATTCAAAAGTATTGAATAAAGCGCCACGTAACTCAACGCCGCACTTGGTCTTGTCGGATTAATCCAGGTTAATCTAATATTTTTTAACTGATGGAAATTACAGTAAATTACCAAATCTTACAACTAAAATGAATACAGAATTGAACCCACCTCTAATGTCATTATTAGTTCAGTGTTCCCACTAACTCACAAGGCACAACAACAAAACACTACATAGAACACACATACTCGTACTTATAAATAATTAAAACACCAACTATATTAAAACGGTATTTTTCTTCAGTAACCCGAGCCAAATACCAAAGTAGTGACAATTTAAAGCCGGAGCAAGTCGATCATCCGTCTAGACGGCCACCCCCACCCCCTGACACCCCCAACACCCCCTGACACCCCCCGACACCCTCTGACTCCCACCCCCAAGTCTAGACAGACAGTAGACAGGTATTTTTAGCATTAAACTTAGAATCAACAATTGTAATGTTGACTATTGACCTTTTAAGTTTGATGTACGGAGAGGTGCATACAGAGAAGACAACTACTACATACAGAGAATACGAGGACAAGTTAAAGTTATATCATGTTGTTAAGCAAACTAATATATAAATTCTATTCAAGAATACTACAATTATGTCTTGTATGTGCCGCATATAACTAACCTAGTGCTACGACACTCCATTCACCACTTTTTCCCTCTCAGGGGAATCATAATAATTAAGTCATTTTCGTATCCCGCTCTGGTACTAAAGTACTAAAGGTCTGGACTAAAGTTGAACTTTGCCCGTAGGTGCCTCGTACACACTCGTCTTATACTCCACACACACAAAATAGTATAATAGTAATAAACTAGTAGTAATAAAAAAAATATACAAAAAAATCTCATATTTCTATAAACAATTTTATTATTGTTTAATAAAATAACTATAAACCAAATGAACTGTATCTTAAACTGGTATAAAAAGTGATTTTTGACGGTTTTATTCAATAAAAAAGCTACCATTCTACTTTGTGGGTACATCCGAGTACATCTGTCGGGTCTCTCACGGTGCTTTTGTGTTTTTTTAAGAAAAAATATGTGTTTTGTGTGCGTCGTAACTAGGTTTTTCGCGATACACCTGTTTAGTTACAATGATTTGTTATTCATTTAATTTAAGATGTAGCTATTATATAAAAGCGACGGTTGTAGGTTTGATTCTCGCCGCTCTAGGAACAAGGCAAAACGCTGCGGTAAGCTCTACCAATAAATATACAACGTCTCGAAAATTGTACTATGTGTGATAAACGGAGTGCCTTAACACTAAGTTACCTCTACCTACCGTGCTATTCCTATGGCATTGTGGGTTTATATAAAACGTCTCTTAAACTAATATCTTAAATCTTAAACTAATATCTTAAAAGATATTCTTTCTCTTATTTTTAACAAAAAAATTGGCGAATCACTATACCTTTTGTATTGTGACTTAAATGCCCTTTTTAAGAGATCTTTTAACTGATTTTTTTTTCCCTTAAAATTTACTTCCGGTAACGGTTTTAGGGTAAAAATGGATTTTTGAAAGTCTTTTGTTGTTTGTTTTTTGTTAATTTCAAATCATATTGATATTGAGGAAAGTTTCATTTCGAGAAATATTTTATTTTTCATTTCTTCGCTCTAGTAACAAGACATAGCGCGGTGGTAAGTTCCACCACTCAACATGTAATTTTCCGGAAATTGGGCAGTACCTGGGAAACGGAGTGTCTTAACACTAAATTTCTTATACAGACGCTATATGCGGTTACAGCGTGAATCTAAAGAGGGATCCTAGTACTAAGACACCGTCCGTCTCCAATAATTAATGTATAATAGTATAATTGTCAATATGTTCTCAATATATATTTTTTCTAGTTTCAGGTGTTCATAACAATACGATGAGAGCTGATATTTATGAAAAAAATAAAACACAATATTTTTAAAGTCTTAATCAAAAATCGGTAATGAAAGGGATAAGGAAAGTATGAAAAAAGTTAAAGAAATAAGGCGGTAAGTGCCAGTGGGTACAGGCGAGCACATCAGGTAAAATATTATTGAGTTCTGCCTTTTTTTTATCTAAAAAAACAGACTTTTTTTCTGTCACAAAAGCAATGATCTCGTACCTATAGAGTATTGAAATTTTTGATGTATTTGGTTAGGGAGTTAGGAGGGTATAACCAAACATACGGACAAAATGTTGTATTTTATATATTGTAAATGTTACATACATTATACGTTAAACAAATGTAAATTTCCATACCTTGGCTTTTATTGCTTTTTTTTCTTAAATTGTATTGCCAGCTCAATTATTTTTTATCTTTAATTTGTTCTTTTTATTTTTTTATAGCATTTCCAAGCAAAAATGTTTTTTTTGGAGATGCTACGTTTAGCTTTGGCCGCCTCAACTGGAACCCGTACATCCAAACTTGTGCGCTTGAGACGGTTTGACGCAACTGCGACTGTTCCGTCGCATGGCGTCACGACAAAAATGTCTTACGTACATTAATGGAAAGAGTCGTGCGACAGTTTAGTCTGGAAGCGTTACCCACAAGTTTGGTGATACGCGGGCAAGTTGTGGTGGGAATTCGACGCCTCTTCAGTTCATTTTGGTTATTGTTTTTATCTCTGGCCTGAGTTTATATTGAATTTGTTTTGTGTTATGTTTTTTTGTTGTCGCAAGGTTTTTGGAAATATAAATAAAAAATATACAAATGTAAATAGATTTAAGTAGAATTAAGACAATAAAGTGTAATCCTATCATTTTGACTGCATATCGAACTGGTAGGAACTAAGCGCGGTTAGGTTCTTTACGTATAAGTTCCTTTAGGCTCAGTCGTTACGGGTTCCAGGGTGAAGATTTAAGGTCCATTTCCGGCGGTTGGAGTAGAAGACTCAAGGTGCGGCCACGTCGCCGGCGGGGTGAGGTAGTAGGTTGTATAGTACTGTATTACAACACTTGGGAGAGACTGTATAGCCTGCTAACTTTCCCGGCCGACGACAGAGCGACGTTGTTCATTGAAAAAAGAAAAATAGAAGACATTTTTAATTTAATATCTTTTGTTTTTGTGTATCTGTGTTAGTTTGGGCATCATAGCGAACATGTGAACATGCGTCGGGAGAGTCGCTCGGTCTTGGATTTGGAAATGACATGGAATATTAATATAGTGATCTTAGTGTAATGTAAAATTACATTTTTTCTTGAGTTTTCATTGCTTCCTTCACAAATTTCAAATGAATAAAAATGTTGATTGAGACCGTCATGGCGGCGGTTGAGGGTTTCAATCCCGCTCGGGGAAATGAAATATTTTTCTCTCGGGTAATAGCAGAGCGCGGCGTTGAGCGCGGCGCCACCAACAGGTGCGCGGGGAACAGCACGCACCTTGCCCAGACACCAGAACGATGAAATGAAAATAAACATAAATATATGCCTGAATGAAATGAAACAATCAAGTTATGTTTTGGCTTTCATCAGAATCGATTCCGTGTCGATGTAGAGGCCTTCCTGAGGACTGACAATACTTGCGTTTTAACGTTAATTGATCATACCCTGCTAGTTAATTAATAATATTTAAAAGAACGTTTCTTTGTTACGTTTATGTTTATTACAACATAATTAGTATAAAACAACAACGCTGTATCCCGCCTGTACCTACTGTATAGTACAGCGCCGCTATACCTATAGGTGCCGCTGCACCACGATGCCTGATTTTGTATTAAATCATAATTATTCGAATATAAATTTGTATTGATTTATGTATAATATGTATTTAAAGTTATAAATGAGACCACCGTGGTGCATTAGAACAGTGGCGCACAGGAATGGCAATGGCTGTAGGTTCGATTCCGACTCGCTGATTTTATAATATTTTATTTTATTTATATTGTATATTTTATTTTAGATACAGCTAAGATGTAGAATTACTTAAATATTAATTACATGTATCACACATTTTCTATTTTATCTATGCATATATAGATAGAGATAGAGGTTGTGGGTTCGATTCCCAGTCGAGGATATGAAATATTTAATATTTTCATTTCTTCGCTCTGGTGTTGAGGCACAACGCGTCGTTGAGTTCCCCCACTCTACACGCAATGCCTCAGGCTGCGCCAAAATGGGGAACGGAGTGTCCTAGCATTAGATTCCCTCTCCCTATCCTGCTGTTTGGGGGATACAGCGTGAAGCACATACGCGTAGAAGCATAGGATACAATAGAAAGATCCGTGTTATTTATTTTTATTATTATATTTTTATTTCAAATATTTCATCCGATTATCCTATTATATGCGGAATACAAAGTGAAGCAAACAAACGGTTTATAAATGTACTAAATAAATTACAATTACAGAAAAATTAAACGACTGTTTGTTAATTTTTTTGATTTTTCATAAATTTGAAAATATAAAAATATATTTATATTATTTTTGAGTTTTATTTTTCTTCTCCTTCTTGGCCCTATTTGATAAAGAAAAAAATATATGCACTGAATTAGTAACTAATCTTCTAAGGTGAAAGTGAATTATTTTTTTTTAAACATTTTTTTAAGAGTTAAACCACACTTAGGCAAGAAAAATACTTTATTAAATAGAAAACGTACAAAAATTTTACCGTAGCGGGACTCGAACCCGTGCCTCCTGGAAACCGAGCAGGTTCTGGTCTTTTTCCTCCTGTTCCGTTTCCAGGAGGCGCGGGTTCGAGTCCCGCTACGTTCAAATTTTTATATATTTTCTAAATAAGTGATAGATATAATAGATAATACAAGTGAATTAATTTAATAATTAAGATATATTAATAATATAGAGGGCTTATTTTTTATTCTATTATATTTAGTGTTTTTCCACACTTAGGAAAGAAAAATACTTATTTAGAAAACGTATAAGAATTTTTAGGTAGCGGATTTTGATCCCGCGGCTCTTAGAAATTATCGGTTTCTTAAAGGCGTGTTCAAATCCCGCTATATTCAAATTTTCATGTTTTTTAAATAAGTGTAATATAGAGGGTATCATAGCGCAGGCGCACAAGCGAGCGACTGTAAACGCGACTGTTGTGGGTTCGACTCCCATGAGGGAGAATTACAATTTTATGTTTTTAGCGGGGTAACCGCTCTGGTAACGAGACAAAGCGCTGCGTTGATTTAAGCCACTTACCGGACAACACCTCGAGAAATTGGCGGAAAGTGGAGAACGGAAGTATCTTAATGGGAATGGAGTGTCTTAACACTAAGTTCCCAGGTACATTCTGTCTGCTTCGTGCGGAATAAAGCTAAAAAAAGATAAAGTGTCCCTCGTGGCGCTGATTGCAAAAAAGATGCATTTGGATTAGATTCCCAATCGGGGAAATGAAATATTATCATTTGTCTGGTCTGATTGACAAAGTGCAGAGCTCAGCACACTGGCTTGATCAGATGGGAAACGGATAGCGGACCGCTATATGCAGTATATAAATATCTATATATTTGTGAAACCTTACGTACGTTACCTTCATTCCGTTTCCATTTTTTCTAACTAAAAAAATAGTAAATTTAGGTGATGATTATAGGTTTAAATCCCATTAATAGGTAATTTTAATGTAGATATAGAATATAATAAATGTTAATATTCTCATTACCTGGTAACTGTTTTTTAGCTTCTCCTGTTGAGTTCCAGAAAGTGGAGAGCGGAGTGTCTGTATCTCGCACGTGGATATAGCGCGGAAAAGAAATACTGTACCTATTTAGAAAACGTATAAAAATTTGCTTGTTAATTATATTTATTGTCAAGCAAAGTTTTATAAAACCCATCAACAAAAAAGTAACACTTTTTTGTTGATGGGTTAGCACGTGTTAGTACATAAGCGTACTTGTAGTTTAATCAACTTCGACGACGACAAGAGATTATGGGTTCAAATCCAAGAAAAAATATAAATTTTAATAGTTTTTTTTACGAAATAATTTTATGACCAAATCGTAATCGAGGTCAAATCTCCTCTCTGCGCACAAACGAGCAGATTTTTGCACAACTTTTTAAAAAACGCGCGACAAAAACACACAAAGGGTGCATTGTATGGGGTAGGATTAACTTTCAATGCAATCTATATATTCTTCTTTATTATTTTCACTTTATTTCACACCTGGCTTATTGGGCCTATTATATTGAATGTACAAAAAACTTAAAAAAAAATTAACGTAACAAAGATGATTGAAAGGATAAAATAAAATGGAGGAATTCTATAATACGAGGACAGGGTGTAGTGACATCTGTACTGGAAAGTGTTATACATAGCTTCCAATAATATTAATGCTTTAGGGAGACGAGACGAGTGTCGAGACACTCCGTTCTCCGATTTTTGCCCGAATTCGTGGTCTTGAAATGGCGCCCTTTGTCTACTAGAGCAGAGAAATTATTTAAATACAATCTTTGCTCTTAGTGGGGATCGAAGCCACAACCATCTTGTTTACAGTAAGACGTTGTCCACTGCGCTATGACGACGCCTCAACAAATAGAAATAAATTAATAATTTAACAAACTAAAAACATCCTTTTATTTTGACAACAAACTCGATGTGCTTACTAGCAGGCGGTCCAAGGTTCCTTCAGCTATCTTTCAATTCCATCATCAGACCAGCTCGATGGTACAACAATATTGTATTGTCATCTAATCTACAACGATTAGAACTAGAAGTGCGTCTAATTCAGATTCTCAGATTGCATTACATATTAGATCTAGTCTTGATCTAGTTACGGCTCGAACTAATAAAAGCGTGTTAAAAAATGCAACTACCATTAGAGACGTCGACTGCTGAATATTGGCACTGTTGGCTCTCCTGGAAGCTCACCTACCTATAAAATACTTTTTTAGAAAAGGTATAATAATTTGATTTCAACTAGGGCTTCCAATGACTTCGGTACAGACGCGGGACCCGCGGGATTTGCAGCATTGGAGAGAGAAGTGTGCACGTGACTTTTGTCGAACACGGCCGCTGGGAAACTAAACATTTTGTATGAGGTTTGATCAGAGGGAACTTCAATGTGATGGACAGGCCGGCAAGTGTGCAAACAGCGCGCTGGGCGTCGCAGCGACAACATGCTCGATTAAACACTGATAAACTAATCTAACAAAAACATTTAGTTAACATTATCATCATCAGTAATAAAAAAGATCAAGTGGATAATTCTGTCAACATTCATTTGAAAATGTATTTAATTTTCCGTTTTAAAACAAGCTGTGCTGCGGCTTCGTCGAATTTCGTTCGGGAAAGAGTTCAATATAATTATGACTATATCCTAGAGGCACCACGAATTCGAAGTTTGTCAAAACATAGCCCGCTCTTTTCTTACTGTTTTTGTTTTAATATCTTGGAAAGAACATTTTTTTCCAACTTCACGTTGTATCCTCCACAGGCAGGGTAGGTAGAGGGAACATAGTGTTAAGACACTCCACGCTTTGCCTCGACAACGGAGTAAAGAAACTAATTTATTAAATATTTAATTTCCTCATATGGGGATCGACCCATAAACAATCGCGTATACAGTTACACACTTGTGCCCCTGCACCATGATAAGCCTCAATTTTTTTTTTCATTATACAAATTATTATTTTACAGATTTGCAATGAAACTCAAATTTCAGTTAATTTTGTGAAACAAAATACTTTAAAATAATATAAATTTTATATTTATAAACCGATTGAAGTAAAACAAATTCTTAATGTTGGAAGTTTAACAAAATAAAATAGTAAACACTGCATTAAAATAAGTTAAGGTATTTCTGAGATTAAGGTACACGAATAGACAGACAAAATAAGTAAACGTTTTAAGCCCACTCACCCACCAAAAACATTTTTATGTAATATGATGCCAAGAAGATGGACTGTCACCTGCACTGTCAATAATTTATCAGATCGCATGTGGAGCCAAGTTTCTAACTTTATACGCTCTAATTAAGTAGGTACCCTGTACAAGCTGCAACTTCTCATCCTCTCACCTCTCAGTCGAAATGTGTGGCCATTTAGCCCTTAGATGCCATATTGTTGCCAATTGACTACATTCATTTTCACACAAATTTATATAAAAACTTGAAGTTTCTAAAAAGATAGTGATTTTTTTAATGAGAAAAACAGTTACTTACAGTTCGTCATCAAGTAAACTATTAATATATTATGTTGTCGTATTTCAATATTACATCAAATACAGTCCACATTTTTGGAAAATACTGTATACAAATGCGTATTTTAGACATTTAGCAAAATATACAATTATAAAAACATGTTTTTGTTGTTAGGGCATTTAGCTTAGTTTACTTGGCGTTTTAGGATTCCTAGATAGTCAAAAGATGACGAAATGAAGGATATACTCGCATAACTTGAAAATAGAGATATTTCTGATATCTGTAATCTAAACGAAATTCTTGTCTTAATTTATTAATAAATTAGAGGACAACAATGATTATCATTGTTGTCATTGTAGTCCTAAGAAGAAAAAAACGGAAATCTTCTCTAAACTCTGGGACAAGGATCGTTGGACCTCATAAATTATCCAGCTCCAGGACCTTGGAATCGTCAAGGACAATCAAGTTTTTTTGGTGTCGCAGCGTAGTCGAGGCAAAATCTGTAGGGCTCTTATATCTCTCATATCGAAATCTTGAAGTGTGGAATACAGTGAAGAATTGTTCTGTCCTGCTAATGGCACTCAAAGGAACCGCCTAGGAAAGAGTTACTAACTAACAATATGAGAAGAGTTGATGTCATAGATATTTTTTTGGATTTGGAATCAAAAGTAAAATATTCGATTATTTTATTTTTATTGGCGTGGCAGTGACCAATTCTTTAGTACTGTGTTATAAAATAACTCAGCCCTACTTTAGGAAACTCTAGTCTAGACTCCAGATCTATATCCAAACTTACTTAGAGGCTAAGCTATTCAAGCAATAATATAGAATAAGAGATCGAAGCGAAAATACTGAGGAGTCACTTAACCTGTGCAGCTAGAGAATAGTGGTACTGATAATACAGATCACGATGGAAAAAGAAGCAGAACTAGACATAGATATAAACTTCCAGTCGGCAAGGACTTCACGGGCTGAGTGCATCAAATACAAGGTTGCTTTGTGTCATAGCAATTGGAATTGTTTTGCTCAATTTTATTCATGAATAATAATGAAATATCTATGTCGTATATTAAGGAATAAAATATATATATTAAATTTTATTATTTGTTTTATTTATACTTACATCTACAATAAATTTAGCAATAAACTCTACATACCATATTTTTCTAAATATATATTATACGATTTTTTCAATTCAAAACAAAAAATCATGCATTTAAGGCGCCATTCGTTCTTATGTATACAAACTACTTCAAAATTCTTATACGCTAGTTGTGTTGTAACTCAGATTTTAGAAGTTAGTAAATAATGACGTGAGTGAGAGTTGTGTGTTATTGTGATCACAGATAGATTGGCAGACGTTAAAAAACCTTTGCACAAAAAAATCTATTTAAAATATTTTTTACTTGTATTAGAGACATCTAGTGTATCTAAAACACTTAAGTGCTGCCATCTCGTGTCAAGTAGAGCTACGTACTAAATAGTACAGATTATAAAATTATATTTATACATAATTTAAATATTTTTTCTTTAGAATGCGTAAGGAAATGTAAAATGAATTACTGTTTTTTAAAAATGAATGACTGTTTTTTAAAATAAATTAAACCAAAAATACCTTAGATATAAAAATGCACAGATTATTTTCAGTGATGAAAATATGAAAATTGATTGTCAACTTCAAATTGCTAGAAAATAGGTACAATAATAGAAATACAATTATGAAATCCAAGATTTTTTCAGCATTTTATATTACGTGAATTTATCATTAATAACAATTATTTTTTATTAAATTACAATATATATTATCTGACTCTGGCTTATGACTCATTTATTACGTCACTTGCAAATAACATGAGAGAAAGAGACAAAACATACAATATTGTTACTTTGCCATACGTTAGAGAAGGACAGCAACACATTATTTCAACATGGCAGCCCCGTCATACTTGAACTGTCACATAGGCAGTGTAGTTGTACACTTTATTTTAAGCGCAAGAAGGATTATAATCATTTTAGAAACGTTCGCGGAAACAACGAAAATAGGATTGCCTACAATTCCACTGACGTCACGCGATCGAGACTTCTAAAATTACATGAGAGCCCAAAGGAAAATATTATTCGACATTTACCACTGCGTTATACAGCGATTTATTAACTAAAGTTTTATATCTAGGGCCTTTTGAGACGTGTGTGTTTTATAAATTAAGGACAGTGTGGTGTTACGGCGCTTTGGTTTAAAAACACAAGATATACCATTAATTCGTGAGTATTAAGTAAAATAAACGCTAATGCAGCTTAGTTTATCGATTTGTATTTACACGTGAAAAAAGTTAATTTTGAAAAATGTATGCAATAATATATAGTCGAGTTAGCTTAGCGCCGTGGCTGTGTCGTGCAAAATCTTATTTGGATTCGCTAAAAATAAGCTTAGTGTATTTCGGGTGTTTGGTGAATCCGCGCTCTTGTAGTGACTAGGGTGAAAGTATTCAGACCCTCGGCCTTGAGAGCGCTGGTGTCGGATTACAGTGTTCTGTCACAGTAGAAAGCACGCATTTTCTCTTAATTTGTGTCGTAAAAAATGCCTCGGATCAATGACAGCCTCATGACCTTGACACACTCCCATAAAATAGTCATGGTGATTGGTAAACAGCTCCGTTTTTCGCTGTACTAACATTATGTATATATAAGTCTGTCTATCTATTCTTATCTGTAATATAAAGAATTGAAGAGTTTGTTATACTGAGATATGGTCACATATTATTGGTTCCAATTGAAACATTCTTTGTGTTTGATCATCAATTTATTGAAAGCTATAGGCTATATTATATGATGATAACCATTTCCTTGAATCCACTGACCTTCAGTCAGATTTACCTCCAGGATCTAGAATGTGTCTTTTGTCATATGTGGAATAAAATGTATGTAACATTAATATATACAACTAAGAAACAAGGTTTCTATTTTGAACAAGAAATAAGTATTATATTTAAAGAATGTGAAGAAATCCTTACTATTTCTTTTTATATTGAGATAAAGAGTAAGAAAATTATAATGTTATCCTTCCATTGAACACTGAAGTTTCAATTATTTTCTTACAGTAAGAGTAAAAGCTATTTTTCTCATTTTTAGTAAAATAAATCACACAATAATTAAACCTTGTTATGTGTAAAAATTATTATTATCTTTATAATAATAACAAAAACTTTACTTTAAAATTTTCTAGAACCTCTGAAAGTTAATATTAAGCAGCACCCAATTCAAGGCCTGTACTAGGATAGCTTTACATTTATAGGCCACAAACATTGTTTGAATTTAGTTGCCTCTCCAGTAATGCAAAAACTTTAATAATTACCTAAAGAAATTGATTTAAAGGCAGCCGATTCTCATGTTAGAATAACAATTTTTTTGTTTCATGATTTCACATTTTTAACATGTTGTGTCAGCTAGCCTAATGAATATTTTTTTCCTTCCATTTTTCAGTCCTTCAAAGTTTTTGCTAAAATTTATCTTCTAAAAATATATTATTTATTCTATCCTATTTCCTACATGTATAGACTGATAGTTATACATGTAGGAAATAGGATAGAACTGCCAATCTATCTGTGATCACAATAACACAGCTCTCACTCATATCATTATTTACTAACTTCTAAAATGTGAGCTACAACACAACTGGCATATAAGAATTTTGAAGTAGTTTATATACATAAGAACAATACTATTATATGATACAAAGGACCTCTTATTGAGCTATGCTAAGAAAAAAGATCACAAGCCCAAACTCAACAGTCAGACTGTATTTGCCAATTTGGTTCAAAAATCTGTATTTTTTTTCTAAGCATAAAATAAGAATAAAAAAAATTTCTAAGAATAAAAAAAAGCATAAATCACTGAGCATACATGAGGGTGGAATAGATAGGAACTAAGGTCCCATACCAAAAGACTATAATTTCACCTTTGATTCAGTTACACACTATAATATCATGATAAATAGAAAATAAGTTGGTGCTCAAAAATAAATAAATATCTTAACACTGTATACTGCATATAACAGCTAACCTAGTGCTAAAACACTCTGTTCCCTACAGCCCACTCAATTTTAGAGACTGCATCTTGATTGGAAGTGGAAGTCAACTTGTGTGGAAGTCAACATCGCTCTTCGTCTTCTTACCAGAGTGAGGACATAGAAAAGAATTCATTCCCAAAAGTGGGAATCAAACCCACGTCTGTTGTGTTAACAGTCCGACCCTGTCACAAAGAATCACCACAAGCTCAGATTACTTTTTAAATAAAGGATGTTTGTTTATTATGAATGCTATATTTATTTAAAACATTAACACATATGACACTCTGTTGACTTTATGAGATAATTTTTCAATTATATGGTAAAGACGAGGGGCCCAAATGTGAACTTAAACTTATTGTTTTATCTTATTATACAAAATGTTTACATAACTTGTATGTAGTTGTAGCGCAGGGACACAAGCATATGACTGTAACTGGGCAGTTGTGGATTCGATTCCCACCAGAAGAAATTAATGATATATTATACAGAGCGTCATATGTATTTTGAGGCCAATCGTAGCGCAGCGGCACAAAGTGTGACTGTAAAACCGACTGGTTGTGGGTTCGATCCTCACTCGAAGAGATGAAATATTTACTTAAATTTATATTTCCATTTCTTCGCACTGGTGTCGAGGCAAAGCGCAGCGTTGAGTTCTGCCACTCAACACGCAATGCCTCCAGAATTCGGCAGAAAGTGGGGAACAGAGTGTCTTAACACTAGGTTCCCTCTGTCTACTCTGATGTATGCAGGATACAATGTGAAGCTGATTTTTATATATTATTTTCGTTTCTTCGTTCTGGAACTGGAAAAAACCACAGTGGTGAGCTCCGCAACTCGACACATTGAGTGTCGCCTCGGAAATTCGGCGTAAAGTGAGGAACGGAGTGTCTTAACACTAGGTTATCTCTGCAGAGTTTCTACATGCGAGATACAGCATGAAGCCGAAAGAATACGCATTTGACAGCCGCAGTTTGACTGTATATGCGATAGTTGTGGATTTTGTTCTCTGTTAGGGGAATTATGTCTTATAAGTTTCCTGCTGCGGTAAGCAAACTGCGATTGCAAATCTCATAGCAGAAATTTATTCTTCCAAAATAGAAAATTTGCTTGCGTTAATATGCAATATTCTTGTTTTACTTTGGCAAAAAAATTGATTTAAAAAAACTAAATTAAAATCGGTTCGTTAATTTTGGAGCTACGATGCCACAGACATACACAGCCACGTCAAAGTTATATTACAACTGGTTGATGCAGTTTTTATGATTCAATTTTGCATGTTGAGCTGTTGCAGGGATGGACCGTTTAGTCATGTTTTTTTCTTTTAATATGCATAATTTCATATAAATATGAAAATATGAGTTTTAAATTAAATTCAGATCCACGTTGTATGTCGCATGCACTAGCACCCTGCTAGGGTAGGCAGAGGGAGCCTAGTGTTAAGACACTCCGCTCCCCATTTTTCGCCGAATTCTAGAGACGAATTTGCGTGTTGGCTCGACCCCAAAATGAAGAAATGAAAATATAATTTTTTTCATTTCCTCGAGTTCTACTCGAAACCTACGTCTGTCGCGTCACACTCACATGCACGTCGCATGCCCCTGCGCCACGATTGGCTTCAAAATATAAATGATTTTTTTAAATTAATTATATTAAACAATTATTTGAATCATACTATGATTATAATCATATCATTTGGTACTCCACATGTAATTGTTGTGGGTTCAATATCTTTGGTTTTCCTTGTTGTGGCGTGATAACATGGTAAGAAAAAAGAGATATGTCAAAATTCAAAACCTTATTTTCTATTGGTACGTATGCTCTTATGAACTCGACTTTTTACTTCTTACTAAGAATTTTAGACGACTAGGGTATTCCTTATTTCATTTTTCGACTAATAAAAAAAGTCTAATGTTCTTCAGATTTTGTTACAATATATTTAGAAATATCAAAACTTACACTGTGTCCAAATAAATAACATAATGCACATCGTTAACTACTCTATGAAAGAGATTATAATAATCTACTCGTGGCCAACCTGAAGTTAGAATTTTTTAACTCTTACACATTATTCAGTAAGAAAATTATTAAAAGTAAGAAAACTCTTAAAATAAAATCTGCACAGCCATCTATAGCCAACTTCAGGGCGGCGACGTCTCGTCGACTGTATTGTAAACAAACAGACACACTAAAATCAAAACATTGTTGCAGGTAACATAAAAATGCAAAGAAAGCGCCCGTCCAGATTGAAAAAGAACTGAACTAAGCCACAATGCCCGTCGTCTCCCCCTCCAGATACACCCCGACCTCTTCCACACTGACCGGCTCCTACCGGTCCTCACTTACATCCTCCTCTAGCATCGAAAAGCCCTATTACAGAACTAGCAGTGGCACCTACGTCACATCCACACTACGTAGCAGTTATGGAGATAGAACTACCGAATATAGGTCCAGATATAGCGAAGTCGATGGCAAAAGAGAAAGAAAAACGTCTCTCGTAGAATATTCTAGAAGCTCACGAGCTCCAAGCGTGACGGATTCGGATAGCGGCATTTCAAGCCGCTACAGATCTGATAGAAGTGAATCTAGATCGCGCGATGTATCCACAACAAGGAGTGAAAGTTCTAGAACTTCAGATTTGAGAGGAAAGAGAAATGTAATCAGTACAGCCGCGTTGACGATGTCGCCAGCTGAGTTGTATAATAAATATTCTCCAGCAAACTATGTGCCATTAACGCAGAGGATACAACAACAAAGTCAGAACAACTACGGGGAAATATCCCGGTCTAAGTCAATATCTAACGATATAGGCAGACCGCCAGCGCCTGAATGTAGGTCCAGGAAGCCAAGGAACTCAGCCGCTACAATATCTGAGGTATACATACACCTTTAAACATATAAAGTAAGAGTAACGTCATGGTATTGAAGAAGAGTTTGCATTTATATGTTCTCATCGTGAGGGTACTCTTACTTTCTATTATTACAATTCACTTAAGTTGTCTATATTGGTTTTGTTTATCTGTGGAATTGTTATTGTCTGTAAATGGTCGGTCATCGACATCTTTTCATTTCCATTTTTTTAAATCTTTACCCTAATAATTATGTTTAGGTTTATATTTTATACTTTATTAATTTTAAACATATAGACAGACAAACAATCTGTATTTAATATTTCTAACATGATTTATGAATATAGCACCTGTGTTACTACTAAAGGATTTAGCCTTCATTAGTTAATATTGTTAATTGGATTGTGTCACGTCTACATAAATATATATTTATTATACCTATGTTTTATTTTATCCAAGATAATAATATGTATATAATATTATATGTACTTGATATAATATTTGAAAATAGGAGTTATTACATAAACATATTTTTAATTTAAAATTTAGCATCATACAGACATTCTAGGCGCAAGAATATTCCCATGAGTCGTACCTAATGTTACAATAGATTATTTCGTATTGGTTTTCTGCGTTGAAATCTATTGATAAAAAATCTATTTTCCATTCAAATTTCATACACATAATAATCTCACAGGTAAACAAGGCCGTGTGCGCGTGTGTTGTGTGTTTATGTTCTTAACCATCGCACTAAGCATCAGAACCAGCTTCCAATAGAATCACGCGCCGCCCGAAAGGAGCCTGAGCCTGTACATATTTCAAAGTTAATGCTTTCTATCAAAAGTTAACCTAAACTTTACCAAGTTAGCGCTTGCTCCCTAAAGTTGGTGCCAACTTCGTTTTGATTGATACCTTTCGCTCGGCCCCCTTAATAGCATCGTAGCAGCGATCAGTAAATGGTCAGCGCATGTGCGGAGTTGTTAGAACTAACACACAATCACATCGCGCTATTTTCATGAAATATTTCATTATCGCTAAGTATTAATTTTACGACAACCAGAAACCTGAAGGCAGAAGATATAAGGAAAGCTCGCCGACACCAAGCTACAGCAAGAGGAATTCAATGTCCAACGGCGTGAAAGACAGCAATGGCAATGAGGTGCCTTCCGTATCGGAAATACGGAAGCGATTCGACCCAAAAATGACAGTGACTAAGCTACCTGCAAACGATTCGCGATATTCTACTAAAACTGTAGAACAATATCTCAATCAGCTTAAGGATTGTGAAAATGGGAGCGTCGGCTATACTAAAATTAATTCTAAAGACGATCAACCCGTGCCAGTTCACTTGCCATATGTAGAGAAGAATGGTCTAAGTCATAGATGGGAAGGGTCCCCTAAATCTAGGTCTAATTCAAACTCAGATTTGACTCTCAGTAAGACTATATCCGAGCCTGTATCCTTAGCTAAGCCGTCAATAGATAAAAACAATTCAATGTCCGTCTCATTAACGGCGAAACTTCCATCCGAAAGATTAGCTAGCATCAAAAGTCAATTGGACCCTAATAATCCAATAGGTAAAATTTTAGAGAAATCAACTGTTATTCAAGTTGAAAATGGTGACGTAGATTATATAGATCGTAAAAAAATACGTAATAGTCCCGAAGTAAAAATTAAAGATTTAAAATCTGATATAGAGAAACAGACGAAAACACCAAAACACACGACAAATTTTGCTTCCTATATACAAATATCACAACCAATTGCATCCGGTGCTACTCCTAAACATAAATCCGAAACGAATGAGGATACTCTTAAGAATAAAGATGGTAAAAAGTCGATTAAATATATAGACTCGGAAGAAGATAGATTAATGCTCGAAAACGATATAGAATCTCCAAGTGGCACCGGTTTTGAAAACAAGACTTTCGAGCATGAGAACTTTTTAAAGAAGAGAACGGAAAAGAACGAAGATGAAGATGGTGTAAGATCAATGGAAACCAGTACAGAAAGCACCATCAGCGAGTCCACAGAAGACTCCAGTCCAGAAACTCCATCATCCAGAAGAAAGATCCTGGATATCAAAGATTATGAAAATATTAAATCGGTAAGTGATCATACTTTCTCTTTTTGAAGGCACTGTATTAGAAAAAATATTGCTTTTTAACGTTATTTCTGTGTTGGCAACAAACTATTTTAGGATTTTTTCCATATAAATTCAGATAAAGGGTAATAACTAAATTTACTAACCGAAAAACATTTTATATTTTATTTAAAATCCCGTATCACTTAACTGACTAGTATATCGTCAAAGACACGTACGTATGACGTGCATGCTGCGCTTTTTTTTTATTTTTAGAATCGTTTTGTATTTTTACGTGAAGTCTTTCTGAAAAATGCATTGATTGTGACGTTCTCAGATTTCGTGTTGTTTTCTCTTTACGTTTGTTATCAACTTGTGGTCTTTGTTTCCGGCCTAATAGGATGTTTCGGTACAAATTTTATCACCAATCTTTTTGCTCTATAAGCTTTAGAAATACTAGGATTCGCCACATGCTGTGCACGGCTGGCGGAGCTGAGCGAAGCTATGTTGCGCAAAATTGTGCCAATTTTTTGCGAAAATATTGCGAAATTTTTTGTTTTTCTACACGCGCTGGGTTAGGTTGGAGTTTCAAAACGTTCCACAGCTTAACTCTATGGGTCACATTTTGATCATTTACTCAAAAACTACAATTACAATTATCACCAAACTATTTCACTAAGATCACCGTGTCGTCCACAACATTCCTGCAAAATTTTAGAGCTGTAGATTTAACGATCTAAGAGGAATTTGACCGCTCAGTTTAATTAAATGTGTATATTTTGAGATTTTGGTTATATGAACTTACTTTTATAAAACAATATCGTCAAAACATTATATGTTCCTACTTATTGGGTAAATACATTTGCATTTGACTGGAAACTAGGTGTGATTTTTAGTTTCAATCCTTGATAGAAATCGATCTGCGCAAATAAAATACCAGCGTAAAATGCCTCTGAATAGACTGAAATGAGAGAATAAAGTTGCATAGGATTAAGTCATCTTTGCTTACCTCGCCAATATAAGAAATGCGTAAATATAAAACACACAGATAAGATTAGGCTCTAAACGGTAGTTGAATTATAAATAGATATGGTTACAGATTAGATAAAAGAAAGTTTAATAAACTTAAAAGTGTGGCCTGGTTCGAGGAATAACTTTTGCCAATTTTTCAGCACAACATAATTATATATATCCAAATATTTAAAAAGAAACAAGAGTTCGTTGGCATTTACAATGAGGTCGTCGTGTATTTGTGTGCGTGACTCATCTATATGTGTATGTATGTAAGTATGTAAATGTGTGCGTGTCGTGAAATTTTGGTCTGTCATCCTCCTGTCTAATTATACATTTTGATGATTTTTGGAAGTTTATTTTTTGGGTCATTGTTGCCAAATGTTGTCTATAATTATATTTAGATAGATTTTTATTCATTTAGATTTACGCCCAATATTAATAACCTATCTCCAACGTCAATCTAAGATTGTTTCATATATCTATCCAATCTCTAGTTTGGATAGATATATGAAACAATCTAAGATTGACGTTGGAGATAGGTTATTAATATTGGGCGTTAATAATTCACTTCTTATATGAATTTATAATCAATTTATGTTTTGCATCTGGATACCTTATTAGTTAAATATTTTTAAGGTAAAATTTTTTTTATTAATTATCCCATGAAACTGTATATTTTTTTTAATATTTAGTTTCAAAGAGAAACTAACAATAGAATCAATCCAAAGTTTAGATATAACCAATAATTCATATACTAGAAAAATCGATGGCAGTAATAAAAAATATACTATAATCATTATATTATAATTTTTATTGTGTCATAAACTTTTTCTAACAGAAAACGCAGCTCTCAGACGGTCTTCATTCCTCATCTATAAATAAGACTCCGTCAAATGTAACGTCTAGAAATAAGTTGCGCGGGAAATGTCGGGAAGCTTCGCCACGTGGGAAATTTGACGTTTGCGCTGCCATTTTGAAATTTTGAAAGTGACATTTACTTCAATCAATTGCTTGAAAATAGAGTAAACATATATTGTTCCTAACAAAATTATTTTTGGCTCTTTTTGACTTTGGTAATCTGTTAAATGAATATCGAGCAAACTCACTATCACTTTAAAAATATCATCACCAATTATCACATAAAAATTAAAAAAAAAGCATAGTAATATCCCAAATTAATAAAAAAATAAGAAGTACGTTTATCTATTGTTGCGCGTCATCGTTAACTAATGGATTACTATTTATATTTAACATCACAACGTTCATAGTTCATTGTATTACCATTTTTAGATATAAATTGTTAAGTTTCACAATCGCCTGATAAACTTTTACTAACATACTTGGCAGGTAGTCATGATATCCTGTTCACGTCAGAACAAATAAAAAGAGATGATATGATCGTCTTCCAAATAAATGAAAAAAAAGTCGCCAAATATTGCTGAAAAATGGGTCTTAATTTTTTAACCCCAATTTATTGTCTCTTTAAGATGTTAATATTCTTAATTTTAAATTCATTACGCCTTGACGTGCATTTTGATAAAAGGCTATCGTTAGAGTTTTTCTTTCGTTATTTTATTTTAAATTAAATGTTTATTGTATGGTTTGGTTTGGTTCTTTAATTATGGCGTTTCGAGCGTCCTAGTTGCGCACATATCACTTCGCCAATGTTTATTGTAATTGACTCGTTTTTAGCATTTTTGTTACATTATTGACATCTGATTTCATGTTACATACAATTTAAAACTACATTTTAAATAATATAAATACAAATATTACTTAATAAGTATTTAATTTTACCAATAAGTTTTGCTGCAGTAGCTAAATCATATTATTCTGGCCACCAACGTATTGAAATTTTAAAATGACAAATGTCAGTACACTGCCAAATCTTTTCGAAGTTATTTTATCAATTTTGTAAACGTTAAATTTTATTACACATATATGGATTAAAGTGACTCGTGATTCGTAAAAGAAGCTGTAAATCCATTTGTTTTTATCAATTTCATTTTTTTTTGTCTACCTAAGTACTTGATAACCTATAATAGAGCAATGATCATTTTGCTAAAGCCATTTTAACTAGTTAACTTCCGCAGAGAGATTATTAGAGTCCTTATACACTTTACAAAAATAATAATGATTTGTCACTGCATTCTCTATTTACTTCGAAATGCAGCTATTTGGCGTATAGTTTTTATATTACGATATGGTATTACATCAAATTTGCTTATTTTGCAAATTGAATTTCTGTTTTGATGATGTTCAGGTCATCATTTTGTTTTTAATTCCATGTATTATAGTATTTTTTTGGTCTTTGTCTTCTTTTGATACCAGTTTAAGAAGTGATAACTTTGGCTTATTGTTCTTTGTCTTACGAAGGTATGTTTTATATTAACCTAGTGTAAGACACTCCGTTTCTGTCACCTTTCCGTACTCCACTTTCCGCCGAAATCTGGAGGCATTGCCTCGTTACCAGAGCGAGGAAATGAAAATTTTTAATTTTTAATTCCCTCGAGTGGGAGTCGAACCCACAACCTGTCGCGTTTACAGTCGCACGTTTGTGCTCATGTGCCACGTGGCCCCAAGTGGGTTCTCAAGTGGATAAGCTGGATCTGCGCGACCGATATATCATGCACCCATGTTGATGCAATATTCCTTGTGTGATAGACTCTTTAGGTCTCTTTGATTTACCTGGACGTAATTGATTATTATTTGGGAATATCAGTGTGAAACTGCTCTTTATTTCATGTAATTCCGATATTCTAAACGTTCCAGATTATAAAGACATGGAGTGTTACCATGTTATATTTATATATTTTTAAACCAAAATAATCAACCTGATAACGCTTATCAGTTACGACATCGAATCTTCAAGGTGCAGGTTGTATAATCCAAAACAATACGGTCAAATCGTAGGGTTGAATAGTAGCGTAGAAATAAAGTTGGGTATATTACTTAATAAAATATATTTCACAATTTTCACGCTTTTGGATGATTTTCCGAATCATGTGTCGATTGAGATGCCGTTGGTTATAGGTCAGTAACTGGGACTTTGCACAGAGTGAGAGAGTGATAAAATATAGCTAAATATTAGGACTAAGGCAATTGAATGAGGTTTATCTTGTTTCGTTCTTCATATTCTAAGTCAGATCCAAGAGAGGTGAGATAACAATGCTCTGGTCACATGTCACTGGAACACTATAGCAGATAAATGATTCTAAGATTACGTATTAAATAGATTGTGAAATTTGGCAACGGCATTTGGCCAACGGACCGCCCGTTCAGTTCGCGCTCAGCCACGGCAATGGTGGGTTAGTGACGTCACGCGCGAAATGCCCTTTCCCGCGGGAATCACTTAATTCCGCCATCTTGTGTCACTCCCGCGCATTTCGAAATTTACGTAAGCTTCTTTTGCGTGTCGCGATTTATGTAAATTTAGTTTAAATTGTACTTTGATATTGTCTATGTTAAGTGACCTTGACTCTGTGCCAAATTAAATTGAGAGTGGACTCTTATCTATAATATGAAGACGTAAGGGTGGTTTTTAAATGTACAATGTTGATAAATTCTGGAGGTGATACAGTGAGAAGTATAAAGAATGTGAATTTCTGACAAATCCGGTTGTTACGTACCATCTGTTTTAAAAAATAACTTTTATATGGTCAAATAGTACAAACTTTAACGTTCCTGGCAACCAAAAATATATTTTAGCCTAGTCCTTTAGTTATAAATGACAAATTTAAATTAGTATTTTAACATTCCCTTCCTCATCACCTGTATAATTGTAGAATCTTATAATACATAAATTTTATAATAGTTAAATATTTAAACAAAAAAAAAAACAACAACAACAAAAAATAAAACATATTTTTTTGAAGACAGTATTTATAGTGTTTATTGACTATTAAATTTGTTGTATGAAAACCTTTCCTCAAAAAGTTTTTCAGACTTTTGACGTAAAATGTGGCACATGGGTGTTGTAAATGTGAACTAACCTTACAAACCAACTAGTGACTGAAAGTCATTAAAGAGTTATATCATAAAATTAAGATAAAAACCAAGAGAAAATACGAAGAAAGCAGGAACTCGAAGAATAAAATAGAAGAACATTAAGAAATTGATAAAAGAAGATAAGAAAGCCTAAATATTTTGCACGCATTATTCAATTCCTCAATATTTGGGTGAATTTGTCTGACAATTTTAAGTGTTTAGTCGTATGCTCTGGTACTTGGAGCTGGTGATCCTCGCATGCGTGACGACGGGAGTGCTCTCGGCGCTGCGCAATGAAGTGTGGCTGCCGGCGCTGCTTCGAGCCGCGCCCGAGGACCCTACGCGTAAACCACGCCTATGGGCTGCACTATCAGGTTCCTGGATTACTCGATGTTATGATGATAGCTTTGATTGATTAGCTGGAAGTATTTTGTTATCATTTAATATTTTAGTGTTTATACATTTTTGGATACTTACATTTGAGTAATCTTGTAATTATATATAGATTAACTAATGTGTAGTGGTAAATGAATTAAATCAATAGCAACTTATACACTATATTTTGAAAACCCTCCTAAAATTATGATTTTTGAACACGTCGTTCAGAGGGCGCTGTTGGCGCGCGACTGCCCGCTAGAGGACCCGTGGAACTTTCTACGGTGACCATCACACGAATGGTAACGAACGATATTCGCTCTTATTGCGTGTACTGTGAATAGTTTTTCGTGTATCTGCTTCGAAACGCCGGTCATTTTGTTTTGCTGCTGATGCCCTTAATTTTACTTTTATGTATAGAGGTTCTTGTCAATATCTAACCATGTCCATGTTTTTCTCTGTATAAAACTTCTATTTCTTCAATTTCATAACTACCTTCATCTGTTTATAAAAAGATACCAACTTTTGTTGCCAACGCAGAAATAAGTTTATCTTTATAAGTGCCTTCAACGCATACCTCTCTCCATCCGTAATGCTATCTCATACGTTTGTGTCCGTGTGTTATGTAGATGCATGCTCTTCTAGACTTTTTTCTCAATTTTAGATATATTTGTTTAACTCATGTCCTCGCCATTATTACTAGAAGATACCTTATAAATGATTTTATTTTTGTTGCCCCAAAGCTTATGTAAAAAGATTACATATTACATAGTAAATAGATTACCATATACTTAGCGTTGAATATTATACAATAATAGGTTTACAAACCGTACATCGTACCGCCTTAGAGTCATTACAAATCATATCTGGTATGTATTAAAATCGATATTAATTTACATCATTTATAGAAGTTGCGTTTGTTGCGATATTGTTTTTTCAAGGACAAAAACAAGGAAATCATGATTGTCTACTTTTGTTTATGTCTCATTGTGTTTTAATTGTATTTAAAAATACTTTTTTGTGTTCTACCTTTAAATAAATGGACGTATACTTATTACAATTATATCATAACTTATTAATTATTATGGTTAAACGCTAGTGATTTTTAATATTTTCAAAGTGTTATTCCATATTTAGGAATATGCTATAATACAACTGACATACTCGTACGTACAGACATTTTACAGACCAAGGATTAATTAGCATTAGACCGTTCCAAAGGTTTTTACATTTAAAAAGTAAATAACTAATATATAAACACAGTATATACATATATACGGGTGTAGGAATTGGCGGGAGGTAAGAGCGGCCCCAGCGGTCTCCGCCGCAGTAGCGAGAGGAGTGACATCTCCGAACGAAGTGAAAAGTCAAGTCAGACCAGTGGTACGTAAACTTTGCTTACATAGTAAAATTAATGATATCTTTTCTGTATTTGTAGTAAGTAACTTTATCTAAATAAGAATATTCTTATATTTTTTATTTAATTTTAAGACAAATTATCATTTTACTTTATTTTGTTTTAATAAATATCAATAGATATTGTTCCAACCTTTACAATATATTCATGTAATTAAATAATATACCATGAAATAATTAAACTTAAAGAAAAAATAATTAAACTTAAGCTTAAAGCCACTACTCTTCCTTATCTACATAATGAACGAAATACTTGATTTAATAATTTCAACAATAAAATCCAGGTCTCAACGGCTTGAGGAACATCGGCAACACGTGCTTCATGAACAGCGTGTTACAGTGCTTGTCTAACACGCGGCCGCTACTCGAGTATGTGTCAGATGATAAATATTCTTCGGATATCAATACTACACTGTCTTGTATGAAAGGAGCTCTTATTAAAGGTTAGTATTGATCGATCACTTAGTTTCCAAGAAGGAAGCTTCAAATCAAACTACGTTTAAATTTTACGTTTTTTTTTTTAAATTATTAATACATATATAAATGATACATTTTCCAGCGTTCGCAAGTGTAATAAAAGAATTATGGCGCAACGGCGAGAGGGATTCGGTTATTAACACTACTTCACTGAAGTCCCAGGTTCAAAGATTTGCACCGCGTTTCATGGGATACAGCCAGCAGGACGCACAGGTGGGGGGTTCAACATATTTTAAACCGCATGATGAATGGGGGAACGCTCAACGCCGCGCTTAACCTTAGCAGAGCACCTAATTTAAAATTATGTTAAATATGTACCTGTACAATTATTCTCCCGAGTGTACATTGAATTCGCAACCATCATCAATCAAACTAATACTTTACTTAATTATGGCTTCAAGGTGTATCCTGCACATAGCAGAGGCAATCTAGAAATTAGTGTTAAGACACATCGTTGCCATTGAGACACTTTCGTTCCTCATTTCAATAGTATTTGAATTCTTTATTATTATAATAATATAAATATATCTAAAAATGCGAAGTTACTACGTATTTATATGTATGTATGTGGTAATTGGAGCAAAAACAAAACAACAATCACAGTACTTGTGCTCTACTATTCTAATAATATTATGAAAACCGATACTCTTATTGTACATTTTAAACTTGTTACTCAATCAAGTAGAAAGTATAAGAAATAGCATATAAATATATTGCATTTTGTAGTTTCACCTGTATGCACATAACAGGGTAGGCAGATGGAGTGTACTGATGTGGTGTTAAGAGACTCCGTTAGAAAAATAAAAAAAAAGTATTACTTTTTTTATTCATCTCACGGCTCCCTAACCGTAAGATAAAAGTAAACAAACCATGAAAAAGTTACTTTATATTTAAGATTAATGGAATATATTTTATAAATATTACTATGGAAGTAATACGTGGATAGCACAGTAGGTAGTACTATACAGGGTGGAAGTGTCAGCACCACTTTAAATGAAACCACAGTTTTAACTTCTCTATAAATGCCTAATACAATTAAAAAATTATCCCAAAAATGGAAAAGTGATTTTTTCAAACAAAATAAATAATAAAATGATTGTTGTAATATAAAACGCCATTTCTCAAGAACGACGCACGCACACATAAACCTATGAAAGGGAAACCGCCGCATACGCCTCATTCCGAAATCGAGTCGTAGGTATTGGCGGCAAAGTTCAAAGTTGTTTAACCTTTACGTTATTGGTATCTATTCGTAACTGCGTCACACGAAATACGGGAATGGATAAACATCGTGAAATGAAAAAAAATCCTACGTCTAAACTGTTGAGGTATCTTGATGAATTTCTTTAGGTGTGGGTTTTAAATATTTTACCCTATATGCTGTTCCCGTATAAGGAGCGCTGACACTTTTACCTGTATAACAATGTCTTTAGAAGATGTTTAACCTTTATTATATCTATATCATAAATTACTTGAGTAATTTAAATTACAATTACATTATCATTTGAAATATCTATACATTGGTAGTTAAAGTTTTAGTTAATTCGATAAAACACTTTATAGCAGTGTTTCCCAACGTGGGGCCCACGCCACACTGGGGGACACTTTGATAGTTAACCCGCTTGATAGTTAAGGGGGGCAATTCAAAAATGAACTCCATGCAACTTTAACCCTGTCGCTTCGGCCCATTATATGCAATGCATAGGTCTAGCATCGGTGCCAAATAACATTAACAAAAAAAAAGAGAGAGAGATCAAAATATCAACTGGGTGATTGGAGTCTTCAAGTAGAGCACGGGCTCATCGTAATGTACATAGTGTTTCACATCATTCAGTTGGTGTTCATTTGAAATAAGTGTTTGTCAAAACTGTTGTAATAGTTCGTTGATTTAATATTCATATATATTATATAGATATAATTGATAAGTATTTGATTACAGTTTTATTTATTTTAATTTTAAGAGCATAACTTCTTTGTCACATTGAATTAATTTTACCATATATTTTAATTTAAATTTAGAGGCCATTGCGTAGGCCATTGCGATGGCATTGTACCGACTCTGTTATACGGCAGCTAAACGTGGGTATTACAGAAGAAGAATGAAAGAAAGATGAATGCTGTGGAGATGCGATCTCTTCGTAGGATAAGCGGAGTCAGCTTAGCTGATGGAATCCGCAATGAAGAGATATACAGATTGGCAGGTACTAGCGAGGATGTCACGGTGAGAATGAAGAAGAAATCAATTTTACATTCAGTTCAGATCATTATTCAATTCAGTTTTTTATTATTATTATTTTGTTTAAAAAAAAATATTTAAAATATAATGCTTACAATGACATTACTTAAAAGTATTGTCCATCATTAGAGACCACTTTCTCCCATCTCTCTGGTAGCAATTGAATCCCACGTCGAAAAAACGACTCATCTTTCGAGGCAATCCAGGAATCAAGCCATTTTTCGGCTTCTTCAAAAGAATGGAAGCGCTGCTCGCTTAAACCGTACGCCATCGACCAAAACAAGTGGTAATCGGAGGGGGCTATGTCCGGTGAATACAGTGGGTGGGGTAGAACTTCCCATTGAAGTGTTTTCAGGTAAGTTTTGACTGGTTTTGCCACATGTGGCCGAGCATTATCATGTAATAAAATCACTTTGTCGTGTCTCTGCTCGTATAGTGGCCGCTTTTCTTTCAGAGCGCGACTCAAACGCATCAACTGAAGTCGATAGCGAGCTCCCGTGATAGTTTCATTAGGTTTAAGCAGCTCATAATAAATTACGCCCTGCTGATCCCACCAAATGCAGAGAAGAAGCTTAGAACCATGGATATTTGGTTTTGGCGACGATGTTGATGCGTGACCCGGCATGCCCCACGATTTTTTTCGCTTTGGATTGTCGTAGTGAATCCACTTTTCATCCCCAGTGACGATACGGTGCAGAAAACCTTTTCTCTTTTGCCGTTGAAGCAACAATTCACACATGAGAAAACGTCGTTCTACGTCTCTCGGCTTCAACTCATACGGCACCCAATGCCCTTGCTTTTGGATCATTCCTAACGCTTTTAAACGTTTTGAAACTGTTGACGCATCTACTTGTAACGTTTTCCCGAGCTCTACTAACGTCTGACATGGATCTTCTTCAAGCAATGCCTCCAATTCTGTCTTCAAATTTTGTCGGTGCTCCAGAACGCTCTTTGTCTTCAAGGTCAAAATCATTACTTTTGAAGCGCCTAAACCAGTCTCTGCACGTTGTATTCGACAAAGCATTGTCTCAACGAGA
This sequence comes from Heliconius hermathena, assembly GCA_013403705.1. Lineage (NCBI taxonomy): Eukaryota > Metazoa > Arthropoda > Insecta > Lepidoptera > Nymphalidae > Heliconius > Heliconius hermathena. The sequence goes on from JAAIXJ010000160.1 coordinate 344,118, forward strand.
ATTCTGTGTGCTTCTGCTGCAGATTTTTTCTGAATAAAGCAGTGCAATAAAATTCCCCGCAAAAACACTTTATTTGGCACAAAAGTACACATTTTCACAAAGGGAAAATAAATATGTAGTTGACACTGTAGTAAACACTATTCTACTATAATTTGAGGTTACATATAGTACTACTTTGGTGATTCGTTACCGTACGAAATTCCATGCACAGAGTGCCGCAACGCCATCTTTCAAAAAACACTGAACTTATTCAAGAGAACTTATTCAAGGTCCTATATATGTTTGAAATTTTACTTACTGTGTTTTGTTAACAATTTAATAGAGATTTCTTCCTAGAACCTATCATTTTGTTTCTTAAGTGGACAAATCAATTTCCAAATATTAAAAAATATGCATAACATTTTTTTATACATATATTTTTTTAACATAAATAATTATTAACATAATAGGCATTAAACATTTTAGAAATGTTAAGGTGGGGAATGGCACAAAAAAGATTGGGAAACACTGCTTTATAACAACATTGTCGCGTGCCACTTTTTATATTGACATTACTTTTTTATTTGTAAACCGATTGAAATAAAACAAACAATTAATGTTAAGGCAAGTTTGCCAGAATAGAATAGTGAAAACTACACTTACATCGATCGAGCAGTTTGTCCAATACATTAATAAAGGCTCTCAATAACATTTTTTCATACATGAATTGTAGGTATCGAATCATTACGATTTTATTACAAGTATAAATGTGAAAAATTGTGAGGATGTATGTTTGTTCTATTTTCACCTTAAATAATATGTAAACTTTTTTCTTAATTCGTCTTTGATATAACAATAAGTTTAACCGGTTTATTTAATGTTTTCCAGGAGTTTCTCCGTTATCTGCTGGAAGGTTTGCACGAGGACGTGAATCGTGTCACCATCAAACCTAAGCCCATACTTACAGAGATCGATGAGTCCCTTAGCGCGGCGCAGCGCGCGGCGGAGGCGTGGGCGCGCTACCTGCGCGCGGACGACAGCCGCGTGGGGGACATCTTCGTGGGGCAGCTCAAGAGCACGCTGCGCTGCGCGCACTGCCTGCACGACTCCGTCACCTTCGACCCCTTCTGGGACCTCAGCCTGCCCATCCCCGCGCGCACCGGCAACCTCAAGCTGCAGCAGTGCCTGCAGCACTTCGTGCGCGAGGAGGAGCTGGACGGCGACGAGAAACCGGTACTTCACGCGTATAACCTAGTGTTGATTCCTCATTTTCCGAAATATTTTCAATATATAACGTTTTGAGTGATGGAATGATGGAACACAAGAGTCGAAAAATAATAATAATTGAAATAAAATCATTGTTTTTCATGAGAACCGAAACCCACGACCATCACGCTTATAGTGGAACGCTGTGCTAATCCGCCTAAACCTATTGTTATATTATAGCCAAATTATATGAATTGTTTCCATAAATATTGATCTATGTGTAAACCTGATGTAACAGCGACATTACTGTAAAGCTGAGACCTTTTTTAGCGCATAGGCACGAAATGTGACTGTAAAATCGGCTGGTTGTAGGTTCGATCCCCACTCGAAGGAATAAAATATTTATTTTTTCGCTCTGGTGACGAGGCAAAGCGCGGCGTTGAATTCCGCCTCTCAAAATATAATGCCTTTAGAATTTGACGAAAAGTGGGAAATGGAGTGTCTTAACCCTAGGTTCCCTCTGCCTACCCTGCTGTGTACAAACTTTGACATTTGTAATATTAGTAGCCCCTAACGATGTTGGTGACATGTGCAGACGTGCTCCAAGTGCGGCGTGCGGCGCAAGTGCCTCAAGTGGTTCACGGTGCAGAAGTTCCCGCAAGTGCTGGTGCTGCATCTTAAGAGGTTCGTATATACATACAAACATACGTACATCTGATCTAAGATAACTAAATAGAATGTAGGTTCTCAATATCAACACTAATAAAAAAAATACCGAAATCAGTTTTGTTCATGTACATAAAGGACATTTTAGTCAAAGTCAAATAATTTTATTCAAAATAAGAAGTTACATGCTTCATTTATTGAACGTCAAATAATTTACCACCAGTTCACTAAAGTTAATGCTTGAGACCTGAGAAGAACCGGCGCAAGAAACGAGGCGGGACTCATTTTTTTAAATCAATTATACACAATCACATTTTAACGTTTCTGGCAATGATACTTTGAAACAGACTGGAGCGAGCATTTCATTCCCAAAGCGTGTTATCATTTATATTTTACCTGTAACACGTCTATTCACAACTCTTTTAAATTGTGATATAGAACATTCTCGGACGTTTTCTGGGATCCTATTGTAAAAGCGTACAGATTGTCCCATAAAAGAATTACGGACCCGATGTAATTTGGGTTACAGGTGCAATAAGTTTACTCCTATTTCTAGTATTGATATTATATTATGTACATCAACAATTTTGGCAATATCTTTAATATTCTTCTTAATATATAATACATAACATTTTCAAAAATGTATTGAAATGCAACTGTCAATATATTTATTTCTTTAAATTTTTGCCTTAATGATTTTTTAGGGCCTAAGTTATAGATTGCACGAATAGCTCGCTTCTGCAAGACAAAAATTGATTTAATACCAGCTGCATTACCCCAAAGTAGAATGCCGTAGGACATAATACTATGAAAGTAGCCAATCCTTAAATGACAAGAAAGTCCTGGAATTGACTGATCTAGAAGTAAATATAGCTTTAAACTCACTCTGTATAACATTGAAAAAATTATCATACAGTAAATTGGGCTTATTACTATGTTTTAAATATTTATTATAAGTTTAGTTATTATATTACTTCTAAACTTTTCTATACGACTAGTTGTCATCGGTATACTAACAATTTTTTTATTTTTATCAATTTTTTTTTGCCAAGGTGAAAGGAAGCCGACTGTCCGCAATGATCTGAACTTAACATATTAATTATTGATTTTTTACAAGGCACAGAGTTTGTAAAAATATTATCAATGCAAGTAGCGGTACAATGAGTGATTCTTGTTGGCTCTAGAAATAGATTGTCTAGGTTATATGAATTAAGTAGTGACCTGAATCTAGTGCAAATGGTGGAATTTTCTAGTAAATTAATATTAAAGTCACCACATACAACTATTAATTTCTTAGACCCAGATAACTTTACAAGTACTTGTTCTAATATTATTTCAAAGTGTTCATATAAACCAGTGGGAGGTCTATACACACTTACAACAATGAAATGCTCAAGCTCAATACAGGCCATTTCAATAGTTTGCTCAACAGAGAGGCTCACAATGTCTTTACGTTCTTTAAACTTGTAAGATTCATTCAAAATTATTGAAGAGCCACCGCGAATAGTTTTTTCTCTGTTGAACATACTAGCTACTTGGTGATTATTAAAATTCAAAATAGCCTCAGAGCTTCGAAGCCAGTGCTCTGTAATATAAAGTACATGAGTATTATTATTATATTTATATTATATATTTAAGAATAATTCAATTTCTAACTCTTTATTAAACATCCCTTGTGCGGCACGAGGTGTGACTGCAAAATCGACTGGTTGTGGGTTCGATCCCCACTCGAGGAGATGAAATATTTACTTAAATTTATATTTCCATTTCTTCGCTCTGGTGTCGAGGTTAAGCGCGGCGTTGAGTTCTGCCACTCAACACGCAATGCCTCCAGAATTCGGCAGAAAGTGGGGAACGGAGTGTCTTAACACTAGGTTCCCTCTGCCTACCCTGCTATGTGCGGGATACAGCGTGAAGCTAATTTTAATTTATTTTAATTCAACACAGAGATAAAGAACGATCTTGAAAGAAATATCAAGTAAATACAAAGATATTTTGGTTGGTTCGTTCATATAATATATGTAACTAATTTAAAAACTGTACAGGAGTTAATATGCAATTAATACAGTTATTTTACAAAGAATATTATGAATCCTACAACCTAAATTAAATTATTCACTGACATCAGCACATTTAACAGAGTTTTAGAATTATGATGAGACGTATATTATATAGGTAAAAAGAACATAAAGTTACAAAAATATATACGTGTAATACATAATTAGCTTTATGTATATTTTATAAATATCAAATATCAACAATGGTCGTATTTTTTTATTTAAAACAATCAAAAATTCTTTGACGATAATGTCGTAAAAAAAAGTCATATTAGAAGTCATTATAGTTGTCAATCGATTGTGCTTATTAAATCAGTAATCATGTATTTTAAGCGGGCGAAGCCGTGGGCGAGCCGCTAGTGTTACATAATTACTATTTATCAATATATGTAACATATTATTTAAATTAAATTTAATGTAATTTTCTTGTTGGCAACCTGTTTATGCAAGGAAATGTAAACATAATATTTTTTTTTACATTTAAATTCATCAGTTATAAATGGTAGTCATGTAATATTTTTTTATTTACATTTCCCCTTCCCCTGATGAAAATAATTAAAACTGTATTAGGACAGTGAGTATTAGTTAGAATTTTGTTCATTATTTGGGAGTAAGCAGCTCCCGGCATACAATAATTTAATACTGACCTTACAAATCTCATTTAAAATCACTCCCATATTTTTCCCTAGATTGTGACTATATATTACAATATTACTTTGATTTTGTGTGGGTACGGGTTGTGACTTTTTGATCTCTATAAAGCTGTCCTGAGCTCCACCAGCCTGAGATTGGGAAAATATTTCTGACATTTCCCTTGGATGGCTTGGTGTGAGTGCTTGACACTCGCAGACATAATTTTAGTGAGTAACTCAAAGCGCTCTGAATTATGACTACAGATCTTTAGTTCGTCCATAGAAGATATGTGCTCTGCAATTTGTCTCTGGGCACATTCATATTTATCAGAAATGGTTTTTAGCTTATTATGCAATGTAGCAATCTCCAACTGTAAAGAACTCACCTCAGCTTCATATAATAACTTTTTATTTAACATATTTTCTGAAAATTTTTTAAAGTTATTTTTTAAGATTTTTCTTTCAGTGGCTAATTTGGTGTAGTTTTTACAAGTATCTTTTGTTTTTAATAGATGCTGTGTTTTTTTAATATATTTATTTATTTTAATGTCAAATCAAATCTATTGTTGAAATGTCATTTTTATAGGTGATGGCTGGAGAAACCAGGGAAGGTATATTCCCAACCAGCTCCTCAAATAGACTCTGGGTTTGAGAGGCCTTTAATTTTAAATTATTGTTTTCTAATGTAAATATGTATTCCTTGGCCTCATGGAATTGTGATTTAAGATCATTGGTAAGCCTGAGAGCTTCCTCATATTCATCTCTGCACTGGTCAAATCCATCTACTATTTTCTGCAGATTATTATTTTGTTCAAGTAATTCTGAATATTCTAAGTAAATTTTTGATAAATCATTTTTAAGATTTTTGTTTTTGTCCATAATCTGCAGAAATTCTTGCTCATTGTCATCCCTTTCTTTCAGCAGTTGTTCGCACTGCATCCTACATGACTTTACTTCCTGGAGCGTCAGCTGGAGCTTATCCTCTGCCTGACGGGCCTTGGTACCACGGGTCATCATTTTTGTTTATATTTTTTATGTAATGCTATGCTTAGAAATGCAGGTTAGGGCAGTACGAACTTTTGTTGGTATTTAGTTTACAAATATTTATATGTGTGAGAAAGTAGAGGGACCGCAATAAGCAAGGAAGTATGATATTAAAATTTGAAATGTAGTTCGTCACCTGCGCGATGACAGCTGACGAACAAAACACAACACAAACAGTCACAAATTTTAATGTACTGAATATGATATTAACAGTACAAATGTCTATATCAGAGACTTTTACAACAATAAAAAATAATAAAATTTAAATTAATTTTACGGGAGAAGTTTTAAAGACGTTTATACTCAAGTGTTGCCACAAGAAAAATTGACCTTTACCGTATTGTTTTGTCAGGTTCTCCCCCACGGAGCGTTTCCGCGGCAAGCTGTCGGTGGTGGTGGAGTTCCCGCTGACGGGCCTGGACATGTCCCCGTTCGCGGCCGCGCCCACCGCCGCCGCCGCCGCCACCTACAACCTCTACGCCGTCAGCAACCACTCGGGTGGGCAGCCGAGCACGACAGTCGTTGAGATTAGTAAATAAGCACTTGGGCGCTGGTTATCGATATGTATGTATATTGCAGGTACTACGTACTCGGGCCACTACACGGCGTACTGCAAGCACCCCTACACCGGCGACTGGCACGAGTACAACGACTCCAGGTACAGCTCACTCATAAGTGGCAAGCGTGTAAACATGATCAGTTGTGTACTCGGAGAAATTAAATACTATTTATTAATATTTTTACTTCCTCAACACACTAATGCTCCAAAAATTCTGGATTGCGTGAGAAACGCAGTGTCCTAACACTATAGTCTATTCATGAAAACAAAGTTTTTTAAACTTTTGTAAGCTTTTTTATTTTTATTAAATTTTGGTAGCGAAAGGTTTTCCATATAATATATTTCTAGCAGCTAGCTGTTCTTATTCTGTTTTTATTTTGTCTCTTGTAAAAGCGTAACTCCACCGTAAATATGATACAAAAAAACTATTTATTTATAAATTTAAATAAACTATATTCATATTTGTAACTTGAATTAGATAAACAGGTATGATTATATTGAATTGTAAAATAAAAAAAATATATTTACTTTGTAATTTATTAGTATTGAAATATGTTCGAACTTTGAGAATAAGATGCTTTGGTTTTGCGTTTGGGTATTTTTGCATGCCTACTATTTTTGATTAAGAAAATAATTTAAGTAATTTATGATATTCGATTTTTAATAAGTCTTAGAGGGTTACATTAATTCTACAGACATTGGTATAGGCTCTTAGTTTAATTCCGCCTCCCCTACGCGAGATACCCTACCTAGTGGGAAACTGAAAAAAAAACAACTATATCTGCATTTCTATATGTAGGGTGTCGAGCATCAGTCCCCGCAGCGTGGTGTCGGCGGAGGCCTACGTGCTGTTCTACGAGCTGGCGCCGCGCACGTAGACCCCCAACACCCCCACGACACTCCCCGACACCTCCACGACACAGCCACGAGTATGTGTAAGTATATATACAAACTTAAATACGTATCACATAATGACTTATTAATAAGAAATAATATATTAGGATCATCGTGGCGCAGAGGCACAGCGTGTGACTGGAACGTGACAGTTGTAGGTTTTATTTCTATTCGGGAGAATTAGGCGAATGAAAATATATGCTTAGCATTATAGTGCTACAGAAAAATAAAATCATTTCAAGCAGAACTAAATTTTCCTTGAGAATATCAATGTAGTAATATAAAGTCATATTATTATAGTTATCATTACCAATAATATATATATTTTTTATTGCGGACTGTAATTCTTTATTTTGTCTCACGTCCACGACTAAAATTCTAATAAAAAAATTAAACTTCACGCTGCATCGAGCTTATAGCAGGTGGGCAGAGGAACCTAGCGTTAAGATTCTCCGTTCCCCATGCACAGCATATTTTTCGAGACATGGGACGGTGAATGGCGGGATTTCAAATAATGTTTGTAATATGTATACCTTTTTTTGTTTATTTTCAGAATAAAATAATCATCGTTGTCTCCAACTGTACAGAGCGTTGCTACTAATTTGTAACATACATACAGACAAACACTATATATTTATATATAGATAGATATATTTTACATATACTATATTATTGATAACGGATATGACGTCACAATACTGAACTTTATTATTAAAAAATGTATAAAAGAATCGAACCGGCACTATAATTCTAGTTTCTTTTTCATTTGAGACGCCATTTTAATTTATTTTATTTAATATTTTTTTAAACAACACGTTTTTTTTTTAATATAAAGTTTAGTATTGTTATAATATAATGTCGATAACTGTAATAAATAATGGTAAAACAAAATGAGATTTTATTATAAAGAATATATAATATTACAATTATGATTGAGGTCGTAATTACAATGATTATGACCATAATCATAATTACAATGGTTTAGCTAATGATTATGATCATAATCACAATGATCAAGATCAAGATTATAGACAAATAATTATCTTTGAAAAATAATTGTTTCTGATTTTATTGTTATTTATTATATAAGTCGTGTATTAAATGCGAATACGTTGACAAGTTTATATTGAAATTATTATTTATTAAATAATGTGTTCTTTATTATTTAGAATAATTTATAATCATTGTATTTTTTTTGTGTTTGAAAATGTCTCGATTTTTTTTTTATAAAAGCAATCAGATAATGGAATAAATAAATAGAATTATTTGTTTTATTTTTCTTTTATTTTTATTACCATTTTTTTTGCTTGTCAGCTCATTCACATTTCAAATTATAAAAAAAGCCTAAATTGTTTCAAATTAATTCAATATACGGCAAGTTGCTAAAAATATTAATTTTCAAAAAAAAAATTAATTTATTTGTGATAATTAACTCCACTTTTTTCTAGAAAACATATTTTCATTTTCCAAATGTGTTGATGATACTATAAAAATTTTCAAAATATTTAAATATACTCTATTATTTCAGTATAAATGTTTGTACAATTGAAAATAGTTTTGTTGTTTTGATTTCTTTTCTTACTTTAAATAAATTAATAATAAATTTGACATATTTGATGTTCTTTTAATGTTTCATATTAAAACAACTTGTCATTTTTGTACTAAATTACGTTATACCTGTTGTTTATTTCAAATATTTTTGTATTTTTTAAGATTTTATCGTATTTAATGCGTTATGTCGTCACTACGCGTATATAAATGATATGTAAATAAAAAAGCCTACGTTCTAAACCAATTGAAATACCTCAAATTAATTTATTATTTGTTTTAGTTAAGTTTTATTTATTTTTTCCTTATATAGTAGGGATCATACAATTTTTCGTTTCAAATTATCACAAAGCAATTACTCAAAAAGTTTAATAATAAAAAACAATCTATTACTTGAACTGCTTACTCAATTTTTTTTAATTTACTTTTTATTTGTTTAATAATAACAACTAACTATAACAACAACTCATATTTATGTTCTAGATAAACTGACATAAAGAATAAATAAAAAAGTGAACATTTTTTAATACAAAAAAGTCCACTTTGTAGTTTATAAAAAGTATGTAATATAGAAAATACTTACCGTCCAATGATTTTAATTTTATACATTTAAATATATGTATTAATACGAAATTGAAAAATAGACTAATGTTTATGGTATTTAATCTATACTAATATTATAAACCTGAGAACTTATGTGTTTAAACATGTTTTTTTTTTTTCAATTTGGAATGGATCGTACAATCCATTTATCAATTTTGGTTATTACATGAGCACCAGCACTAGGAGGTGGTTCCACCACCACAGTCGACCACGCGGATAAAGTCAAAGGTAAAAAGTTAGTAACATTGTATTTTATACAAAAATAGAGTTCGCAGTTTTTGTTAGAAGCTATAGATGTATAGATACGAATGATACATCTGTGGCAATTTTTATGGTTACTTACTATTGTTTGTTTAAGTTTCAAGGAATGAAACAACTTGAATTGTCAAGTTCCTTTCATTCATAATTATTATTTTTTCTTTTTTTATTTTATACCATTCGAGGCTAAATACAGATAACGGAATTGACGAGTTTTCATACATTTATATATATTGTTGATATTTAAATTACATAACATTCTGAAGTAAAAAGCAAAAAATTGCAACATTTTATTTGTAAAAAAAAAGGTTTTAAGAATTCTACTAGATTTTTAAATTCAATTTTTAAGTATAGTTTATTTTAATAGAGTTGAGGCCGGAGTGGCGCAGGGTCACGTGCCATTGTAAACGCGACAGTTGAGGTCCGCGAAGTCGGTGGAAAGTGGGGAACAAAAATGTCTTAATGGGGACGGAGTGTCTTAGCACTAGGTTCCCAGGTTTCCTCTGCCTACCCTGCTATATACTTAAATCTAATAGTAGTATATTATTATTTTGTTAAACTGAAAAAATATTATTAATACGTTTTTAAATAATACATATAAACGTATGAAATATTAAAGATATTACTCTAATAATAAAAGCAACCAAAGCAATGTGAAATTATTGTGTACGAGATATAAATATATATTATATAAAACATGAATATATTAAAAACGATGTTTGTCTGTTACACTACTTTATGAACATATTATACTCTTAAAATTAAAGTGACGTAACTCGAAATTTTCCATAATTTCAGATATTGCAAACTGATAAGAATATTTTGGTATTATGGTGATTTTCAAATATTTTAAAAATCTTAAGTTATATCACTTTTATTTGAGGATGCAATATTATAAGTATACTGTCGACGCTACACAAAGTGAAGATAAACTTAGATTATGAAAATAATAAGATTTTTTTTAAATTTATAAATGAAATCAATGAAAATCAATATAACATTTATATTCAGCGTGCAGCTATAGTAACGATTCATACATTAACACGTACACATACTCTCATACTCATACTCTTAGAATAAAAGTGATCTAACTCAAAAAAATTCTAAATTCTCCATAGAATCTTTATTTTAAACAAAATTATATTTTTTTAGTTACACCACTTGTATTCTGAAGTCTCGATTTCACATATATATTATAAATAGATATAAATGCGTTTGCGGTGGTTGCGCAACGCCCGCGTCTACCTCAGGACGATCTAATGGTATGCCTTACTCTTAGCTAAGATAATTTAAGGACGGTGCATGACCGAGCTGTGACGTCACATGTCCCTGTGAGACCTCAAGTTCATGTGTACGTATAATATTATTTATTTCAAAATGCCTAGTTTAATTTTGATAGACTACTTTAATTATTTACAAAGACGTGACGTCACAGTTCACTATTTATATATAATACATAAAAATATAATACATTAATTATTTGTTCATTATTACATTGTTCGTCATTGTCATGTACCTATCGTTAGTTTCCGTTCGATGCCATCTTCTTCTGAGGTATAGTTAAGTGCTTGAGGCGTTGTTGTTTCTTTTTTGTATATATATTTTTTAATTTTATTCACTGTTGAGTGCGCGACGACTACGCTCCGAAATATTAGGTTTGCGGCTTTTATCATGTTTTTAGTCTGTGGTTGTTGTCAAATCTCAAAAATGACAGTTTCGATTTGACAGATGATATTTTAAATATGAACTTAGAAAGTTAGTTGCATCTTATATTTTAAGATTTTTTTTCCTACACATGTATGAAAATTTTAACTTTATCTAATAATGTGCGTTTTAAAATTATGTTGCATTTTATTTTAATATACATAGATGAAATTTCATTCTGGCTTTGATATTTTTATTAATTTTGATAAAAGTCGCGAAATCTTATTAGTCAATTGGGCGGAGTATCACAAGGAATCTTTATGTAACCAAAGATATTGTTAATAGAAGCTGGAGGCGATAGCGAGTGAGACCTGGAACAGTTTTTAAGGAATTTATTATTAATTATAAATATTTATATACAATATATCTAAAAAATACAATCTTAAAAATTTATTCTTTATTTTTAATCTGTTTTAGCTATTTTTTTAAAACTCAAGACTCACTCACTATCGTTAATAAAGCGGTCTTTGTTGAATTGCTGTATTAATAAATTTATTATAATGTATTGTGTGATCTGACGCTGGCCTGGCGCGTCTTGGCTCAGGCCACGTGGCCTCCCACCAGAGGCCAGCGCCATGCCCACCACTAACTATTTATGTAAAGTAACAGATTTATATGATAGAATATATATTTAAATGATTAAATTATTATTAAAATTCACGTGTTTTACTATATTTTTGTTGTTATTTATATTCGTTTTGCTTCAACAACTAATTATGTTTGCTAGAAAGTTGAAGCCAGTCAGGCGCAGTGGCGCAAACTTGTGAATGTAAGCCAGGTTGTGGATTCGATTCCCACTCGAGGAAATTATATTTTCAATATATTAACGTGGCAAACCGCGGCGCTGAGTTCCGTCACTCGTCACGCAATGCCTCGACAATTCAAGGCAAAGTGGGGAACGGAGTGTCTTAAACCTAGGTTCCTTCTGTCTATTCTACTATGTGCGGAATACAGCGTGAAGTTAAAAATAAGTTGCACAACAGAACACAAACGGAACAATCCTCCTTTGATATTTCTACTGCTTGAGATCGGAAACTTAGAAAAAATAAACTTAAAAAATACACGTGAAAAATTCAATAATACTAATATAGTACCTTCTCCAATATCTTGGAAACTAAATTATGTAGTCCTAATCTAGTCTAGTAATACATATAGAATAATACATATAGTATATAGAAGTCCCGCTATTTTCGATAGCCCGATTGTTGTATCCCGCAGACAACAGAGTAGGCAGAGGGAACTTAGTGTTAAGACACTCCGTCCTCCATTATGCGCCGAATTCTGAAGGCATTGCATGTCAAGTGGTGAAATTCAAATCTCAGAATATTATTTAAATTGAGATATTCCGTAATTTTGTTGCAAACTACTTCTCTAATATTTTTAAAGAAAAATACTTAAGGCCAGGACACACAGAAAGCGGTCTGTCGCGGCGGTCGGCGATCAGCGACCGAGGCGGTCAGGCGGTCTAGTTGTATTACACAATATTGCATCATCTCCGTCAAACAGCACGCGGTCTTCCCTTGCGGTCCAGTGTTTATCGCGACGACAAGCGATCAGGTTGTACAAAATTACAAATTCAATCCTGACCGCCTTGCCACCTTCTATTCAAAATGAGCGATCAAACGGAACTTTTAATTGAAAATGTAAGAAAATATCGGTGTTTGTTTGACAGTGCTGACGAGAATTACAAAAATGTTTTTAAAAAGGCTGAGGCGTGGGATACCATAGCGAGAGAACTAAATACAACAAGTAAGTATCATTTTCTTTTAATTAATAAATATTACATTTAATATAATCAGAGTTTTTGCTAGAATGTGAATTTTAAAATTTTTCTTCTGTTTTTAATAGCACAAGTAAGATTTTTTAAGAAGAAAACTTCAATATACAGTAAAACTTAGAAAGTTCCAATATTGAAACAAAAAAATATGAAACTTGTTCAACAATAATGTCATTTTCAAGTTTTCTGTGTCGGTTCTTTACTTCAGTTGTCTTCCTAATTTCAGAGTACACACTTAAAACTGGATGGTTACTAATAAATTCTTATCTTGTAAATTTGAACTGAGCATAAATTTTTTTAAATCGTTTATGAATTGTTAATTTAAAAAAAAAAATTATTTTCAAAAATGATGTTCATTATTTTTGTTGAAAATAAAGAAACTATAACTATTTCAAAACAATTCTTTTTCACCTAAATTACCATAATTGTTATTCTGTTTCTTGTAAATGAGTTCTGTGAATATCAGAATCACATTTTTCATTTTTCTAAACCGTCTATTTTCTTCTTAAAAAATCCTTGTGCTAGTAAGTACAGAAGAAAAAATTGAATATTACATTTATTTTATGATGTGTTGATTCTGTGAAAGTAATTAGCAAAACGTTCGCGAATTTGAATTGCTTCATTAGTAGACCTTCGATTTGTTAATGCTGTTTCCACAAATGCAGATGTAGGTGCGCATTCTTCTACTGTTTCTGCGGGTGTCCACTCTCTGTTATCATTTTTTGATATGACGTAATTGTGTAAACAGCATGCTGCTTTTACAATATAATCCGCTGTATCAACATCTGCCTCTATAGCTCTTAAAAATACCCGCCATTTCATTGCCAATATACCAAAAGCGTTCTCCACCACGCGACGTGCTCGGCTGAGATACAGATTGAAATGTTTCTTTCGTGCATTGTTGATTACTCCTTGTTTAGGGTACGGTCTCATTAAATAAGTTTGAAGTGCAAAGCCTTCATCACCAACCAAAACATGAGGAACTGGAGTGTCTTCTCCTGGAAGTGGCTTCGGCGGTACAATACTTTTTTTGTCAATATACTCACTGTAAAAAAGGGAATTTTCAAAAATACCGCTGTCGCTGTGACGCCCATAACTTCCTATATCAACTACCATAAACTTGTAGTATGGGTCAACTACCGCTAGAAGAACGAGCGAAAAATAATTTTTGTAACAGAAAAACTGCGACCCACTGTTATCTGGGCATTTCAGTTTGACATGTTTTCCATCAATGCTTCCAATGCAATTAGGGAATCCCCAGAGCTCTGCGAATCCTTCCTCAGCTTTTTTCCACATCTCCACCGTAGGTTTAGGCAAATAATTCGGTTGCAGGGTACTCCAAATTTCACGGCATACTTCCTTCACAATTTTGGAGACGGTAGAACGACCCAACCGAAATGAGAATGCAATGGTCTGAAAACTGTCGCCAGTAGCCAGATATCTGAAACAAAAAATAGATAAAATAACAGCATTAAAAAACTTGGTATCTTTACAAAGTTATAAAATTTCTATGTTATGTTTCATGACCAGATTCGCCAATTCAAAATTGTATAATTAAAATTTATTTCAGGTGATGCAGTGAAAACGAAATGGAAGAATTTGCGAGACTCATATATGAGATTCAAGAGGGCCACAAAAGGAGAGACAGGGCAGGCTAAAAAATACTCCAAGTGGCCATGGAGTAGCTACATGTCATTTCTGGATGCAACCCTTCAATATCGTGCCCAGAGCAGCAACGTAGGAACAAGAGAAGTTGGGGATGAAACTTCCTCTCCAGCGGAGCCTACTTCAGCTCTGATGGACAATATTAATAATTCAAGCTTTCCGCCACCAGAAATGCTCCCTCCACCTCCAGCAAAGAAGAAAAAAATGTCTCCTGCAGAATCTTCACAATCAGAGGTTGACAAGGTAATTGACTTTTTGGAAAAAAAGAAAGTAGAAGACAAAAATCTTGACGGGGTTGACCACATGTTTTTGAGCTACGCAGCAACGTTTAAAACTTTCCGTCCAAGGACTCAAGCACTTTTGAAACTTAAACTGGCCACTATCTTCGCAGAAACAGAGGTTAATGAGCTCCAAGAACAGGAGAGAGCACTTGTAACTTCACCAGCATATTCTCATAGAAGTTCCACAGAATTGGAGAGATTTAATTACGATGATGAGAGCACTGGAACTACTTCAACTGGTGACAGTACATTCCTGTCTACCCGTGATGTTTTTGAAAAATTTGATCCAAACAATTTCTGAATTATTTGTTATGTACATTATTAATAATAAACATCTATTGTGCAATATTATTTGTTATTAATTTGTTTAATAACTTACCTTAAACAAACGGCTAGCCTTTCCCTTGTTTCAATTGGTTTTCTCCAGTTTGTTGTGCACTTTCCAATCCTGCATTTTATCAAATCATGCAATTCTTCGAAACATTCTCGCGACATACGGAAATATTTAAAAAACCTATCTTCATGTGACTCCAGTTCGATACATAAGCGGTGATATTCCCCTAATGTTTCTCTCTTCTTATTAATTTCATGCACCCAACATCGTCTTTTCCTCTTTTTGCTTTGCAATGCAAATAGCAGAAGGAGAATTTCTTCGTCCGAGCTCATAATGAATATAAAAATGTAATAGGAACGCACTACTATTTCTCCCGAGGAAAGCAACCAGACTGGACCGCCCACTCAAGATCGCCCCCCATGTGACGTCCCTGTATCGTAGACCGCTGCGACGGCCGCTAGATCGCCGACCGCCGCGACAGACCGCTTTCTGTGTGTCCTGGCCTTTATTTAGAAAAGTTTGATACGTATGGTACGTATGGTGACGTAGAAAACGTTATGATACGTTAACATTTTCAAAACAAAAATAATATTTAAAGTGTAAACAAAGGAATGTACATTTTAAAAGTTAGCACTTAATTAAATCCTATCACAAATACAGTTTTTTGGTTATCAAACGCATATTGTAAGAAATGTATTTAGATGTCGCAATACCGGAACATTCTAAAGCTGAGATTTTTGATACTGACTTGGGATAAATTTTGAAATTCCGTAAAATATCGGGAGATATTAGTTATAGATAGATTGAGAGATAGAGTTAATAATTATTATTGAACATTTTGATATTTATAAGTATGTAGTGTTTGTGCTAAAAGACAAGGAGGGGCCAGGCACCGCTGGAAAATAAATCTACGGAGGTTAATGATGAAGACTCTTACGTTACATTTCCCATTTTTCACTGAACACTAAAGGCGTTGCGTGTTGAGTGAGAGAGTTGCGCTTTGCCTTGTTACCAGAGCGAGTGGAAATAGAACCCACAACATTCGTATTTACAGGGGCTCGCTTGTGCCATGTTTGGCCTAAATAACACTTATTAATTAATATATAAATTACATTATTATTTATTAAATAAATTAAAAAATATATAATTGAAGCTAAACTTAGAAAATAAAATATTAAGTAAAAAGCGGCAGTTTTCAATTCCACAGATTGCGTTGTCAGCTAACAATTAGAAACCGATTTAATTAGAAATCGATATAAACAATAATTTTTACTACACTAAATTTACGTTATACTAAAATTTGTTAAATATTAAAATTAATCAATAAACTATTACTTTATACTAAAATTAATTACAAAATCATAATTATTCTTTTTATATTTGAAAAATAATGTAAAAACTTAATCAAGAAATAAAGACAAATGTGTTTCTCTGTATATTTTACCAAGAAAAGAAAATAAACAGCATTGAATGTTATTCCTTTTTCCCAGATTATCTTATAAAAGAAATAATTAGCTTCTTGTAACATTTATCGAAATCTAAATTTAATTGTGACTCGATTTTTTTATATATATTTTAAACAATATTTATATTTATCAATAAAGCACTATGGTAACATATTTAACATAATAAAAATAATAATATATATATATATGTTTCGATTCATATATTAATAATCCGAATCGACTCGATAGTCGATTGCATGCATCATTCGGTGGCGGTATCGTTATCGCTAATGGCGCCCCGTCCCGTCCGCGTGACGCGACTAGTCGACGACGCGAGTCGCAAGCCGCGGTGCTCAACTCGCTGCACTCTAAACAAAATGCCTCAGCGTTATTTTGAAAATGTTGAGAAAATCTAAAACAATTGCAGCAGTTGTTGTGTTTAGTTTAAATGCGATGTATTTTGGTGAGTGTTGATCATTTTGGTAATTGCGTAATGTTGTTGTTTTTTAAGATGAAGTGTGACGAGTATTGCCGTCTCGCTCGCACTGTAAATATTATATTTGAGTTGATGTATGTGCGTCTCTTTCTGGCGTTTCGCCCGCGGGTGGAAAGCGAGGGTCTGTCGGAAAATATGAACAAAATTTTGCTCTCTTAAAAATTATTGATTTTTCATTTCATAGTAACAGTAAAAAAAGCGTACGCCGCTAATTGCATACGTGATGCGGTCTCGCGCGGTCGCGTTCCCCGGCTCCTCCCTCCCCCCGCCCCACCCCCCCTGCGTCCTGCAATCGTGAAAACTCACATTTTTCAGCACATGATAGTCGACCATTTAGCGCGAGACCTCTCGCTTAGAATACAATACGAGTAATTGTTTAAATATTGATTTCCTCCGGGCGAGCGCCGGCGTCCGTCGGTCGGTGGTCGCTGGTCGGTGGTCGGTGGTCGCGTCGAGTGTTTATAACTTTATTCGGGGCCCGCAAACTATTTTGGGAACGGCCAAATGTTCGCTTTGTGCTCGTGTTTTACCCATTACGATCTCACGGAGCTGCAGTGCGTGCTCGTCCACCACACGGCGCCGATACAGTGCTGACCGTGCTTACTGGTAACCTTCAGGTACCCGCCGGTAAGTCCTACACACCTACATTACTGAAAAACTTATCAGTCGAAAATCTAAAGTCAAACAGCATTCTGATAAGATATTTCCATTATATGTAGAGGCCCAAAATTTTCTTTACTTAACTGCAATTGGACATTAGTTGACGCGCCAGTGCAAGTTTTGATATTTATTTATTGATTTATTCAGATGCACCAATGGTAATTACATTAAATAAACTTTACAATAAATATTACCTTTTAAGGTGAATACCACGTACAACGATGGAGATTATTATAAATATACACGTAAACGTGCGTAATTTTATTTACATAATTTAGAGAAGTAAAAAACCCAAGATTTTGTTGAGGTCCTACAGATAACTTTGCTTAAAAAAGAGGTCTTTACATATATATTTTATAAAATATCGGTAAGAACTCCGAGATAATCCCAAACCCTATTAGAGCAGATAGCGCGGAGTGACTCATCACTCACTCGCGCGGTGACCGCCGCGTCGCGTCGCGTCGCCGTGAAAACAAACGCTTATTGCAATTTGATTCATGTTCACTTCCATTATTTACTTCTGAGAAATAAATAATTGAATTAGTAATAGAAACTAAGACTATTATATGTATATTCTTCAAATGAACAAGAATTTAGTCTGTTTTTTTAATTGTGCTAAAGTTATTGCATAATAAAACTACGTTGCTGTTTTTGGAAGGAACATTACAGATGTATGCTCATAGTGTTGTTATAATAATTTCAATTAAAATTATTTTTCTAATAAGAACTGACTTAAAGACCTTTTAAAGTAAAAAATTTAACAATGCATCATTGCATCCTGTACTTTTATCCTAAAAATAGCTGAACGTGATGCTATTTGAAATTTACTGAGTTATTTATACAATAAATCAAAGATAAAAGAATAGCTGCTTCACGTTGTATCCCGCATATAGCAGCATTGTCTTGTTACCAGAGCAAGGAAATAACAATAATTAATTCCTGCGATTGGGAATCGAACCCACGTCTGTCGCGTTCACACTCAGGTAATCTACTGTGACATAGAAGTATTGGAATGCAGCGACACTCAACTTATATACCCAACCAGGGTATAGTCGTCCAAGGCTAATTAGTTATTATTATGATAATACTCCTAAGAAACAGATCATGTCATGAACTCAGGAGTGGCTCTCGACCACTACTGTTGTCAAATCAAATCTCAAACTATACGCTCGCGGCTTCGTCTGCTTAGCCTATACTAATATAATATGCATTTACGAGTATACTTTATATTAATCGTTTCGACGTGACCCACTGAAACTGAAGCAAGCGCATAGACAAACAGACATACATTTTAAAAACGAATGTTTTGGGTTGTATTAGTTTGATAATAGTCTCCAGTTATAGTTCTTCGCATACATATATGTTCCATGTACAGACAGCGATCAGTTACAACTTATATATTTTTAACTTTATGTATTTTATTAGAATGCGTAGTTGTATCGAGCGACGCCGCGAGCGCTAGTTATACTGGCTATTTACCCGCACTTTCCTTTTGAGTCAATCTGTCTGTTGTGACAACCGCATTAAAATTTGCCACATCGTTTTAAAGATCTAACCGTACGTAGTAAGTAAAATATATGAACTAAAGTTTCCAAAATGTAGGTTACACATTTGACCCATTTCGTATTTTTGTACTGACGTCTTAAATGTAATTAGCTTGTGTATAGAAAAATAGATGGTTTTTTAAATTTATTTAACAAAAAAAAACATATTTTTAAATAATAGGAACTCAATATTTTTTATATTATTTATGTGTACATACATATGTCACACAAGTGTAGAAAAATATAATATATTAGAAAACATAATAAAAAATTAAACGTAGAGGGATTCGAACCCGCGCCTCTAGGACGGTTGAAAAGGTGCGATTTTCAAATACCGCGATATACAGATATTTTATATGTTTTCGAGGCCAGTCGTGGCGCAGCGGCACGAGGTGTGACTGCAAAATCGACTGGTTGTGGGTTCGATCCCCACTCGAGCAGATGAAATACTTACTTAAATTTATATTTCCATTTTTTCGCTCTGGTGTCGAGGTTAAGCGCGGCGTTGAGTTCTGCCACTCAACACGCAATGCCTCCAGAATTCGGCAGAAAGTGGGGAACGGATGTGTCTTAACACTAGGTTCCCTCTGCCTACCCTGCTGCGTGCGGGATACAGCGTGAAGCTGATCTATTTTGATTTTATTTATACGTTTTCAAAAATATTTTAAAATACACAACATATTATATTTTATTAGTCGTAATTTCATTTTTTTTAAAACGTATTCTTTGAATCGAAAGTGCATAAATAAAGGGAACCCGTTATAACCGTTTTGACGGGACCCAACGCCGCATTATTTCAGTTAGACTTTGTGAAAACAGACACATTGAATGCTTACTAACTGTTTCTCCTAGTAGAAATCAAACCCGCTACCATTGTGTGCAGTCAAGCGTTTCTTAACTCCGCTATAACAACGTAAAAGGCGTTTGTTAATAAATTGCTGAATTGTGTTTCGATATTTGTCAAATAGAATACTTTAACGAAAATCAACGCCATTTCTCGGGGAGTGTAGGGGAGCACTGAGAAAGGAAGGACTTCCCAAAATTCCTACTGGAACGAGGGATTTGTAGTTCACGTAAAGTGCAAACGGAGTTGCGGGCTACAACTAGTACATTTAAGATATGTTAATTTATCACTACAGACTTTAGTCTCTGCATTATGTATTTCACAATTTTTGCCATTATTAAAGGTATTTCTTCCATATTGTCATTTAGTTGGCTGCCGCTGTGACACGTGTGACGTCACGACACGTAACGCGCTAGCTATTAAATATAATTCATTGACATTAGCTCATAGTTCCCATGAACATATTATCATCTAGTATTATTGTAATACTATATGGCTATACTCCCCGCGGACCGTCGTGGCGCAGGTGCACAAGCGTGCGACTGTAACGCGACCTTTGTGGGTTCGATTCCTACTCGAGGAAACGAAATATTTGATATTTTCATTTTCTCACTATGGTGACGCTAACGAGGCAAAGCGCGATGTTGAGTTCCGCCACTCAACAAGCAACGTGGAAAAAAATTATAGTAAAAGAAAGAAATTGTAGGTAAATTCGAAAACCCTTTATTTAACTTTACTTTGTACTTTGTGCTAAATCTAATGTCATGATCTTGCTTGACTCCAGAAGACATACCTATAGATTTAATGTAAGCTTTATTGTTTCATATTTAAAACTAATATTCATTTGAACTTAAAATGTTTATAAATCAACATATCAATACACTATTCAAAACCAAGCACTGAGGTCACATCAGTGAAACACGCTTCTAAGAAGTAAGGACGTCTGGCCTCATATCGTGTCCAAATATAGACCACGTCTCTCCGGAGGGACCCCCGTCCGGGCTATTTCGGGCGCGCCCCTAGGGTCGACGCCCTACCGCCTGTCCCCGGACCCCCACGAGGGTACAGTACGGTCGACGAGTCGTGGCCGCCCTGAACTTAGGTTTCCTGAACTTTTGTGCGTTGATTTTTAGCGTTCTGGAAGAAGATTATCGAAAGTAAAAAAATCCTGTGAGGCCCTCAAAAGATGAGCCACTGTAGTGGCACAGCGTGTGACCGTAACCGCGACGGTCGTGGGTTCGTTATTTAATATTTTAATTACCTCGGTCTGGTAACAACAAGGTGTGGTGTTGAGTTTGGCCGAAATGTTTCGAAATGGCGGCGCAAAAAGGGCAATGAAATGTCTTAACCGTAGGTCCCTCTGCCTAC
The DNA here is from genome assembly GCA_013403705.1 of Heliconius hermathena. NCBI lineage: Eukaryota > Metazoa > Arthropoda > Insecta > Lepidoptera > Nymphalidae > Heliconius > Heliconius hermathena. Next base: position 365,682 of record JAAIXJ010000160.1, read on the forward strand.
GTCTACAGCTAACTTCACGGCGGCCACGACTCGCCGACCGTGCTGTACCCTTGTTGTTACTTATCTTGTGTAGCTGAAGAACACTTGGCGCTGTCTGAGCTTTTTTATACATGTCTGATGTCCCTTTGCGTTTGTCTGTATGAAAAGTGTCTATGATGATTGGGTATTTGTGTGGTACATTCGTGATTGTAATCATTTATTTTTTTTTAACAAAAAGATGTCCTAGTTATAGCACAGCATATTTAATCGCTCTAGCTAAATATATGCGTCTTCTACACTAATATCTTTATAAAATTATTATATAATAGAAGTGTCAACACTAGGCAGTAGGCACCCAGGTTCCCTCTGACTACCTTGCGATGTGGTGTAAGCGATGGTTGTGAGTTCGGTAGACCCTCGGGGGTATATTTATCTAAATATTTCTTGAGCGTGTTAATCTCAGGGTCATTGTTGTTGTGCTACATTTATCGACAGATGTTATAGTCTATACCTATCACATCACATTGATAGCTTCGAAGTAGTCCACTTCCCACTGTCCCTGCTGACTGCTGGCTGGTGGTGTGGTGTGGTGTGATGTGGTGGGAAGACGTTGACGAAGACGTTTGTAAAAGTTTGTATAATAATAGAAACGTACTAGTTGATTTATATAGATACGAGTACAGTGTTTAGTTCACGGGAATATTTTTTCTGTCCTCTAACAAGAGGAGAGTAGAAATATGGTTGATATATGCATGTATTTATGTAAGTGCACCGATACATACTCGCACCATATGTCTGTGCAGAGTTGCTAGTGTAAGGTCGTGAGAAAGTCAGAGCATAGTATTATACGAATGTTCTTAAATTACAATAGTTTGTAATTAAAAGTTGAGATTACATTATCAATAACGAGGAAATGGTACTATTATTATATTTAAATTATTTTAATTTCCCGGAACTTTTCGCCACTTAACACAGCCTCACGCTTTATCCCCAACGGCGTCGTCGGAGGGAAGGGAGCGCCATACGCTACGGTCTCCGCAGTCTTTTTTCTTCTACTGTCAACAACCCGGATGTACATGTACTCCAGTGACATTTATCCAGTATCATCGATACTGTGTTTTCGAAGGTCTCTCGAGTCTCGAAACTTGGCTGAAAGTGGGAAACCGAATGTTGTATTGTTTCTACACCCTGGTGTAGAAAAATAGCCCTTGGGACTTCGTCCCTACCTCGCTGCCCTCATTATAACGATAGAAAATACGGGAAAAACGTAAAGCTAAAGAACTCTACTCAACTTATAATTTTATTTCCTCTAAATGTATAGGAAATTATTCTATAACTATTTATATGATTACTGCAAGCTAGGCGTATGTCACTCATACTTATAGGTAACCTTAACATGATATACAAATAAAAAGTAATAGTATTTTACAAATTATTTAAAGGGGTATTCCACAACCCGCTGATTGAACCCGCGCCTCTACGTTGTAACAAGCGTATAAAAATTTTGGCGTAGTTTGATAAGAACGTATAGCTTAGTGGTCAGAGAGCTTGGACGGTTTTCAATAGGCGCCGATTCAAATCCCGCTACGTCCAATTCTTTATAAGTTTCTTTTAACAAAAGTAATAAGTAGCTCAAATATTTAATTAAAACATATGAATTAACCTTGATTATTGTTTTAATTATTTTTATTATATGTAATTCTATTTATATGAACATATCTCTCGTACCGTAGCGTTTGGCGCTCCGTTCTCTCTGACTGCCCCGCAAGGGATAAAGCGTGAAGCTAAGTAAGTAAGTATATCTCTCGTTATAGACTTTGGATATTGGCACTGTATCTCATATTTGAATCGATTTCAAGAAATAAAATATAAATTCATATATGAATGTATTTTATTCCTAGAAGACTCGCTCCGCCTCGCTTTCTTCGCTCGCTGTTATTATAAAAAAATAACTTTAAAGAAAAAATCTCTCTGCTTGATCATTCATAATATTCTAGATATCACACTGCTATAACTAATACTTAATACTATGAAGTTGAAGAGTTTGTTTGGTTTGACGTGTTAATCTCAGGAACTACTGGTTCGTGATAAAATATTTTTGTGTTTAATAGTCACACAATTAAGATACACTGTACCTACGGTCAAAGTACTTATTTCCATTCGACCACGCGGGCGAAGCCGTAATTAAACAAGTTTTTACATAATGTATCTCTTTAATATTTACATATATATACCTCAGCTCATTGCGTGCGTCGTGATTCTGCAAAGCATTTACGATAAGAGCGATATCGATCGTATGAGCGATGGGCGACGTCATATTGTACCACACCACATCTTACATAGAGAATTGCATTTGCTCGACTAAATTCGATGAGTTTAAACTTTTCAAACACCCCAATTATTTTAAAACCCCATTCTGTACATCATCTGATTGTAAACGCGACTGTTAACTGTGAGACAGCCGCGTAATATTTAGTATAAAAAATATGTTTACATCTCAATAAAATATATCTATTTAGCGATCCAAATTATACATAAATAGTAGAATATGTCATTCAGGTGTGTAAGCTATCGTAGGATTCAGTAGCGTTTACTTTTATAATATTAGTCGGATATTACTCGTCTCTGAATCGTCTCCAAATATTGTATATGAATGAGTGGTCGGTCGGGACTCGGGGGTCGCAACGACGAGTCATATTGATTTTTTATGTTCAACCTTTTTATTTGTAACTTTCACCGAGGGGGACTCACCCGAGCGGGGGAGTTCCCCGTGTCTTCTGTCCTTTTCCCTTTCACCCTCCACCCTGTATTACTATCTAGCTTGCACGCCAGTGGAAAGTTATTTAATTACAACAGCCAATTTTACTCTTAGGTTCGCTAAGGTCTTTTTTTGAATATTTATTTGGTTCAGGATTCAGGATTTGTATTTATTATTAGATCCTGGTAGCGCAGAGAGACGGCGTCTGACTGTAAGCGCGATGCTTTTGGGTTTGATATACACAGAGGGAAATAAATTCCTCTAGAAAGACGAATCGCGTTTATGAGTTCCGCAACTCATCCTTCATTGTCTCCAATTTAAATGAACAATAAAGAACGGCATGTCCTATCGCCGACGATCTACCTACCCTACACTATGATGCATAAAAAATAAAAAATCATAAAATAAATATTAATATTTTAATAATGTAAAAAAACAATAAATATAACATGTTAGATTTTCTGATTCCGATTTTCTGATTTCCGAGAGATAATCTCAATGGAAGCCTTCATTAATTCAGAATACATCTCATTGCGTGTCTTTTTTATGACTAATCTTGTAACTAATAATTTGACGTGACATCGGCGAAGTAATCTGAGTTCGATTGACACGACTGACAACCGTACGAATTGAATTAGATAACCTTATAAACATATGTACATCTAATTTGACATAGTCTTAACTCTAAGTTCCCCTGGCTACCTTGCTATATACCGGGATACAGTTTAGAACGAGCAACATAATATCCTTTCATCATATTCTGGAACCATTCTGTCAAAGTAGTCAAGCCCGATGTCACCGTGACATCGTCGTTCGTACTTGCCATATTGTGTATTTCTTCATTTAGGATCCGATTAGCCAAATTAAATATTTTGGTTTAGTGTCGCGTAATTAAAATTAATGTATAATTTTAATTAACAATCTAGCGGGTGATGTTCAACAAAACACCAACCGTAAACACATGTTTCAGGGTAAGTGAGAATCAAACCCAGAACTGTTGTTTTTATAGTCGGTTTTCACGCCCTCAAATTGAGACCTCAACCCCGAATCACGCTCCGAGTGACAATCAAACACAATCCGGCACCCGTCCTGTGTACAGTCAGACGCTGTGTAAAAGGAAACAATTCATTACCTCGCTTGGGAACAAACCCACGACCGTCGCGTTCATAATCACCGACGGCCTCTTAAAATTTATAAATTATTACTTTATAAATATAATTTTTATTCTCTTTTATTTTCAGATTATAAAACTAATCAATACAACACTACTAAGTTCCAGTATTCTAAAAATACAATCTAGTCTAAAGTTTCTACTTGAATTTAGTGTATTTCATACTTATTAACTTAGCAAATATTATTATCTGTGATACAAACCTTTTTGGTGGACTGTACTCGTGCAATTTACGGACGGACTGAATCGTATCGGCCAAAGACTTAGTGATGTACCTATATTAATATTTATTGTTAGACTACTTAACTACAATTACGTTTGATGGCAACATGGCGCTCCCTCCGCAACAGTTCTGTGTCCGGTGGAACTCCTACCACACTAATTTGCAGGTGAAATGCAGTCTTATTTTTATATTTTGATGTTTATAATAAAAATATTTACATTGTTGTTATTCTTGCTTCGATTGCTTATTTCTGCATCAGGCGCTGTTGTAATCCTTGCACTCTTTATTCTAATACTACGACGGCTACTATCACATCAGGCACTGTTATAATTCTTGATCGCATCATCATCTCGTTCCAGGCGGTATTTCCCCGTCTACTACTCACGGAGCAGTTCGCGGACGTGACGCTAGCGTGTGAGGCGCGGCAACTGCGGTGTCACAAGCTAGTGTTGTCCGCTTGCTCCGCTTACTTGGAGAGGCTGTTGTTGCAGAACCCTTGTGACCATCCTATTGTGTTGATGAGGGATATGAGGTAGGATTTTTGGTTTTTATAAATCTAGGGTCATAATATTAGGGAGGGTGCTCTACCAATCCTACTATGGTATACAAAATATAGTATCAAGATATACTATTCTCTTTTTTTATTATTTTTCTAAGAAATGCGTTTTGTTACATTAAAGTTTTTACAATATTGTTATATAATTGTAACAAGTTGTAAAATTTTTAGTCAATTTAGATGAGGCAATGAAGAGAAGAGAGAGAATTATTTAAATAATATATGTTTTATCCAAAATTCTTAAACAATTTATCAATAGTATTTATGATTATATTCATAAGAATAGAAACTTAAAGGAGACGGAAAATTGTGGGCCCAAATTTAAAGTGTGTTATTAGGTCTAAAAAATTAGTACTTTTTTAAATTAAAGAATATCAAAAATCAGCACAATTGGTAGCAGAGAAATATAAGAAAAAATGTTTTTATTTCTTAATCAATGCATATAATCCATTATATTAATAGAAAATTATTGAGGCCAGTCGTGGCACAAAGTGTGACTGTAAAACCGACTGGCTGTGGGTTCGATCCACACTCGAGGAGATGAAATATTTGTGTAAATTTATATTTCCATTTCTTCGCTCTGGTGGTGAGGACAAGTGCAGCGTTGAGTTCTGCCACTCAACACACAATGCCTCCAGAATTCGGCAGAAAGTGGGGAATGGAGTGTCTTAACACTAGATTCCCTCTGCCTACCCTGCAGTGTGCTGGATACAGCGTGAAGCTGATTTATTTTATTTTTTTATTAATAGAAAAATAAAATATTTGTTCACTTTAATTAAGTCAATTATTATTTTAACATTTATTTGTGGCATATAATTACAGTATAAATAAACAAAATGTCAATTGATTATTGTAAAAACAAAAAGAAATCCATTTTGATCTCTATCGATTAAAAGCCATCTTATCTAATGTCTTTTGCATTTTTAGCTTCACTTGTTTCTTTTCGATACGTCTTGTGTGTTTCCCCAGTGGTCTACTGTTAGTGGTTATACCACACTTTTACTAAATCTATAATAACTTTTACTTTACGTTCTGGGCCCAAGAATGAATGAAATCGTTTGTCTCCTTTTAATAATTATATTCTTATAAAATAAATATTTTATTTGGCACAGGTTTAGTGAAATGCAAGCGCTAGTGGACTTTATGTATAAGGGCGAAGTGAACGTAACGCAAGAGGAGCTTCCCAGCTTGTTGAAGTCCGCTGAAGCTCTGCAAATAAGAGGTAAATTTTAATTTAGTTTAATATTCCATGTTATATTATAATTTTTATTAGCTTCACGCTGTTTACCGCATATAGCAGAATAGGCAGCGGAAACAACAAGTTTTCTGCCAATGGCCGATTTTCAAGACTATATCGGTAGCAAAACTCAACTCACTCTTTGCTATTAATATGACGAGATTTCCTCGAAATTTCCATTATAAGATTAGAAATGAGTTATAAGTAATATAATGTGTAACATTTATAGGCCTGTGCTCGGGCGAGGCGGGCGCGGCGGGCGAGGGCGGCGAGGCGCGCGACTTCACGCTCGCCAGCGACGCGCTGCTGGCCGGCGTGCGGCGCGGCGGTGAGTGAGAGCACAACTGCTTGTTATGTACCATTCGTACTTACATACATTAGGACGTATTGTCTATTGATTTTTAATACGAAATGGAAATACGAACAAGCTGATTATAAATGGCGTTAAATCTTTTATAGTAAAAAATCTAAAGATATACTATTATATTTGTATGAAAGATTAATTTTCTGCTTTAATAGTCAATTGACAATCTGTAACATTAATGATATTTGGGGGTCCAAGATGGAAGGCTTGCTCGCAGCGACCCCTGCCAGCCCTTACGAGGGCTGCAACGTCCCCCGCGCCCGCAGGCGGGATGCAAGAAAAGATGAATGAATTATTAGATGTGATGGATGATAGAGATTTGGACGTCGTTTGTGTGACTGAGACCAAGCGATTTGCCAGGCAGTCGGGTCGCTTTCTGGGCCGGCGTACCAGAGAGCGAGCGGGGCTGTCAAGGTGTAGGTGTGTTATTGTCCTCTCGATTGGTTAGTGCAGCGGTTGAATACAAGGCGATCAACCCGAGACTGCTTTGGGTTCGCTTCAAGCTGGGGTTAACAAGAGTATTCTTGTTAGTGGCGTATGCGCCAGTATCCTCAGCTCTATTAAGCGAACTCGAGGAGTTTTGGGAGAGTGTCAGGGATGTTCTAGGTAGCGTTAGAGGGAATGAAAAATTTCCAATATAAGCTTTCCAGCCTCATTTATTCTCTTGTCACCATACTGACCTAACACTCCCTCGTAACCGCTTCGCGCAGTTCCGACCCATCCGTTCAAATCGCCATATATTATTAATTTTTCATTCCCTCTAACGCTACCTAGAACATCCCTGACACTCTCCCAAAACTCCTCGAGTTCGCTTAATAGAGCTGAGGATACTGGCGCATACGCCACTAACAAGAATACTCTTGTTAACCCCAGCTTGAAGCGAACCCAAAGCAGTCTCGGGTTGATCGCCTTGTATTCAACCGCTGCACTAACCAATCGAGAGGACAATAACACACCTACACCTTGACAGCCCCGCTCGCTCTCTGGTACGCCGGCCCAGAAA